>PVLA01000612.1:39523-425084 GCA_004027455.1 Hydrochoerus hydrochaeris
AACCCATAGAGAAAACACTTGAAAACACAGGCACAGGTAAAGATTTCCCGAACAGGATTCCAATAACATAAGGAACAACAGAAAAAAAAATTTAATAAACGGAACTACATCAAATAAAAAGATTGTTTCCTCTCTCTCTCTCTCTCTCTCTCTCTCTCTCTCTCTCTCTCTCTCTCTCCATTTGAAACAGGGTCTCACTATATATTCCAAGCTGTACCCGAGGCTGGCTCTGAACTTACAGAGATCATACTGGCTCAGCCTCCGCAGTGCTGGTGGTGCTCCCCAGTGTGCACCTCCACTCCTAGCTCAAATAAAGTTTCTACACAGCAAGGGAAACAGCTAACAGAGAGACATGGTACAGAATGGGGAAAAATCCTTGCCAGCTATATGTACACTATATAAAGCACTCAAAAATTAAACAGCTCAATCAATAAATGGGCAAATAAACTGAACAGGCACTTTTCAAAAGAAATATAAAGTGACCAATAAATATGTAAAAAATGTTCAACATCTTTAGCCACTATGGAAATGCAAATCAAAACTACACTGAGCTGGGTGTCGTGGCACATGCCTGTAATCCCAGCACTCAGGAGGCTGAGGCAAGAGGATTGCTTGAATTCAAGGCCAGCCCTGGGCTACACAGCAAGATCCTGTCTCAAAACAAAACACTTCGGACACAAGGCTACACTGAAATTCCATCTTATCCCAGGCCCCAGGCAAAATAGTTGTCAACCAAAAACACAAAAAAACAAGCACTGGCAAGAATGCAGGGGGTATGAGGAACACTGCTGGTGGGAATGTAACTCACATGACCCAACCATGCACTCCTAAGCACATACCTGAAGCAAAGAGAGCTACACCATGCTACAGGGACACCTGCATCCCTGTGTTTACACAGCACTGTTCACAAGAGCCAGACACAGAACCAGCCCTAGTGCCCAACAAGAGGCTAGCAGATAACTAAGTGTGTGTACAGACACAATGGAGTAGTATCCAGCCACAAAGAAGAAGGAAACGGTCATTTGCAAGACAATGGGTGGACCTGGAGATCATCATGCTGAAAGAAGCAGAAAGACAAATACTGGGCTGGGACTTTAGCTCAGTGGCACAAGTACTTGCCTGGCAAGCACAAGGTTGTCAGTCCAATCCTCGGTACCAAAAAGAGAGAAAGACAGAATATTGCATATTCTCCCTAATATATGCAATCTAAAAAGAATGACCAAGCAGAGGGGAGATTATGATTAAACAAAAAGGGAATAAGAGGGAGAGTGTAAGGGTGTGCAATGGGGAGATGGAAATGAGCAAAACACACACATCAAACTTCCTCCTCCTGGGGCTGGGGATTTAGCTCAGCAGCATAAGCGCCTGCCTGGCAAGTTCAAGGTAGTGAGTTCGACCCAGAACAACAACAAAAAAAATCTCTCCTCCAAAAATGTGAAACTAGGGGTGAGGGTGGAGCAAGGTGGTGAGGGTGGTAGTGGTGGTAAAAAAATGATCAAAGTATGCTATATGCAAGTACAGTCTGCTAACATGAAACCCACTACTGTGAATAACCAATAAAAAAGTGAAAAAAAGTTTTAAATGTCAACATCATTAACACCAAACACACTGAAAAAAACACTAAGGAAATAGAGGCTAAAAGGTCATGACAGCTAAATACAACACCTGAGGCTAGACTGGCTTTTGTATCCAAGGGGAAAGAATATTACAAATGACTTTTTCGGTAAACCACCAAAAATATAAATCATACTGTATCAATGTAAATTCACAAAACTGATTAATTGCATTGTAGTTATGTAAGAGAATACCCTTATTCATAAAAACTACACACTGAAGTATTCTAAGCCAGAGCATCACAAGGCAGATAACTTATCCTCAAATGTTTTAAAAATTATGTGTACAGAGAAGCCTGGTCAGCCAGCCTGAGCAACATAGCGGGACCTCATCTCAAAAGACAAAACAAAACAAACAAACAAAAACAGCCAAAGTGGGCTAATCCAAACACAACAAAATTTTATTAAATGTAAATAGTTTAAAAAAAAATCAACTAAAGGAGATCGTAAGAGAGAAAAATAAAACCCATCCACATCTGCCACGTGTAAGAAACTCCTTTAAACCATGTAAGACTGAAAGTGCTGTTAAAACCTTGAGTATGGAACCAGTTTTTTGGTTTTTGTTTGTTTTTTTATCAGTATCAGGGATCAAACTCACTGAGCTAAATCCCCAGCCAAGACTGAAAGTGAAAGGACTAAAAAGTACATGACTGGTAATGCTAACAGGTAGAGTGAGGCTGACCTCATGTGATCTCGGAAGCCAAGCAGGGACAGGCTTAGTACCAGGATGAGACAAAGCTGGAGTACCTACATTCACATCAAACTAAACTCCAAGAAAATTACCAGGAATAGAAGGGTTATTATACAATTATAAAGGATCAGTTTACTAAGACAACAATCCCAATCGTGTATATGCTCAATAAACAGCTTCAAAACAAATGAAGCAAAAACCTGTAGAACTGAAAGACAAATTTATAATTAGGGCCAGAGACTTCATTACTGCTTTACTGTTAAGTGGAAAATCAGCAATGTACAAATGAACTGCACTACTCACCAATTAGCTGACTTTAGAGAATATTTTACACAAAAGCAATAGAATACTGGTTAATTCTTTACAAATATATATGGGAAGGGCCGGGGATTTAGCTCAGCGGCATAAGTACCTGCCTGGCAAGCACAGGTCGTGAGTTCAATCCTCGGTACCAAAAAACAAAAACAAAAAAAAAATGGGAAATACACCAAAATAGACTATATCAAACCATAACAAATTTAAAAGAACTAAAATCAAAGTATTCCCTCTGATCTTAATGGATCTGACCTAGAGTAGAAAGCATTACAGAAAGACTATAAAAAGTGTAGGTGGGAGCACCCATAAAAAAATTCAAAAAGCTCCAATCTAAAACTTTGAGCATCACACTACCTCATGCGACAGGTAGCAGTCAAAACCCCGGCACACACACACACACACACACACACACACAAAAGCCGGGGCGTGGTGGCGCACTCCTGTAATCCCAGGATTTGGGAGACTGAGGCAGGTGGATCATTGCAAGTTCGAGACCAGCCTGGACTATAGTGAGCTCAAGGTCAGCCTGAACTGCATAGTGAGACCCTGTCTCAAAAAGAAAACAAAAAACAAACAACAAAAAAACACCCTGGCACACTAAAAATGACATAAAATCATGTGTATGTAAATTTAAAATACCATACAACAGTATAACATACATGAGAAACAGAAATGACTTTTGTGTTTAGACTTAGGGCTTAATCCCAAAATAACTTACTATGTCTATAAAAATATTTTTTGGTAGTGGGGATCGAACTCATGACCTTGTGCTTGCCAGGCAGGTGCTTGTGCCACTGAGCTAAATCCCCTGCCCCCCCAAAATATATTCTAAAAAATCTGAAATCTGAAACTTTTGGTCCAAGTGTTCTGGATAAGGGATATCTCCTGTCTGTACTTGGAAATTAAAACATTCCCAGGGCTGGGGATGTATCTCAGTGGTAAACCACATGCTTAGAATATACAAGGCCCTGGGTGAGCCCCAGAATGACAAAGTGAAAAAAAAAGAAAACAAGGAAAATAAAAAATGTTAAACACTTCTAAGTAACTCAAGAATAGAAGGCTATCAAGGAAAATTAGAAATATTTTGAACTAAAAAAATGAACATATTTTAAAAATGAACATATCAAAATTTGTGAATATATCTTAATGTACTTATATTTAATATAACTAAATACTGTATTAGAAAAGAAAGGTATCAAGTCAATGATCGAAGCTTCCACTTTAAGAAATTTGAAAAAAAAAAAAGCTAGGTGCAGTGGTACAGGTCTGTAATTCCAGCACAACGGAAGCTAAGGCAGAAAGACATGAGGTTTGAGACCTGCCCTAGACAACTCAATGAGAACCTGCCTCAAAATAAAAATAAAATTAAAATTTTTAGAGTTGGAGAAGCCAAGCAGGTGTGGTGGTGCATGCCTATAATCCCAGCACTTGGGAGGCTGAGGCAGGAGAATCGTTGCAAATTCCAGACAGCCTGGGCTACAAAGTGAGCTCAAGGCCAGCCTGAGCTGTGTAGCAAAACCCCGGCTCAAAAAGCCAAAAAAAAAAAAAAAAAAAAACAAAGGGCTGAAGAGCCAGGCAAGGTGGCAAGTGCCTATGATCCTAGCACATGGGAGGCTGAGGTAGACAGACGGACGGACAGACGGACGGACGGACACACAGACACAGACACACACACGTAAGGGCTGGGGTGTAGCTCATTGTAAAGGACAGAAGGATGGACAGACAAGATAGAGAACTAGAAAAGAAATAACAGTAAAAACAGAAATGACACTGAAAACAGAAAAACAACAGAAGAAAAACTCAACGAGATCAAAATCTGGTTCTTTGAAGATAAACCTGAAAAACCTCTAGACCAGTGGTGGGAACCTATGGCATGCGTGCCCACAGCCAGCTCTCACCACTGAAAACTAAAAGCTTGGCCATCACTGCTCTAGACTGACAGAGAAATAAGACAGCAAGCACAAATCACCAACATCAGGATGAAAGAGGAGTCACCACTGTAAGTTACAGCAAACAACTCTAATAATTGACAACAGGTAAAACACACCAATCTCTTCAAAGTCACTAACCACCAATACTCCTTTATCTATTAAAGAAATTAAAATCTAAAAACCAAAAAGTTTATAAATAACAGCCCTGGAATTATTCAAAATAGAAACCATCTTACTGTATTCACAGAGAATAACTTACACCTAATGTAAAGACTTTCTCTCTTTTAATCAGTACTTGCATTCATTCAGTGGCTTTGTAATTCCAAAGCTAACCTGTCTGCCCTCATATTGCTGTATACGCTCATGTTGCTGCTAATAGGAAAGACTACATATACACTGTACTCAACTCAATTTCTATCAATACTTCATCTCTCATTAATGTGAACGATATAACCACTCAAATGACCTTTGCTTATCAAAGTAAAACAAAGATATTACTAGTATTTACATTAAGTATCCAAGAAGTCAAGAGTATCACTTGAACAATGGTTAAATCCTACAAAGCAGGGCATTTCACTTCTTACAAATGCAGTGATCCATAAAGCTGGTAAAAATTAAGTACTACTTGAAACAATATACTAGAAGTAGTAAATAAGATTAAACCACATGAATCTGACAATTATCATCTGACCCAACCTAAACAATGGCAGCATTCTTTGTTTCATATGTGAATGAAATAGACAGGTCTAGACAGGTCTACAAAAGTTATTCCAGATGTTGAGGGCTAAAGTTCATTCCACATTTACCAAACACATTTTGGAGATTTTTAGGTTATTTGCAAATCCAGGATGTGAATATATACTACAAACGGAATACTTAACACTGCTAGAAATCTTTGTTTACTTCTGTCTTTCAGAGGCCTCTGGCAGTTGATTATTTAAGAAAATGAATAAGGATTAGAATCCAGCAAGGTTCAAAATATTAAAAAGAAAAGGAGAAGGTGGGCCTGGGGGTATGGCTCAGGGGTAAAAGGCTAGCCTAGCCTGCAGCGAGGTTCTGGTTTAAATTCTCAGCATATGGGAAAAAAAAGAAAAAGAGGCAGCAAACTTTCCAAGCTCATTCGCTCAAAACTTTTAATAGTGTCCTATCCCACTTAGCCCAAGTCCTACAGGCCTTCCCCTACTAATTCTCCTCCCTTCTCCAACTCCAGCCACATCTGGCTGCTGGCCACTTCAAAAAACAAAATACAAATTCGCTGTGGCTCAAACCCCTGCTATTGTTTTCTAGGGGGAATACTCTGAATACTCTTCCTAAATTACACACGCACCTCACTGCTTCAATGTGGCCTTGTCTCGCAAACTTAATTCAGAGCACTCTTACCACACACTGCTATATTCATTTTCCTATTTAACTGCCTATCCTCTCCCCCACAGGTTATAAACTGTGAACGAGGTCTTGCTTTATTCACTATCTCCAGAATCCAGAGCAGTGAAAGACTCCCCTAAGAAGGTGCAGGACAAGGTACTGCACGAAGATGCGTAACATGTGTGCCTCCGATTAAAACAGGTCAGCGGTATCAAAAAAGCTAAGAAAATGATCTGAAAGTGTGTCAGCTCTACTGCTAAGAATGGAACCACTACCCTTGACATACGGTATCTCATTCTCCCAAACACACACACAGTAATGAAAGGCTGGACTCAAGAGAGAAAGTGTGAGATGGACACATGTTGCACCTCTGCGAGTACAGAAAGTCCTGGTTTACCCATCACGCAACATGTTCCCCTAAAGCATTTTCCCAGGAAACAAGAAATCCAGCTAAAGAGTCGGGGGGGGGGGGCAGAACCCTGGCTAACGTACAAGGCGACCGGAACACGCGAGTCCGAGCTGGCCAGTACCGGGCAGAACACCCTGGATCAGACAGAGTCCCTGGCGAGAGACAACCTCGGAGTCCAGATGCCCGCGTCCGCGGCGCGCATGGCCGGGCGGTGCGGGCCCGGGGTCGCGGAGGAGAAGGAGGAGGAGGAGGCGGCCCGCCTGGCCTGGCCCGCCCCGCCCCGCCCCGGGACGCCGCACCGGCACCGGCCCGCCCCGCCCTGCCGTCTGCTCACCCGGCTCCCGGTTGATCTCGATGTCGAAGTGACACTGCGGCCGGTCCTGCGCCCCCATCGCGGCCGCGACGGCGGGGAGAGCTGCGAGAGAGGGGGACGCGGTCAGGCGGGCGGAGTCCGCGCTGCCGCCGCGCGCCAACTTCGGGGACGCGGGGGCCGCCCCTCCCGCCTGCCCCCGGTGCTCGCGGCGCGCACGCACCTGGCTGGCCTCCAGGCGGACCGGCTCCCCGTCGGCTAAACAGAAAGCGCCGCCACGGGCGCCACAGGCCAACACCACCAACGGAACACCGCCTCTTCCGGCGGGCGGGCGCGCAGTGCCACGCCAAACTCCGCGAGAGTGGGGCCAAATATCGCGAGAACATAGCCCCGCAGGGAGGGAGAGGGGGCGTGGCGGGCACTCCAGCCCTTCGTGGTCCTTCTCCGCGCCGCCTCTGTTGCCTTCTCCGCAGCGGAACAGCCCTCGCATTCCCAGTACTCTGGGACTTCCCCTGGGTTCGAGCCCCGGAGGAGGAGAAACGTTATTTATTTTAAGATGGGCTTTCTCCGTGGAGAGTGCGCATCTTTCTAGTCTGGCAGACGCAGGGGAAAGGACTTTTCCTGCCGGAGCACCCTGGGGAAAGACTCGGCTGGCCCGATGAGGTCTCCACGCCCACCTCTGGGTCAGTCCTGGTGCCCAGGGGGTGCTGTGATGGATCCGCTCAGGGTGAAGCGGGGACCGGGATCCAGGCAGGGAGTGTGGCCGCCAGGGCAATGGCTGGAATCTGAGAAGCGCCTCAGTTATGAATATTACACCCATCCTTTAGCCCTTGTGCCACTAATAATGTGTCGTAAAGCACGGCTTTATTGTCACAGAAGTCTGCTGGCACATCCGCTACAGGAAGGATCCTGAATCCCATCAAATTAAAGGTATAGCCCACTGCGACCAACCATGTGGGTCAGATCGGGTCCTTAGTCACTGCACGTGGACCGTAACTGTTTACTGGTTCCTTCCTCTCAATGCCTCTTTGAGTCCTCAGCTCTGACCCTTTTTCTGGACACTAGCCTTTGCAAGTAGATTAGGTTTGGGTGCAAATTTTTCAAGTACTTCAGCAATGTTGTAAGCTGTACCCGACCTGCAAGGAATCAAGCATGAGACAGTTGCTGTCTTCATTTCTTTTTCTCTTTAGAAAGAGTCGAAGCTGATTTGAGTGGAAGCTGTTTATTTAGAAAGTGTTATGGTCTGAATATTTGGGTCCACCAAAAGTCGTGTGTATTGAAACCCTGTCCCTTGTAGTGCTAGTATTAAGAGGTGAGTCTTTAGGAGAGGATTAGATCATGAGAACTGACCCCTCATGAATGGGATTAGTGTCCCTATAAAAGAGGTCTGAAGCTGAGCACAACAGTGCAGGCCTGTAATCCCACCACTCTGTGAGGCTGAGGCAGGAGGACTGCACCTACAAACCTACCCTGGGTGACTTAGCAAAAGTGTCTCAAAGTAAAAACTGGATAAGGCTGGAGGTCAGCACAACAATCTCTAGTACAAAAAAAAAAAAAAGACCCAAATGAGACCCCTTGTCCATGTGAGGTTGTGGCAGAAAAGGCATATCTGTGGGCCAGGACATGGGCTTTCACCAGATACCCATTTTGCTGAAGCCTTGATCTTTTACTTATCTATTTTTTTCGATGAGGTCTTATTCTTTTGCCCACATGATCTTCGTCCCTTAGCCTCCAAGTAGCAGAAATTACAAGTGCATCCCTGTGCCTAGGGTGAGTCCTTGAACTTGAAGTTCCTAGTCTCCAAGACTATGAGAAATAATTTTTTTTTTGAGAGAGAGAGAGGGTCTTGCTGTGTATCAGGCTGGCCTTGAACTCATGGTGATCCTGGCTCAGCCTCCCAAGTGCTGAGATTACAAACATGCACCACCATGTATAGCTAGAGAAATAAATTTTTGTTACATATTCACTGTATGGTTATGGCATTTTGTTACAAGAACCCTGAGGGACTAAAACAAGGACCATCCTAAGAAACTGCCTTTAGAGAACAAGGAAGTCAAATGAGGACAGTGACTAATGAAGTCATGGTATTAATCTAGCCACATGGTAGGGGCCTAGAGGTTCATCCTGCCGGGAGCTGCACAGAAGGAGCACCTGACAATTGTCCCTATGGAGTTGGGAGGGGCTGGGTTCTCAAGTGCCCTCTCCTGGGTCCTTGGCTGAGAGCTGCTCCCAGTGGTGATCCCCAGGTTCTGGCCTCTGTGCATGGGCAAAAGCAAAGGCGGACTTCAGGCTTAGGACACAGTCTTGGGAACAAAGGCACAGATGGTCGGGAGTCAGCTGGAGCCCAGGAGAAAGAATAGTGTCCAGTGGCATTGGAGGAAAGCTCAGGAATAAGAGTGGGATGCTATTAGCGTTTGGCTCTCGATGTCCTCCACAGCTTCATGTGTTCAGAGGTGGGGTTCTGGAAGGTGACCGGATTATGGGGGCTATAGCTGACCTGCTGTAGGAGCCTCATTAGAGGCAGGTTCCTCGGGGTGTGGCCTGAAAGTGTTTCTCTCCCTCTCAGGCTCCTTCCTTCTCTCTCTGCTGCCTGCCCACCATGAGGTGAGCAGCATTCCTCCACCAGTCCCTCCCACCCTGCCTTGGAGCTGCCAACCTTGGTCTGAAATCCTAAGCCAGATAAACCTCTCCTCCTTTAAGGGCTGGGTATTGGGAATTATATCTCAGCAATAAGAAAGTGACTAAGACATGTGTTGATTGCCTCAGCTGCAAGTGACAAGTCAGTTTTTTTTTGCTGAAAAGGGGTTGAAAAGCTTAGATTTTTTTTCTATGACATATGAAAGTACCCAGTTTTTGCAGAGACCTTGCAGCTCAATGTCTGGGCAGTTTCTCAGGCATCTCTGAGCCAACATGATCCCTGGTCCATACCTGGGTGTGGGTCTCTTCTGTCTCACCAGACTCTAGGGCTCCCTAAAGACAGGGCCCAGTGCCAGTCCACTTCTGTGTTCCTCAGCACAAGGCTAGCCAAATGAGGGCTCATGCTGAATCAGTGACGCATAGATGATACTGCTCTATAAATGGACTTGAGAGGAAAAAATATCGTTGGGCCAAAGGATCTTTAACTCTGACTTCTACCCACACAGCTAGTTCCCTTGATGGTCACGTCCCTAGAGTCATGGCTCAGCTGCAATGTTATCTCCACAGGTCATCTCTGACTCTACCTTAAAGTAGCTACCCTGACATGCCTCAGCATGGCACCCTGTGGCCATTCTCTGAAGAGCATGATTACCACATGACGCTGCCCTCACTGTCTCTCTCCCCCAAGGTTTTATGAGCAAGAACACTGGCTTCCTCACTAGTCTACTCAGCAGCTACTACTTGATCAATAAACATTTTTAATTGATTAAATATAATAGAAATGAAAACAACCTCCCCTTGAATGTAGTTAGGAAAGAGGTCCCAGAAACTCCAGAGAACCCCTAGATTCTGGGGGGACCTTTGGTACTTCCATTCAGAACATAGGTAAAATAGATTAATTTCTCTTTTTTTAAGGGATGATATTTATTCCTTTTCCAAATGTTACAATAAAACCAGATGAAAGAGAATGATTTTAGCAATTAGAAAAAAAAGTATCTGGAGTTTGTTCATTAAAAGTTATTTACAACAAAGTGAGAAAAAAAGTCAACAAGTTGTTTCACATTACAGACCTCCCTCCCACCCAAAGCCCAATCCTTGCTTAGCAAGTCAAAAAAGAGACACAGTTGATGCATACACTGGCAGTTTGAACTTAAGACATTTATAAAAATCCAGCCCAGGTGCCACTCAACACAGCACCAGACACTGAAAACTCAGCAAGGGAAAAGCTGGACTCTCAGGGCTTGGGAGTATAAGCGCCTCACTTCTGGTTTAGGAATCTGGGGAGTCGGGTAAATAAACCTAATTGGAAAAGAATTGAGGGAGAAAACCCGCAATTGCCTTGTGTAGGGGACAGGCAGGGAAGGCAGGAGGGCCAAGGACAGCAGCGTCTCACATCACTAGCCTAGCCTGGGAAGCCGCAAGGGACCATCTGCAACCAGCCTAAGAGGGAGAGCAGATGGCTGATGGGAGAATCCCCAGGAGGCAAGGAGGAGAGGGATGGGGGGGGCAGCAGCCCCTTGCTCTGTGGGCACAGGAAGGCAGCCAGGGCACCAGGTCCAGCAGTGACTTCCCAAGGACAGCACAGTTTTTGCAGCTCAGAGATCACCCACCTGCTCCCACCCAGCTACTCATTCTGCTCAGCACCAGCCAAGGCAGGGCACTCTGCCCCAGGGAGTAGATGTCTCTGCAGCCTGGGCCCCGCCTCCCCTTCAGTCTCCTCCCCTGGCCACTGCACTAGCATCTGCTCCTGTGGCCTGTGGTGCCTGGCTCTCCAGGTGTCAGCAGTCTTCCCTTCCTGGGCAGGGCCTGCCTCACTGCAAGCATCTATCTCCCCTCCTCCTGCTTTCCCCGGGGTGAGGAGGCCGAGGAATCACTCCCTTCCTCCTTTCCACTTTGGAGGACAGATGGGCCATTGAATTTGAGAGGCTTCTTGAAAGAATTTCTTCTTCTTGGGGATCTCCTTGGCAGGACTCCCCCTTGGCCTCAGCATCCTGGCCAGGGGTGCTGGCTTGATGGCATCATCCGTGGTCCCACCTGCCTCATCTGTTCCGGTCACCCAGAGACAAGTCTCCGTTGCTTTTCACATGGCCATTTTCCTGTCTGATGGCCTTCACAAAGAAAGTACCTGCCACCTGCCCAGCAATCACATCGCTCTGGGGACCTTGGCACTCTGGCTCACACCCCTGGGGACAGTTGGTCTGGTGGGCCAAGGGGCAGGGGTTTTAGAGACACTGAGCTTTGCCCTCCACCGCCACACTCCAGGCCAGAATGCCATCCTAGATTAACATCTGAAAATTGCTTTTACTGGAATAGCTTAAAAACATTATGAGGCAGAGTCCCACCTAAATTAAGATACTACATAGCCAGTTTAAGAAATAGACTCAGACAGTCTTCAGTACTGGAAGTTGGGCTCTGGGGGAAAGCAGGCAGCACCGAACATCATCTTGCAAGTCGTCATTATTGGGAGTTCCCAGAGGTGACCCCATAGTGTGGAAAAGGAACATTTTGTGGACTAACTGACCTCACATTATCTGTCCTGTTTGCCTGAGCTGCCACATCCTTATCCCAGGAATGTAAAAAGGACAGGAGGAGAGAGAGAGGGACACACAGAGAGACAGAGACAGAAAGAGAAAGAGACAGAGACAGAGAAAGAGACAGAGAGAGTCAGACAGAGACAGAGTCAGAGACAGAGACAGATAAAGAGACAGAGAGAGACAAACAGAGATGATAAATGAAAACAAAGCTTTTGTAAATTAGAGGGGAAGAAGGGATGAAAGGAGAGGGGAGAATGAGGAAAAAAAGAATCAAAATATATTATGTACAGGTAAATTTCTCTATGATGAATGTGATCTTTATGTGTATCAAAAGTGGCCAAATAAAATCTTAAAAACCAAAGACTAGAAAAGCTTAAATATCTCCAAGTAATTTGATTTAAAAAGTAAGTTGTGCCCATCATAATGCCAAAATGCTCAGTGTTGCTGAGCACCTCTACTGTCGATTGGCAGGTGAAAAGCAAGCAGAAGAACAAAGTATGAACAACTTATTACCAGATTTAACTGTAATAGGTGTGAACACGTGGAAATCCAGCCCCAGCGGGGTTTGAGATCAGTTTGGCCCAGCTGGGATGGAGAAAGGCCGAGGCTTGGGTCGTGAGGCTATTCACACACCGCGTGGGCTGCGGCCCAGTGGCCACAGCTGTCCTGCCGCCTGGGTCCTGGTGGCTGGATAGCAGAGGCCCGGGCCTGCGCCAGCTGCTTCAGGTTTCTCCTGGAAAGGGCTGTCTGGAGGGCAAGCTGTGGTGAAGGCAGCTCCAGCTGTGCTCCTCACCCTCAGATTTGCCAATCTGTTCTCTGCCTATGAACAGAACATCCTACCAAGTGACCAGGGAGGAGAACACAGCTGTCACAAACCTGTTTCCCCTGGTGCTTGGGCTTCATCTGCAGAGCCCACCCCTGCCCACACCTGAAGCTGCACTTGATGCTGAGGCCCTGAGGCTGCTCAGAGCCACGGTCCCTGGAGGAGGAGCCTCAGGGGCTGTCACAGACCCTGCGCACCTGATCATGCAGCAGCCTCACCCGTGTTGGAAGTCAGGGGGCTTCCTATGGCTTCTTGCTTTTCTCTTCTGAGGCTTAGGGACCCCCTTTAAGGCTGTTTTCACTGGGGACAGTCCCCAGGGGCCTCTCAAGATGGTCAACTGAGGGACATTCGGCTTGGACCCTTGATGTCTGCAGCAGTGACCTAGTTCCAGGCCCTCTTAGTGGTTTTTCCTCCTTCCATCTCACTTTCCTTCCGCTCTACCCCTGCTTCCTGAGACCACCTCCCAAATCACCCTGCTCCAGAGGTCTCATCTGAGGCCCAGATTCAGGGAGGCTCAGGTGCTAACACTGGCTGCTGTCACTCCCACTGGAGCTGCTCTGACGGCCCCACCTGAGTCTCTGGAGCCAGGCCCTGATTGTGCGAGCCAAGCTGCCATCCCATGCCAGCTGACAGTTGCTCTGTGGATCTGCAAGTGCAGCACTGCTGGGAATCCAGACCTCAGTAGGAAATCTTATTTTCACATGTTAGTGACTGATTCAAAACTAAAAGCAGACCCAACAACAGAGGCACAAGAGGACCTCATGTGTGCCGGCTGGCACAGAGTGGGCACCAGGAAGACAGAGACAGGAGCAGGGGAACAGGCTTATTCCCAGACTACACCTGGGATGGGCCAGCACCCTCTCCTAACCCACCAGAGGATGGGAATATCTACTGCGTTATCTCAATCTCTCAAGCCTGGCAGGCAGACACTGTTATCATTTTATTTATCTATTTATTTATTTATTTATTGGTACTGGGAATCAAACTTTTCCTATATAGTCCAGGCTGGCCTTCAACTCACTATGTAGCCCAGGCTGGCCTCAAACTTGCAGCACTGCTCCTGCCTCAGCTTCCTGAGTGCTGAGGTTATAGGCGCACAGAACTGCACCTGAGATTTATCTCTTTTAGAGGTGAAGAAGCAGAGGTCTCAAAGGTAACATGACAAAGCTGGAATTCAAAATGAATTCTCTCCATTATTTACATATCATAGCCATAGTTACAACCCCTGCCTCCAACAAAAGGAACAGGGAGCCAGGCTAATTTTAGATTCAATGAACAGGAATCTCTTCAGCTCCTCTTACAGGTGAGTCTATAGAAGGAAGATTTTTTTCATAGTACACAGCGAACAAAGGCAGAAAGAATGTCAAAATTAGAAAATCACCATTACACAATCACTAATGAATTAAAGAACAAAGCAGGGTGGATTGCCTCTGTGTGCAGGCCACTTCTCCATGTGATGCACAGCAAGCATTTACCACCTCCTGTGCTGTGTTCTCGCCTAAAATAGCAACCCAGCCTGAGTTCCAGTCTCTAGTCTTGGTCTCCGTGGGTCTCAGGGCCTAGCAGTTTACAGGAACACATTTAATGACTCCACTCACCAGGGCATGAGAAATTAAAAGGCAGGTGACCTAGTTTTTTCAACAAGTGGCAAAGAAAAAAAGAGGTGGAACTGTTAAATACTTCCAAATTAACATCAACAAAATGCAATGTGTTGGTATTGTTTAGATCCTAATTTAGAGGAAAACACTTTAACTGAAGAATATGGCACATATATTATCAGATGCTATTAGATACTAATTAAGAATCACTATTAATGCCTTTGGCAACAATAATGTTATAACTATCACACATCTTACGGTTATTAAAAATACCTTATGGTTATTAGTCCATACAGTTCCTGAGCAAATCTAATGGACCATTTACTACATGGAAACTTGTCTCTCCACAACGTTCTTTCATGGAAAAGCAAAGTTTATCATTATTTTCAATGCATGAATTAACATGACTGTTTACAGCATTTAATTCCTTTTTATTTACTTTTAATCTTGGCTAACATTACATGCAAAACCTACAAACAGCAAACACATTCAGGTAACAAGAACCATACAGCTATTCTTTTTTTTTAATTTTAAAGATAATAAAACAAGACAGAACAGAACAAAGCAGATTAGAACAAAAATGCAAGCAACACAGGGTTTCAAAACAAGACAACAGGAAATCAACAGTGGCTACCATAATGTCTCTTATTTTCTTCAAAATTGCTGTCCATATCTTCACACACAATGAATTCAAACAAAACAAAATAGTATAAAACTGATCAAAACCAAAGAATGAAAGCATTACAGGCCTTCAAAACCAGACAACAGGAAAATCAATAAAGGCTACCATAATGTCTCTTGTTCTCTTCAAAATAGCTGTCCATATCTTCACGTGTATTGAAATTAAATAATACAAAACAGAGGAAAACCAATCAAAACAAAGAACAAAACCATTATTAGCTTTCAAAACAAGATGATAGAATATCAACAATGGCTACCATAATGTCTCGTTTTCTTCAATGTAGCTGTTCATACCCTCACGCATAATAAAATCAATTCTTGTAAACTCTGTAGCCAAGTTCTAGGCATGTGTAAGCCTGTACATGTACATCTGTCCTTTCTGTATTAGAGGGGAAAACAAAACAAAAGAAAAATAAGAAACAAAAGAGACAAATAAATAACAATAACAAAGAACCCAAAACAATAATAATACAGGCTTTCAAAACAAGGTGGTAGGAACATAACGAGTGTTGTTATTTTTCAGTTATCTTTGGAAGAGTTACTCAGATTACCAGATATAAACATGAAAATTGGCCTAATTCTATGAATGTTAGCTGTTTTGTTCCGAGAAGTGATAGAATTAGCAGTACAATCACCTTCGCTATCCATACAAATTTATATCCTTTTTCTTTGCCCTTCCTTTTTTCTCCTTTTCCCTGAGTTATTTTTCCCCTTTGAGCAGCTTCTTACCCTTTCACAATATTTGTTGAAAATTTTGTTTCTTATTTACTCTTTCAATTTCTTACACTAGGGAAACAATGTGGTATTTACACATGTGAGTTTGATTTATTTCACTTATGTATATGGTCTCAAGTCACATCCATTTACCTATAAAAGCCTCAATGTGGTCCTTCCTTATAGCTGAGTAGTATTACCACATCTTTTTTATCCATTCTTCGTTGATGGGCATTTGGGTTGTTTCCAAGATCTGGCTATTACAAATTGTGATGCTATAAACATGGGTGCACATCCATCACTGTGGTATGATGTTTTCAGGTCTTCTGAGAATATGCCCAGAATTGGAATAGCTGGGTCAAATGGGACCTCCATCCCCAGCTTTTTGAGGAATCTCCAGGCTGATATCCACAGTGGTTGCACCAGTCTGTACTCCCCCAACAGAGTAGAAAAGTTCCTTTTTCCCCGTAGCCTCTCCAGCATTTGTTATTGGTGGTTTTCTTGATCCTGGTCCTTCTTTCTGGAGTGAGATGGAATCTTAGTGTTATTTTAGTTTGCATTTCTCTAATGACCAATGATGTTGAACTTTTTTTTTTTTTTTTTTTTTTGCGGTACCAGGGATTGAACTCATGACCTCGCGGTTGCCAGGCAGGTAATTATGCCACTGAGCTAAATCCCCAGCCCAATGATGAACATTTTTTCATGTATTTATTTGTCATTTGTATTTCTTCAGCTGAGATGTGTGTATTCATCTCAGATGTCCATTTTTGGATTGGATTTTTGAATTTCAGGGGTGTGGGTTTTTTTTTTTTTCTTTTGTACTGGGTATTGAGCTTACGAGCTTGTGTTTGCCAGGCTGGCACTTATTCCACTGAGCCACCGAGCTAAATCCCTGGCTCTTATTTTTTTTTAATTCTTTATATGTTCTAGCTAGAAGTCCTTTGTCTGAGGGACACTTGACTAAGGTTTTTTTTTTTCCCCTCAATTTGTGGGTTTTCTTTTCACACTGTTGGAGATTTCTTTTGACATGCAAAAACTTTTTAATAAGATGAGATCCCAGTGTTGATTCTGGGAAGTATTTCCTGTGCAGTTTGATTTTTGTTCATGAATTCTCTGTCTAACTCTATGCCTTCAGGATTTCTATCTACTTTATCTTCCAGCAGATTTAGTGTTTGTTTTAATATTTAGATCTTTGATCCATTTTGACTTTAGTTTAGTGTATGGTGACAGGCATGGGTCTAGTTTTAGTTTTCAGTATATGGAAAGCCAGTTTTCCCAGCACCACTTGTTAAAGAGACTATCTTTCTTCCAGAGAACATGTTTGGCCCCTTTGTCAAAAAGTTGGAATGTGTTTGTAGTTGTGGTCATATCTCCTAAGCTATTTCACTGATCTTCAGGTCTGTTTTTATTCTAGTACCATGCTGATTTTATCACAGTAGCTTTGTAGTATAACTTCAAGTCAGGGATTGTGATGCCTCCTGCCTTGCTTTTGTTGTCTTTGCTATTCTAGGTCTTTTCTGGCTCCAGATGAATTTTAGGAATGATTTCTGTGGAACGAGATCTGTGAGGTATGTTAATGGTATTTTGATCAGAATTGCATTAAATCTGTGTAAAGATTTTGGAAGAATGGCCATTTTCACAATGTTTGTTCTTCTTATTCATGAACAAGGAATGTCTTTCCATTTTCCGAGGTCCTCTTCTATTTCTTTTTTCAGAGTATTGTAATTTTCACTGAATAGATCTTTTACTTCCTTTGTTAGATTGATTCCTAAGTTTTTTTTTTTTTGGATGCTATTGTGAAGGGTGTAGTTTCTCTTATTTCTTGTGTACAGGAATGCTATTGATTTTTGAGTGTTGACTTTGTATCCAGCTACATTACAGAATTTGGTTATCTAGAAGTCTTTCAATGGAGTTTTGGGGGTCATCTATGTAGAGTATCATGTCACCTGCAAATAATTTAAATTCGTCTTTTCCTATCCTTATTCCTTTTATTTTTCTGTCTTGTCTGAGTGCTCTGGCTAATGTTTCCAGCACTATACTATGAGTGGTAATAATTGACATCCTTGTCATGTTTCTGATTTGAGTGAAAGCTTTCAGTTTTTGACCATTTGATATGATGCTGTTGATTTGTCATAGATGGCTTTTATCAGATTGAGGTAAAGACCATCTGTTCCAATTTCCCATAGGGTTATCATGAATGTTGGACTTTATCAAAAGCTTTTTCTGCATCTATTGAAATGATGATGTGATTCTTGTCTTTGGCTCTATTGATATGGTATATTATGTTTATTGATCTGCATATATTGAACCATCCCTGCCTTCCTGGGATGAATCCCACTTGGTCATGGTGTATAATCAACAAATTAAAAAAAACCAGGTGCTATCTTTTTTTTTTTTTTACATACTTCCAACAGTCACCAAATTCCTATGTGCTTTCTCACATAGGAATTTTTTAACCATTTTGTCAACATTCTAAGAACTTCATGGCTCCAATTCTCCATCTTTATCCCTATACTTCACCATTCTATAACTGCCTTCTTCAACCAATCCTAGATTCTCATATTTTTCCAGTTTAATTTAAAAGTAGGATTTTTTCTTGCATTTCCTGAGATCCTCTCATATGAAAAGATCCAAAGTTTTCCAACTCAGAAGCAAATGTAAGGTGGTGACATGAATGATGCCAAGGAGCTCTAAGAGATGCTGACTGGGACCCAGTGGTTGCCATGCTCAACTCCTGTGGACGTAGTGCAAGTTCAGGGGGAGCAGAGGTGCACACCACAGGCACAGCTCTCAGGAATGGCATGACCTACAGCTAAGAGCACACACAGCTGCAGCCCAGAGACAGTGCCAGGCCAGGTCGGCAAGCAGTGCCACTGTGACCCACCCAGGAAGAGGCCACCAGCCCTTAAAGTGTATTTTAAAAGAACCCGAGAGACAGCTGGGGGAACATATTTGCTGGTGAGGAGCAGACAGATATACCTGTCTATCTGGAGCCTCAACAACTTCTTTTTCTAAAGTTCATTTTTAAATTGTTATCAGTACACTCATCATGGACAGTGGGGACATGCACATAATGTGCCTTTTTAGGGGGTACTTGGAATTGAACCCAGAGCCTCAAGCAGGCCAGCCAAGTGCTCTACCACTGACCTACATCCCAAGCGCCTCCAATTCTTGCTGGTTGCCCAGAACCTACTCACTTTACTCTTTAGGTTGAGACTAAGCTGTAACCTTAAAGATGCCCCAAAACACATTCCCATTCAAGGAAAGAGGATGCCTGGAGTCAATTCACTGCAGGAATCTGATTTATTATTAAAATACATATTTACATTGAGAATACAGTTAAATTAGTAGGCTTCTTCACATTTTCACATTTGAAAAAAGCAGCACAGAAGTTTCATTCACATTTTAGGCAGTTGAGAAGTAAAGATCCTGTCTCCATTTCACAGGAGCTGGATTATATCTGCTCACTCCTCACAACATTCAACTGGAAAATTACTCCGCTGCTTCGGACGTACTGGCTGGGCTGGCATCTGCAATGGTAGCTAAGTAAATGAGATTTCTGTGTAACACCTGCTGATACCTATGGGTAAAAACAGCAAAAATTAGTAAAAGTTTGTTTTCACTGACTGTGAACAAATCCTGGAAAAGAGTTTACTCAATCCAGTGGAATGGCTCACCTACTGTCTCAATTCAGTGTTATCAACCTTCTTGTTGAACTTAAGGAAAATATATCCAGAATCTCAGCTATTTTCACTGGTTTCAGAGCTACTTCTGTAGACCAAGCTACTCTTACCTGTTGCCTGAACCATGGCAATAGTCTCCTAGATCTACATTTGCACCTGTTTTATTCTCCAAACAGTAGTTTCAGTGATCATTTAAGTCAAGATCATGTCATGATTGTTTAAAATCCTCCAAAGGCACCCATCTCATTCAGAGTTAAGCTCTTTCTTCTATCCTACAAAACCCTACATGATGGGGACTTCCAGTTGTATAGCTCGTTCTCTCATCTCTATTTTAATGTCACCTTATTAGAGGGACTGTATAAAATAGCACTCTCCTCCCCACTTGCCATACTTTATCTATTGTACAGTGTTAGGGATTAAATCCAAGGCCTCATGCATGCCAGTGCTTTACCTAAGTACCAGTGCTCTACCTCTCTGTTTTATTCTCATCTAAAATACTTACTACTATGTACCTAGTTACAGATTTCCTTCTTTTAGATCCTAGAGTCTAGAATATCAGCTCTACGAAAGTAGAGTTGGTATATTTCTTAGTACTGACACTGGCCAGTACTCTACAGTACTTTTGAACAAACTTCAGAAAGCAATGAGACACTTCCATTATTGTGAGCTTCCTAACTTGATTTTCAATCAAGGAGTAGAGCTCCTCCGTTCACAAGGCCAATCAGACTAGGGCTCAGCATAACCTGTGTAATGTGGAAAAGCACTATAGAAAGATTCCAGTAACTTTCCTATCCTGCATTAAAAATCACAGCATCAAACTGAATATTCTGCAACTAAGAAAAATATTTATTATAAATTGTAAAAATTAAAATTATGAAATATCAGAGTAATACATCAAGACTTACTGTGTCACTATAGGTGACTTTAGGGAAAAGGTAAAGCATGACGTTCTTAAACGTTTCTTCAGGGGCAATAAAGTAGTTATTCTGTATAAGAAATGGGTCATAATTCATGGACCACATTTGGAAAAAAGATTCAGATTCTATTTTACTCCACAATACAGCGGATCAGCTGGCCATTTTCCTCCAGGAGCTTAAGCACCAGAGAAAGGATCAGTGCCTGTCTCATTTTGATACCTGGCTGGAAAGCACATTAAGTTATGCAGAATTTACCTTCGGCTTAACTTGGAAATCCTTTTTGGTGTTTGTGTGCTGCTCGCCAACTAACTACATGAGTTAGAAAAGGCCGTGAGCTTAGCTGCCAGATGGTCTCTCTTAACGGGGGATGAAGTTGAGATTCAGAGGGGTTGGGGGCCTGGGATTTAGCTCAGCGGCATAAGTGCCTGCCTTGCAAGCGTGCAGTCGTGAGTTCAATCCCCGGTACTGATTTAAAAAAAAGTCTTTCTGAGATTCAGAGGGGCCACTATTCTATTCTCTTCTCCGGAACCTCGTTTCTGTGTGCTCCCCTCTCCATCCCTGCTGTCATCCGCTAGCAAGGCGGCACGTGCAGGCGGCTTTGCAGCGGGAAGAATCCAGTTCTAAACAGGAAGCCACATCAAATTCCAGGTTCGACAAAGCACTGGCTGTATGGTTTGGCTTCCGTTTCCTCGCCTGTAAAGCGAGGCTCATCTGCGATACATCACTAAGACCCCCGAGTTCGGGACAGCCGCTGCACCCTGCTGCTGGCTCCAATGGAGGACCTGGGCGGGAAGGGCACTTACTGAACGCACTCGTTAGCGCAGCCCTTGTTCTGATACTCCACAATACAGCGGATCAGCTGGTCATTCTCCTCCAGGAGCTGCAGGACCAGAGAAAGGCTCAGCGCCAGAGACGCGAGGGCAGCCGCTTCTCCGCGGCCTCCGACCCCGTCCGCTCCACACCCCGCAGGGCCGCACGCTTCGTAGGCCCGAAATCTCCACCGGAAACAGTCGCTCCGCTAACTCCCCGCGCCCCCTGGGCCCTCGGCCTCCGTCTGCCCGTGACGACTCACTCGCTGGATCGTCTCTTGGTCAACCACCGCCTTGCCTCTCATCCAGTAAGGTACGAAAGCCACAGACATCTCGCGGAGCGGTCCGGAAGCCCACCTCCGGGGCCTCGCCGCCGCGTCTCCGGATGACGCAGCACGATGTGCGCCGGTACACTCTCGAAGCTGATTGGTTCTCCCGCCAAAGAGATGGCGACAAGGAAGTCACTCGTGACTGGACGCGCGAAGAGATGATTCCCGGGGTCCCGCCCCGAGGGCCCCTTTTGAGTTTGTGCAAATTTGTAAAAACTAATTCTGTGGAATTTTAGGCTGGATGTGGGCCCGGCGTGGTCTGTGGAGCCGCGTGCCAGATGTGCTCCATTATGGATTGATGGCTGGATCTCACAGCTGTGGCTCCAACCTCACTGGCCTTTTGGCCTTAATGACTCCTGAGCTCTGCAGGGCTAGATTACACTGGTGTCGGCTGTGGGTTTCCTCTGGGCGATGAGGGTGCTTGTAATGTTTGCTGCTGAGCGGACCTGCCCGAAGTCCCATAGCTGCGAAGGGCCACGTCGGAATGGAAGCCCCATCCACTGCCCTAACTGGTCGCGCACGTACTGCTACTGACTCCTCTGAGTTCCTTTGGCAGCGCTGAGAATTGGGTCCAGGGCCTCCGCATTGAGTTACGACCCCCCGGCTTTGTTTGTTTTCTTTAAGACAGATTCTTGCTAAATTGCTCTAGCTGAGCTAGAATTTGCAATCCTCTTTCTTCACCCTCCCACAGTACTGGGTTTATAAACGTGCCTCTGGCAGGTTTTTGTGCTTTCTATCAGAAGAACCTTAACACAGAGCCGGCTTTTACTCTTATACTCGAACACAAATGGGAAAGTTGTGGGTGGATAGGAACCCCAGGCTGACCCAGACAAAGAACAAAGAAATACAGTACTGCTTTTATGGCATCTATGGGGTGGGGAGGAACCTAATCTCTTGATGCCACCACGCATAGAGGTGGAGTTTATTTGTGCCTGCGCTGTTTGTCATACAACACCAGGTGACATGTCTCATCACCATCTTCAATCTACACCACTGGATGTGATTTTTTTTTTTTTTGTCTTTTTGAGACAGGGTCTCTCTATGCAGTTCAGGCTGGCCTTGAGCTCACTTTGTAGCCTAGGCTGGTCTCGAACTTGCAAGGATCCTCCTGCCTCAGCCTCCCAAGTGTTGGGATTACAGGCATGAGCCACCACTCCCAGCTTGGGTGTGATTTTTTTTTTTTACTACACTAATAAAGTAAAGGCATGGGTTACTATGCGATTATTCTACACATTGTCTCTTGCCACTTGGAAGCCCACCCCTACCTCAGTTGGTTTGATTTAAATGATTTTGTTTTTTTTGGATCTTGCTTCTTGGACCTTGTTTCCTTGCCACCTACATAGTCTTTGATGGTGGTGTTGACATCTCATCCTGCTGTCTCAGCTGTGCCCCCTCAGGGTCACAGCCTTGAGGACCAGTCCCTGTTTTTAACTTCCCAATTTCCTGATGTGTTCGTTGGCCCCTTCAAGGTAGCCTTGCAGTCTCAGTTCTGCAAAGGTGTATTGCTGCAAGACACAAGGAGGAAGTAGTGCTCAACCTCCTAGGCCACAGCTGCTCCTAGGGACCATGGAAGCTTTGAAGGGTGGCTGTGGTCTGGTAGTCCAACCTGGTGGATGTGTAATGAGGCCAGTTTTCCCTATAGCACTCAGTGCACAGAGACCACCTCATTCAGAAGTCAGATCTTGGAAGTCTGCACTCCTCAAAGAGGCAAGTCCTAGAGCTTCCCTATCCCGAGTGCTGGCCAGGATCCAGAGCAGGCTTGTCAGTTTGCCTGGCCCTCCCTCTACCATGCCTATAGTGAAACCAGTGAGAGAAGTTGGGTAACATGCCTGAGCTGGGGAAGCACTCAGGACTTTTTGGTTCCAAACCTGCACTGTTAGCCCCACATCAGGCTCCTTCCCTAGGCAAATTGTTTCTACAGAAAATGGAGTGGACAGAGGAGGAACCACAGGAGCAGGGTGAGTTCCCTGTCCAGCCTTTCACAGCCCCATTTCTGTGAGCAATAGGATGATGACAACATAAGATGGTGTTGGGGGTGCAGGTGCAGGCAAGCAGCCTGGTCCTGCACACAGGAAAGAGATGTCTCAACTGGAAGCACAGTTTGTGCAGGGCTCCAGAGCCTGGGCCCTTTCCTAGGAGGGCCATGAATGGTTTTAGGTGGAAGAGTGAAGACAGCAGTGTCTCTCAGAGTTTTCCTGGCTGCAGGATAGAGAAAGGTGGGTAGGGCAGTGGAATGAGACTGCCACCAGTCTGCTGTTCAGAGTGAGCACAGTGACAAGGGTTTGCATTTAAATGACACAAAAGGAGACTTGTCAAACCTTGGTGATTGATGGGGGAGGGGAAACATTGGGGGAGTCAGGGATCTTTCTGGGATTCTGGTTTGGGCAACTGAACGACCAGCCATGCTACCCATGGAGGTAGAAGCGGAACTGGCATGGAGTGACACTTATGCTGCAGTGGAAATGTACACTTGGATGTAATGTCTTACTGAGATGTTGAAGTCATGGCTGGATACTTGGGGCTGAAACTCAGGGGTGAGGGCTGGGCTGAAGATACAGGTCTGAGCACCATCACTTGTGGACGCTGATTAGAACCACACAGCAGGTAAGACAGCCAGAGAATGTGCTGGTTTCCCTCATGGTAGAGAAAAAGAGGCTGCAAAAGAGACTGAGTGGAAGAGAGACCAAAATCAGAGGAGTGTGGGGTCTGAGAATTTAAATGAAAGAGCAACTTAAAAGGAAAGCTAAGACAGCAGTAATGCATTGAAAGGCCAAGTAATAGACTAGATCTTTGATGACCTTGATGAAGGCAGTGTCAGCCACGAGGCAGAAGTCAGTTTGAGAGGACTGAGAAACTGCGGAAAGGGAAGCAGTGGAGCATTCAAATGGACCATGTGCTCTAGAGGTTTGGTTGTAACAGCAATGCAGAAAGAAGGCCAGGCTGCAGAAGAAGGCCAGGCCGTATCTGGAAGAAGGAGGAGCTGTCAGGAGCTTATAGACATTCCTCTGATGGTTGCTCTTTTTTGGGTGAAAGGGGCACCTAGCAGAGCACAGAGGGTTGAAGAGTAGAATATCTGAGAGGCTCACAGAAGCCTCTCAGTGTTGGGAAGAGGGGAGAGAGAACTGGCTTGGCAAACTCAGGGCTGCTGGATGGCATTAATACGCTGGTTGGGATGGGCTGGAGATTCAGCTCAGCAACATAAGCACCTGCCTAGCAAGCACAAGGTCATGAGTTTGACCCTCAGTACCAAAAAAAAAAAGCTGGTTTGGATTAACACTGCGTGTGGCATGTGGTGTGTAGGGATTGGCACTGCATGCAGCAATGATGGACGTGGCTGTGAGATTTTGTCCAGCAGGAATTATGGCCCAGAAACAAGTTCAAGGAAAACAGAAGGTTGGATTCCCCCAGGGTTGCCAGGCAAGTGTGACAGAGAAGTGACTGTGCCAGGGATGTCAGTATATTGGGAACCATATCATAGGAGTGATGGGCCCTGGACTTTCAGCTGTTGGGAAGTAGGTGAAAACTGAAAGAAGTTCCTCAATAGAAGAAAGTAGAGACAGGTAACTGCAGGGAAATTTCTGCAGACCAGAGAACAGTGGGAGGGACTTGGAGAAGAGCCAAAGGGCAGGTCAGAGAACAGGTTATAAATAATCTGGTGGAGCTCTTCTGCAATGGAGCAGAGGTCCTGCAAATGGAGGACTGAAAGTCTTGGAAGATGACAGTGGCCCTGAGTGAAAGTGATCTTGACTGAGGACAAGGGCTAGGACTACAGGCACTACATCTCATCCCTACCACCAGTCCACTCTGGTGCCAGAGCCACCCAGCTGAGCCTGTCAGAAGTAAGGCCCTTTCCTAAAGCCCCACACCACAGGTTCTGAGAGCCCTGCTCCACATTTGAAAGCACCAAATTTTCTTCCCATTTCTCTTCCTAGCACGTATACTGCCTGGAGTTCAATCTCCTGGGTTTTCTCCTTCGTGTCTGTTATAACTTAACCTCCTTATCACTGGTCACCAGGCCAGCCCTGGCCCTGTGTGGGAGGGGACCGTGTGTAAGGGTCTGAACACCAAGAGACAGCGATAGCTTTCATTTCGTAATTTCTATCAGGTTTTGTGAGCTCTGTCTGCCCATGTGACGATGACCTTCACAAGCCCAGCTGAGGCCTCTAAACTGAACCAAAACCTGTATATTCCACTGTTATGATGACATCTGGATTAGCCTGGACGCTACAGAGACAGAATAAATAGGACATCTATGTCTGTATGAGGGGGACTTAGAGGAATTGGCTGAGACATCCCAAGGTAGGTCACCTACAAGCTGGAGAACGAGGGAAGCAAGTAGTATGGTTTGGTACAAGCCCGTCCCAATGGGACCTGGCTGCAGAACCAAGGAAATGGGTGATGTAGCTCTTAGCCCATGGCTGAGTCCTAAGAACCTGGGGGCAGGAGGTTCTGAGGCAAGGTTGAGAGTCAAAATGCTGGAGAATCTGGAGTTCTGCTGCCAAGGGTAGGAGAAGCTCTAAAGGAGAGCGCACCTGTCTTTCCTTGCCTTTGTGTTCCATGCAGGCCCTCCACTGGCTAGATGGTGCTCATCCATAGGGGCAAGGGGCACATCATCCTCCTCAGCCCATAGGTTCACATGTCCAACTCTTGTGGAAACCTCTTCACAGACACATTAATACACGATGCTTTAGCACCTATCAGGGTGTCCTTAGGCCAGTCAGGGTAACACCTAAAACCAACCATCATAGCATCCTAACCAGAAGTCTCAAAGGTGCCTCAAGTTCAACTTGTCTAAGAGAGAACTGTGAGCGTGGGCCGCAGGGAGGAGAGCCGGATGCCTGCCCTTTCCTGTGAATAGATGCCATTGTGGGCCATGGGGAGAACAAAAAGCCAACAAGAAGCTAAGCCCTTCCTGTGAGTTGACTCTATATGTGGGTCACGGGTGGGAGAGCCAGATGCAAGCCCCTTCTGGCATGTGGGCTGGGAGACAAGAAGAGCCAAGGTGCCCCCCAGGCCCCCGTAAGCGACCAGCTAATCCAGAGAAACACAGGTTGAGATAATAGCTATTGAAGTAAAGTACAACTTAAGTTTGTAGTGTTTAGTATTTCATTGACTTTGCAGGCCTAAAGCTGGTAGTCTGATCATCTATTGAGAGGATAATGATATGCAGTATAGCATCTATGGGGGATCTCCTCCTGAAGGTGGTGGCCATTGTTGATTTCCTATTATCTTGTTTGGGAGTCCTGTATATTTTCATTGTTTTGTTAGGTTGGGTTTTTTTTTTCTGTTTTGTCTTGTTTGATATTATTATGTCTGAGGGCATAGGCAGCTATTTTGAGAATGGCAAGATATATTATGGTAGCCATTTTGGGTTTACTATTATCTCATTTGAAGTCCTGTATTGTGTTCATTGTTTTGTTTTTATTAGTTCTATTCTGTCCTGTTTTGTTTGATATTACTTTGTCCAAAGGCATGGACAGCTACTCTGAAGACAACAATAGGCATTATGATAGCCATTGTGGATTCCCTATTATCTTGTTTTGAAATCCTATGTCACTGTTTTGTTTTCATTTAATTTATTCTCTTTAAAATAAAAATTAGAGAGAGAGAGAGAGAGACTGTGACCCCATCCACGTTCCTGCTTTGTCCTCTCTTGCAGTGGCCTTTGGCCAGTCCCACTGCAGCTTCCCTGAGACGTCTCCACTTTGATCTTAGCTTTAGCAGCCGAAGTGATTTTTACAAAATGTTTTACCCGTTTCCTGCTGTCCTAACCCTTCCTTTGTGTCCTCTTTTCTCTCTAAGGCTTCCTATCCCACTCCTTTATTTTCTAAACTTTCTTCTTTTCTGGTGGTAAAATGTACACAACAAACTATTGTGTTAACCGTTTTAAGGGTACCGTTCTGCAGCACTTAGTATACTTAACGCTGTTGTGCAGCTGTCACCAGCACCCCTTTCAGAGCTTTTTAATGCTCCCCAACTAAAAATCTGTGCCCTTTAAAACATCGCCGCCTCTCTGGTTTTCCTTTCATCCCTCAGAGGAGCTCTGCAGCCTTGCACACAAGAGTTCTTTATACTCGCAGATCTGTCGGTCTGAAACATGCTTCTCTTTCTTCTGCCCATTCAGCGGTTATTCAATGAAGCCTCCTCTGACGCCCAAGTCCCAAGTCACAGGCTGGAAGCTCTTGTAAACTCTCTCCAACACCTGCTCCTGCAGAACTCGGTGGCTACTCGAGAGGCTGAGGCAGGAAGATCGCGAGTTTGAGGCCAGCCTGGGCAACTTAGTGAGACACTGAGTAAGTAAATACATAAGGGCTGGGATGTGGCTCAGCGCTCCCAGGGTTCAATTCCTAGCCCTGCAGATCACAAAGCCCGCCGTCCCTGCCCCACTCCGACGGGTAGTGTGCATTTATACACGTGTTAGTGGTGTGGGGCCGTCACCCTGCCCTGCTCTCGTGACGCAGCGCTCCCGTGGGCGTGTCGCTCCCGTGGACTCTACCTGTGTCCACGTTGGCAGCGGCCGCGGATCCCACGCCCAGTGCAGAGCGCAGTCCCGGGGCCTCCCCGCCTCCGGACTACAGCTCTGCCCTTCGCCCGGGCAGGAACCCAGGGCACATACCGCACTCCAGCCACGTGCAGGCTGGACTTTAGGCCCGCCGGGGCGGGGTGGGGGCGAGGGAAGTGTCGCCCCTGACGGGTCCCTTTAAGAAGCGTCGCGGCTCTTTAAGAAGGATTTGACTGGCGATTCAGCACAACAGAGGGGCAGGCGCACCGGCATTGGTCAGTTTGGGTGCAGGCGTTGCTTAGCAGCAGCGAATAAGAGGGCTCGAGGCGGGCGCATGCGCACCGTCGCCCATCTGAGCCTGGCTGCTGGTGAGCCGCGCTGGGCCGCGGGTGGGCTGAGGTTGCCGAGGAGGCGGTGACTGCTGCGGGCGGGGACTCGCGGAAGCCTCCGTCCGGGCGAGGTGAGAGCGGCGGGCGCGCAGGTCGGGGGCCGGACCGGGGCGGGGCTGGCCAGGGTGCAGGCGGCGCGGCCCACCCACCCGTGTCGGGGTCCGGTGTCGCCTCCTGCCGGGACGGGAACCCGCGGGACCCTCACCCAAGGGTGCTCGCCGCTGTGACACAAACCTCCCTGCGCCTCGGACCCCTGCGGGGACTGAGCCGAGGGCCTGCGGTTCGGGGCCGGAGAAGGAGGCGCGCGGACACCAGCGCGGCGGAAGAGCAGTGCGGGGTTGAGAGCAGGGGTGAGGTTTCTCTGGAGGGGAGCAGGAAAACAGTGACGCCCAGACCGATGAGGAGGGTGAATAGTACATTTCACGAAGAAGAGTGAATCCTGGAAGGACGATTTTAATGAAATGGAAATGGAAAGAAGTATGAGTTTGGCACGCTAGAATTTCCTCAGGAGAGTACTTGCAACGTTGTTACGGCTCCAGTTTAGTTTTTGAGACAAGGGCTTCCCCAAACTGCCCAGGCTGGCTTCGAACTTGTGATCCTCCTAAAGCCTCGGCCTGTGGAGGCGCTGAATTATAGGCATACACCACCAGGACTAGCTCTATAGCGCTGATTTAAATGTTAGCATTTACAACATAGACAACACTTTGGGGTCACTGTGTTTTATTCTTAGAGGAATTTGGAGATCACTTGTACCCCAAAATGACTGATGGTCAGAAAGGATGATGGGCTTCAGAGTAATACAGTGAGTGAGGAGCAGAAATAGCGCTAATCTTAGCTCCTTCCCCCACCCACTAATCTGTGATTAGTTTTGGCATTAGTACTGTAGGAGAAGGAATTAGAGAAATAGAGTAGCTATAATCCTAAAAGTTGGATTTAGAGAAGTGGGATGTGGTAGAAAGGTTATAGGCTTTTCAATATTTCAAGAAAATTCGAGTTTGAATCTCAGTTACATCTTTTTCTTTTTCGGTTTTTTGAGACAGAGTGTCATTGTCTCAAACTCAAGATTGTCCTGCCTCAGCCTCCTGAGTGCTGGGATTATAGGCATGTGCCACTGTGACAGGTTTGAGTTCTGCCTAATCCCCTTAAGCTGTAGAGATGCGGGATTCATACCTGTCCATGGCAGATCATGTTTACATCATAGACACAAAGATTTAGCAGTGTGAAAGTTTCTAGCACAGGCCTGGAATAGAGAGTCACCCCTCCATGTCCTTGGGCCACTGGGTCTCAAGTCTCATATAAATGGCATAGTATTTGCATTTAACCCGTGCACATCTATCTCCCTGTAAGCTTTCAGTCATCTCAGGATTGCTTAGTACCCAGGGCAGTAGTGACAAAAAAAGAGTCTGCATGTTCAGGAAAGATGTAGCTGTTATTCAAATATTATGCATTGGAAGTTGTTTGACTCCATGGTGCAGAACCCGTGGGGACGGAGGGAGGAAGGTGATGTTAGCTCTGTCGTGTTTAGTTCCTGCTCTTCTCAGCTCTTCACAGAAGACTTATATTGACCTTTATCTCGCACACACATGCCCCAAGCCACTTGGAGTGTCCAGGATCTACAGATTAGGTGACTGTTTCTCAGGTCCTGGGGCTAATGGTGAATCTAGTAGTGGAGTAGTGGGCATTAAGCCTCCTTAGCTTGTTAAAATTCCTGTTTTACAATAGCTGATCATCTGTATGTGGTAGAGATTTGAGGCAAGGGTAAAAGGAAAAAAGACAGGAGCAAGAGCAACTTCTGGAGTAGCGCACACCGTCTTTGCTGGGGCAGCAGGGATAATCTACAGGCTGCATAGTTTGTACACAGGAGGTTGAGTCAGGATTTAGAAAGTGAGGAAGGCACATTAAAATACTTTTAAATAAAACCTAGTAACGTGGATGTGGTGTGTTTATTATTGCCTTGTGCTTCTACTTAAAATTCCTTCTATATAGACTAAATCTTCCTCATTTTCTTTCAAGTAGAGATAATTTATTGTGAGTGAGTGTTCAAAACATGGTTCAGAAGTAAGACAAAGGGTATGCAGACCTGCATTTCTTGTTTCAGTGAACCAAAATATGACAGCTATTCGTTCGTTCATTCATTCGCTTGGGCAGTTTTGGTTGAACTTTTTTTCCTGGTTCCAGCCAGGCTCGGAGTCCCATATGAGGTCTGGTAGGACCTGGGTGATGAGCCAGTGACTGCGTCAGGACTCTGAAGCTGAATTTCTCTTTGTGGAATTGATGTTTTGTCTGTAGTTGTGGCATCATTATCCAGATTCATACCATGGCTTTCCTGTTGTAAACTGAATACTAGTTATCTCTGAGTGGCTTTATTTTAATGAATCCTGAGGTTACAGTACCTTTCTGTGTGAAAATGTCCTGTGGTTAGATTTCTGCCTCAGCCTCCCAGAGTGCTGGGAATTGGACATGTGCCCCCGTTTATGAGAGAGTGATTTTTTTTTTGTCTTTTTGAGACAGGTTGTCACTATGCAGTTCAGGCTGACCTTGGGCTTACTTTGTAGTCCAGGCTGGTCTCGAACTTGCAACGATCCACCTGCCTCAGCCTCCCAAGTGCTGGGATTACAGGAGTGCACCACCACGCCTGGCTAGGTTAGGTCCCCCACCCCCAGGCACTGGGGATCAAACTCATGACCTCACACCTGCCAGGCAGGCATTTATGCCACTGAGCTAAATCCCTGGCCCTGAGGGAGTGATTTTGTGTATGTGTCGTGGTGGTAGCTATGGGAATAAAAGGCATACTGGGATACACACACTTTAAATGTCAATTTCTTGGAATTGGTATTGCACCAAGTTACATGAAATCCTTGGGGAAAACTAGTAAAGGACACACAGGACTTCCCTGTACTGTCCTTGTAAGTTTCTGTGACTATGCTTGTCTTACTTTTCTCTCCTTGCTGAGACAAAAATACCTGACACCCAAAGTTGAAGGAGGAAAGGTTTATTTAGCTTACAGTTTGTGGAGGTTTCAGTCCATAATCAGCTGGCTCCAAGGCAGGGTGGTGTGGCACAGGGGCAACAGTTCATGGCAGCAGAAAACAGCAAAGCAAAAGCAACAAGAGCAAAAGGGGCAAAAGGGAAGAGTAAGCCTCTTTCCCTCCTTTATGATACCGACCGCGGGCTGCCGCCCTCAGAGCAGATGCAGCAGTCACACTGCCAGTGCCAGCTCTAGACAATGAACCAAGCACAAACTGTAGATTCAGCTGCCTCTGAAGAGCCTGTCCCCCACGACTGCATGAAGCTTTGTGTGGGGTAAGGGAACCATCCAGGCCCAAACCATGAGAATACTTATTTTAATAATTAAAGTTTAAATAGAGAATTAAAGTCCTTATGTATCACTTAAATTATGCTTTTTCATCTTATGTTTAAAAGCCTTTTTTTGAGAGGGGAGTACTGGGGATCAAACTCACAACCTCGTGCTTGCCTGGCAGGTGCTTGTGCTGCTGAGCCATTTCCCTGGGGATTTTCCTGGTTCTTAGGATGGCCAGTGATTTTTTTAATGAACCTTAGACGTTTTCAGGTATTGTGTGTTATAACACATGGATTTTATTGTAATACACAAAAGCAGGAAGACCTCCCATGTTCATGAATTTGGAGAATTCATGTTATTAACATGGCCATACTCCCCCAGATGGTGTACCATCCCCATCAAAATACAAATGATATTCTTCACAGAACTGGAAAGAAATCCTGCAATTCATGTGAAAGCACGAAAGACCCCGAAGAGGCAAAACAATCCTGAGAAAAAAAGAAACAAGCTGGTGGCCTGACAGTACCTAGTTTCAAGGTGTCCCACAGAGCCACGGTAACGTAATGATTCTGCCACGGTTTTGCCACGTGGTCTGACTCACAGACCACGAGGACTGAAGTGGGGACCCAGAAGTAAATCCTGTGTCTCTGGCCAACTGATTTTGAACAAAAGTGCCAAAAATACACATCGGAGGAAGGACAGCCTTTTCAACAGGTGGCCTGGGGAAACTGGGTATGCACAGGTAGAGGGTAGAAATCAGAGCCCACCCCTCTCCCAGTACAAGAATCAACTTACATTGGATCAAAGGCTTTGTAGTTACCGGAAAAAACACAGGAGAGACCTCAGAGTGTATTGGCACGAGCAGTGATTTCCCCGGTAGGACTGCAGAAGCACCGGAAACAAAAGCAAGAACTGTTAGATTGGGTTATATAAAAGCAGAAAAGCCTTTGCACAATGGAGGCGGTATCCCCCGAGTGTAGAGAGCCTACAGAACAGGAGGAAACCTGGGACAGCTGGTCATTGGACTGCAAATTAATATCTGCACTGTGTAAAGAGAGACAAAAAGTAAGTAATCCAGTGACAAAGTATAGGCAAGGCATGCCAACGGACATTCTCAAAAGAAGAAACACAAGTGGCTAGTAAATACACGAAAAGGTGTTTAGTGTTTGGCACCCTCAGGGGGCTGCAGACCCAGCACAAATGGCTGTCCCCAAGCCACAGTACAAAGCCCAGGAGGATGTGGAGAGAAAGGAGTCTTTATACACCACTGTTGGGCATGGAAATGAGCACAGCCTCTGTGGATAACAGAAAAAAGTGAGAACAGGAGCACCATGTGACCCAGCTCTCTAGCCCGTGCCTGGTATCCATCCAAAGGAAACCAGCCCCGCATCCCAGGGAGGTCCCTGCATGGCCGCATTTTGTGGCACTGCTCACAACTGCCAAGCATGGGATCACCCTGGGCACCGTCAGCAGACGAGAGGATAAGGAAAATGCGGTATGTGTGCCCGATGGAGAAGAGCGAGACCCTGTCATTCGCACAAAAATGAATCTAACCGGAGGATTTTGTGGTAGGCATAAGTCAGACACGGGTGGACTAGCATTGCACCCTTTCTTTCTCTCACATGCAGAAACTTAGGAGAAGCAGAATGACCTGACAGTAGCGGAGGCACTGCTAGGGTCTGGCATGGAGTGAGGAGGGGGAAGGTGGGTGGGTAGATGGTGCTGGTCAGTGCACACAGCGCACATGTGCTCGTAAACGCCACAGCAAACGGCAGTGTGCGCCGTTCACGTGTGTTAGTAGTTTAGATACTAATCAAGAAACTGTCTGCTTCCACTGGGCTTTGTTGACCCCGTCCCTGCAGGGACCTGGGGCGCTGACCCAGCACGCGAGCCCCTCCACTTCTGCATTGAGACAGTTTTCATCTTTTGGAGTACAGAGTGTATTATCATAAAGGAAGAGAGGACTGAGGTTCTCATCACCCCTGTTCTTCCCTATTTCTGCCCCAGCCTGTGACATCCTGCCACCCTGCAGCAGCTGCCCAGTGCCATCACTGCTCACTGTGGTTCACCACAGTGTCGCCTTTACTGAAGTGTCACAGAGACTTAGCAGGTGAGGGTCTCACTGGTTTGCAGTCCTAGTAGCTCAGTAGAACTGAAAAAGTTTTTGTATCCCTAAAGTGGTAGTGATTGAAGCAAAGCAGGTTTGGTCACCAAAAGGGAGAAGAGCCCGGGGGTGCACTTTGGAGAGCAGGAGAGCTGGGGCCTGTGATCGCCATCACTCGGTGGTGCCACCCTGTCCCTGCTTTCGGTTAAACACGTTGCCCAGCTTGTAGAAGATGCTCCACTAAGTGGACCCCCCTAGAGAGGGGCTCTGGGGGTGACAGCCGGAGTAAGGCTGTGCCCACTTTCCTATAGAGGCATGGACGCAGGATACCTGTCTTGTTTTGCTTTGACATATTTGGATCCTGTCCCCATCCTTGGCAGCTCTTTGGTGCATTGTCTTTTCTTTCTTCCAGTGTCTTTATGTGACTTAGGGTCTAAATAACTCCACAAAGAGTGTTTGTGGAGTTATTTAGACCCTAAGCCCCAGTCTAAAATTGATCTTGTATTTCCCTATCATGTCAAGACTTTGTGCCCTATGTCTCTTTTTTAGAATGAATATTCCAGCATTTCCGAGTGTGTCGCAGACAGGATGGTTAACCTCCATGCTCCTGTCCCCAGCCACACACACACACACACACACCCTGCTTTCTGGTGTGAGAGGACTCAGTGTTGCCCTCAAGGCAGGTGTCTGTTCCACGGTGTCCCTGGCAGGGGGTCTGGCCTTGCCAGCACTTCTGGGAACTCAGTAGCTGGGGCGGGGTTATATGTTTTCTGGAGCTTTTCAGCTTTTTACCTTCCTAGGGAAGGTGTGGGGAGATGGGCAGGTGGAGATGTGTGTCTCTGCCATTTCTGCATGGGAACAATGAGAGCAATTGTTCATTCATGCGTTGCAGAAAGCTGCACTCTTTGGTAGTAGAAATGTTGAATCAGTCAGGTGAAGAACGGAGCAGTAGGTTCTCCATATACCTAATAAAGGGAGAGAGTTTGTCTAGCTGGGCCAACCCAGGGAGACATCCAGAGGCATGACCTGCAGGTCCGGGTGGGCGGGCAGCGGCTGGATGGAGCCATGCCTCGTGGGCTGCTGCTTTGGAGGGCTGGAGGCTGTAGATGCTGGGGAAGTTGGCAACCAGAGAGTGCCCCAGAAGGCAGGTCTCCCATGTCACCTCTCAGTCTCTGTTCAGTAGAGGCCTTGACAGACAGATCTATGACTTGGAGCGTGGACAGGTAGAGGACCCATGAGAGCTGTACTTGCCGCTTTTGAGACCCCAAAGGTGCCCTGGTCAGGCTCAGTGCAAGCCTGGCTCTAACCCTGACCTGGGCAGGGCTGTTTTCTGACCCTGGAGGTGCCTTTTGGAATTTGCCAAAGGCATGGTGAAGGCTCAAATCTGTCACCTTTTGTTTCTTGGTGCACTTACATGTCATGGCCACACGTTTAGCATCTTGGCATAGTGCAGTTTGCTTGGTGACTTTCTTTTGCTGTGGCATCCTTCTGAAGGCAGGGTTGGTGTCAGACATCTGCAGAGGCTCGGAGGACTCACTCTCCTGGCTCCAACCTGCCTCTGTGGCCCTGGCCAGCGGCGTTCGGTTAGGTTAGGTGCTGTCTCCCCACCTTCCTCCGGCTCCTCGCCGGTGGGATGTGGCCCTGAGCTGCCCAGCGCCTTCTCCCTGAGGGATGCTCCTATGCCAGCTGCCTGGTGTCGTGCTCTTCCTGTCCCCTGGAACATCCAGTGGCTCCCACTCTCCCTCATCCGCACAGGCTCAACCTGGAAGGGAGGAGTCACGAGAAGCACAGGGAGTCCCGCAGGGAAAAGCTGGGTGGCGCGTAGAGGGAGGATGCTGTCTGCAGGGGGTGGGCGCTCCGGCACCTCACTAAGCAGGTCCCTTGGTGTCCGCTCAGCCCATAGGTGTCCCCATGCCTCCTCCCGCGGACCATGTCCTTGATCGTCTTCACTAGTGTGGTACGGGTGAGGGACGGACTGCCCCTGTCAGCCTCCACCGACTTCTACCACGCCCCGGGCTTCCTGGAGAGCAGGCGGCACCTCAAGGCCTTGGCCCTGCAGCTGGCCCAGCACCCAGGCCGGGGCTCTGCGGACAGCCGGGACTTCCAGATACAGTAAGTGCCCCTTGGTGGGCCCCCTTGCCGCTGCTGCGCGGTGCCTCTCTCATGAGGGAAAGAAGTCTGTGACCTCCCAATGAAATCTGGGGTACCTCTGTAGTTTTTTGAGAAGAGGATATAGAATATAACGTGTTTTACTCAGTATTTATTCAGTGTGGGATACTGGAGTTTGAACTCAGGGCCTTTGCACTGAGTTATATCCTCAGACTCTGTTAATTTTTTACTTTGAGTCTTACTCAGTTGCCCAGGCTGGTTTTAAACTTGTGATCCTCCTGCCTCAGCCTCCTGAGCCCCTGGGATAATACCTGCCTTATTTATGTTGTGAATTAAATGTTCATTATTATTATTGGTGGTGGTAGTAATAGAGACAGGGTCTCTGTGTAGTTCAGGCTGGTCTCAAACTTGTGGCCATCCTGTCTCAGCCTCCTGAGTGCTGGGATTACAGGTGTGTGCCATCACACCTGGCTCTCACCATTCTTCCGAAAGAGGAAGTTGGGCCTTTCTTTTCCTGTGGGTGCGCTTCACAGCGCTGGGGTTATCTCCTAGGGGTGCCCTTGCAGGTGTGCCTTCTCTCTGTCCTGAGAGCCTGAAGTCTGAGCTCCAGGTGTGGCAGGCAGGCCTCTGTGGGCTGTGAGGAATCTTTGATGCCTGCACTGCCCCCTGGTGGCAGCCAAGGCTTCCTTGCCTGGTAGAGGGCACTGCACAGTCCAATGGCCGTTCTTTCTGTGTCCGGATTTCTCTATTTTGGAAGGGTGGTGGTCATTAGAAGAAGGCCCCACCTACTCCAGATGACCTTGTTTCACTTTGCCGACTCTGCTTCCAGATGAAACCCCCTCCAGAGTCCTAGGAGGAGGGGCTGCAGCCATCTTTTGGGGACACATTCATCTTGAACGGGTGAGGCCCTGCAAAGGATTCCTGTCCAGGGAACCATTCTGTCCTTCATCCTGAGAAAGGTTTTTTTTTTTTTTTTTTTTTTTGTACCAGGAATTGAATTTACAACCTTGAGCTTGCTAGGCAGGCGCCATGCCACTTAGTTATGTCCCCAGCTCCATGAGAAAGGGTTTTTGCAGGGAGTTCCAGCTATAAAAAGATGTAGAACATGAAAGCCCGAAGCTGTCCTGCTGGAAATGGCCAGTGATATGGGCAGATGGATGTAAAAAGCCACCTGACATGTGTCGTTAGCTTGGAGAAAGCCCCAGGTTTCCCAAGGTGAAAGGGGCCAGGATGCTGGTGGTTGCGTGGGTGTGCAGGTGCTCAAGTGAGTGTGTGTGTGTATCTGTGTGTGTTGTGTCATGGAGGCTCTGCTGACCGGTCTGGGAAGCTTGGGGTTTTGCCCTCAGCCCTGCACAGGGACGAGGCCTCCGGGCTCTCGTGGGCCAGGGTCAGGGTAAGGCCCTTGCACAGAGAATGGAGTAATGGGGCAGCAGTCACACTGATGGGACGCTGGGCAAGGGGAACACGTCTCTTCTGGGCCTTGGATGTGATGTAAAACACAATCACACTTGGGAATTGGGACCTCTGTGCCTGGACGCCTGGGGATTGGAGGAGGAGTTATGGCCCTCTGGATCTGGGAACCCCCATTAGTGTTGGCCCAGACCCTTGACACCCTGGGGAGTGGCCTGTGCTGCAGCTTGGGCTGGGGTCCTGGGGAGGAGACAACCCAGCGGGGAGCTTCAGTGGAAGGTGGCAGGGCAGGAACAGGTACAGGTACACACAGAGTCCGTCACAGATGCCCAGGCTGGTGGATCCCAGGTGACTAGGGAGGGGGCAGCCTGCAGAGAAGCTGAAAAGCCAGAAAGGCCTGCATTTGCTATAAGAAAGCAGAATATCCCAGAGCCACAGCAGACCAGGACAGCACCGAAGGAAGGCTGCAGGCCAGTCTGGTTTTCCCAGGATGGGAAAGGGCGGACGGAGCCAGTGCTGTAAGAGCGTGAATCCACAGACACCCAGAGCCACGCGGCCAGGACGCTTGACTTTGGGAAGCGGACTGGCGGAGGTTGAAGCAGAGAAGTCTGCAGCTTACCCCACTCATGCCTGCGTAGGTTACACAGCGTGGGGCGGTACCACCTAAGGGAGACACAGGTGCAGAAACCGGCCAGGTGAAGGCCAACGTGTGAGGCAAGCAGCGCCAGGCTGTCGCAGGCTGACGGGCACAGACTTGGGGGGTCACACTGGACACTCGTGGGTCCTGGCCCCGGCTCTGGTGACGCAGACTTTCCCTCTGTTTCAGCTTCTCTTCTGCAGGGGATGTGGCCTGCATGGCCATCTGCTCCCGCCAGTGTCCAGCAGCCATGGCCTTCTGCTTCCTGGAGACCCTGTGGTGGGAATTCATGTCATCCTTCGACACCACCTGCATCGGCCTCGCCTCCAGGCCCTATGCCTTCCTTGAGTTCGGTTTGTACCTTGGCTTTCGCATTTCCATACCTGTCCTGTGGCGTGGCATGCGCAGAGCTTGCCATGGAGGGGGGGTGGCACAGCCACGTGACAGGAAGCAGCATCAGCGGGCCAGGACCAGCGAGCCTGCAGGTCCAGCACCTGGCGTTTCAGACCTGCAGAACTGGGTGAGGGAGGGAGGGAGAGGCGTCCAGCACTGCCCAGGGTACCGCGGCTGCTTATTTTTTTGTAAGGTGTAGGAAAGGGAGAAAGGGTGTGGGCAGCTTGTCTAGTGATTCCCTGGGAGCTTCAGATCGTAGTTAGCACAGAATCAGTGCGTGGCAGCTTGGAAAAACCTGGTCCTTGCCGAGGAGCCTGAGAGGTGCTGCTCTGGGGCTCCTCTTCCCCAGCTTGGCAGAGAGGCCTGGCGCTCGGGAAACTGCGCGGTCACGTGCTCTGTGCTGATTGCCGTCACCTGGGTCTCCTCTGAGCCGGTGGGGGATGAGGGTAGAGGCAGGAGTTGGGGATGCTGGGTGGGTTCTGTGTGTCTGTGCTGTCCTTGGACAAGCAGCCTGCGGCCCTCAGTCTAGGCCAGTGGAGGAGCAGCACCTGGAAGTGTTGCTGCCTACTGTTCTGCTCCTGTGCCATCGCCCATGCGGCCTCATGTGGCCCCTGCTGGCCCTTCGGCAGTGGCATCAGCGCCCTCTCAAGGTGCTGTGGACTCCTCAGAAGACCGAGAGCCCTGCGTCCGGTCTCCACAAGCCTTCAGTTTCACTGCCCGCAGCCCCTCTTCCTGTAGGTCCCAGACAGGCCACAGCGCAGCACCTTGCACCTCGGCCCTTCTCCCGCCTCTGCGCTGCCTTCCTCCAGGTGGTACGCGGGGACAGGATGGCGGGAGCCACTCCCGGAGCCAGGAGCAGCAGGGGGCACAGTCCACAGTGCTAGCGTCAGGCCCAAGCCTGCTTTGCCCATGTGTGTGACACTTCATTTCAAACTCTTTTTAGGGCTTGGTAGTGGATTAGTATTAACATAAATGGAAGAATTAGAAGTTTCAAACATCAAAGGTCTTTCAAACATCAGTTTGCAGAACACATTCGTATTCACTCATAATTTTTTCCAAAGAAACCTTTTATTGAGATAACTGAGTCAGGAGTAACTGCTTCTTTCCAACTCAGAGCCGTGCGAGCCATGCCTGGGGCCGCCCCATCAGCGTGGTGAGTCAGAGTCCAGCCACTGAGGTTCTGGGCTGTATCTGTGACACCTTCACTGCAGTCACAGGGCCCCCTCCCCCCAGACAGTTGTGACCTGGACGTGTAACTCGCCACTAGACCCTGTGGACTCCCGTGCTTGCCTGGGGACGGGAACAGTTTGGGCTCGCTGTCCCTCCCATACATCATCTGGGGCATGCACCCGACCTGGGCTGCTCTCTCTGCAGACAGCACCATTCAGAAAATGAAGTGGCATTTTAACCACGTGAGCGCCTCTCAGATGCGGAGCAGCCTGGAGAAAGTGCAGGAGGAGCTAGACTTCCGACCTCCGGTGGTCCTGTCCCTGGAGGACATGGACGTGGCCAATGGGCTGGCAAACGGCCACGTGCCCACCCTCTTGGAGCCTGGTGAGTGGCCCCCTCTGTCTGCAGATGGGCGTTGATGTCTGCTGGAAGTGTGTGTTTGGGCGGGGGTAATTTAGACTGACCCGCCACCAGGTGGTTAACGCTGGGTGTGCAGCACCCGATAAAGAGATTAATTTGCATTTCCTGTGTCACAATTACATAAAATTAAACTAATCATTAACTAAAGTGGATATTTACAGCCTAAGAATCCTTTCTTAGTGTCAGAGTGGACCGTTATCTGATAGAGCTGTCCATGCTATACAGTCTGATTGTTTTAACTTTTAATACTAAAAGTCACTGCTTGGATTTTGAAAGTGATGTGTTAAAAACGCTCATGTTTTTGGCTTCACTGTGTTCTGGTGTACTCTGTTTTAAGGGATAAATTCCTGGATGGGCTGTCATGCCAGTCAGGAAACCGTTCTAATCTACAGTGGGAGAGCACTCAACTCTTACGGGAAGAAGCGTGGGTTCTGGAACTCAGGCTCCTCCTGAACAGGGTGCTTTGGAGCGATTTTTTTTTTTTAAACTTAGACAAGAGGAGCAAACCCAAAAGCGTGAGCTTGTCCACCAACGTGGGACAGTTTGCTGGTCTTTGTCTGATTGTCCCAAGGTGCCACTCTTCACAGGAAGCGAAGCTCTGTGTCCTAACAGCGATGTGACTACTCAGTGGGAGCCTGACAGGACAGGCACGGGTTGGGTGTGTGCGCATCAGAAATGCAAGATGGGAACAGTTGATTTTAAGTGACTGTAGCAAGAGAGTGGGTGGGTGGGCAGCATTTGATTGTGCAAACCAGAGTCAGGTCCAGCAGTTCTTTCTAAGGAGAGAAGGGATGCTGGTTCTCATGATGGTCTCAGAGCAGCTTTAGCCTAGGTCAGTGGCGTTTGCCTCCTCTTCCCAGTTATTTTAGAGTTAAAAGAAGTTAAGCTGCCATGAGTTGCTCTCAAAGTGCACTTGTGCTGAGCATCATCTTCATCAGCAAGAGAGTGGTGCATTTTTCAGAGTGAGCGCTGTGTGTGTCATCGGGGCGCTGTTAGAGTCTGACAGCCAGTTTAGCAGCAGAGCTGCGGCCACCCTGGCAGCACAGGAAGCTGTTTCAGCTCAGCAAGCCTTGCTGGCTGCACCAGCCCATGCTGGGTGTGACCGTCACAGATGCCTCCAGACCTTGCTATGTGTCCCCGGACACAGCCCACCCGGACACAGCTGCCGGCCCCTGCCATGAGTGGGAAGGAAGTCAAGGCCTGGCAGAGCCATGTGTGCCCGTGCAGGACTGTTTCCAGAGCAGACTCTGCTCGGACACAGCCGTCTGTCCCTTGCAGTGCGCCTATCCCTGCTTTGGAGTCAGCACGTCCGTCCCGGGTTGGTCCTCGCGGAGGGGTGGCTGTGCCCGTGGCCCTTCCCTCCGCAGCCACGGTTGTCGTCAGGTGCCTGTGTTTCTCCTTGTCAGCGCCCACTTTCCGCATGAAGCCTGTGACCGCCCTGGGTGTCCTGTCCCTCGTCCTCAACATCATGTGTGCCGCTCTCAACCTGGTCCGCGGAGTCCACCTCGCAGAGCACTCCCTACAGGTGGCCTGGGCTTTCCACGCCTGCTGGGGAAGCCGGGGGAGGGGGATGCACTGTGCCTGAAAAGCTTCTCTGCACTACAGGCTTGAAGCCAGGCCCTTCACACTGAGCGACACCCCCAGCCCTCTTCAGTTTTGAGACAGGGTCTCCCTACTTAGTTCAGGCTGGCCTTGAACTCTTAGTGATCCTCCTGCCTCAGCCTTTTGTGAGTGCTGGGATTATAGGTATGCACCACCATGCATGGCTCAACCCTGTTTGATAATATTTGTAAATTTTGAAGTATTTCAGATACTTGGAAAAGGAATGGAACCATAGTTAGCATAAGTATCTTCAGAGCAGAACTGTAACGCTTGCCTCTCGTGGCCAGTGTCTGGGGTGCAGTGGATACTGGACCTCGGCAGCTTGCGGCAGACGGGCCATCTGGAGTGGCAGGCAGCTCTCACTACCTCCCCTAGTCCCAGTGGGGCATGGCTTTCTCTCTCACTGCTGATGGTCGTTGCTGCCATCTGGATGCTCTAGAAGTGGCCCTGGCCAGCGAGACGCTGGGGCGTGGTCCCTGCCTTGTGGGCCTCAGGCACAGAGCAGAGTGTGGGCAGCCAGAGGCCGTGGGTGGCACTGAGGCCGTGGCTGCCAGAGGAGGGGAAGGCGACAGGGCTTGGGTGTTGCTGAGGTGCAGGACCGTGGGGCCGGGAGGGAGTCGGGTGCCTCCTTTCACCTCAGTACCTTCTCCGTGTTCTTTTGATTTTTAGGTGGCCCAGGAGGAAATTGGGAACATCCTGGCTTTTCTCATCCCTTTTGTAGCCTGCATTTTCCAGGTGGGTGAAGCGCTGGTGTTTGGGTTAAACTTGTGCTTTTTTTGTCCTTTTGTTACAACCATCAGCAAGTTTCCCATCCTGGTTTTGTTCCACCACTGTCCTGGTTCAAATCCTGGGCCCCTCAGCCTTTCATGGAGGAGCCTTGCCCCATGCTGCCAAGACCTTGCATTTTGTGGCAGAAGAGCTTTGGGCACGGGGCTGCTGAGAGCAGTAGATCTAGCCGTGGGTGACCCCACTAGTGCAGCGCAGAAGCGGCTGGCAGGGGGTGGCAGTGAAGATGTGGTTTATAATCTATGACGAGGCCAATTTTTTTAGTAGTGATACTCCATATAAATCTGTCCCTTAGGGAAAGAAGTGAAAATCAGACCGTTAACCAAGGGCCCTGCCACGTGCAGCTGTGCACATCTGGAATCCCTGTCCCACGGCTGCTGCCTCCCTCCGTAGCCGGAGCTGGCATAGAATTGCTCTGTGCTCTGAGAATATGCTCTTTCTAAAGAGCAGTAACTAGAGTGCCGTCCCCAGCATCTGCAGAGCGGGTGCAGCCACACTGCCGGCTGGCAGAGCGCCCCTGACCCCACGATGTGTCCATGAAGAGCAGGGCAGGGAGGAGGGTGAGGCGGGGCACCAGGCCGGTGAGCACGGCCTCCTCTGCCTGTGCTCCCTGGAGAGAGCCTCGCTGGAGTCCCTGGGCCCGGGCCTGCCTGCCTGCACCTTCCTGGGTCTGCAGATGTGCAGGCCCCAGCTAGCCTGTCACGCCCGCCTCTCTGTGCTCTCCCGCGTGCCTGGCTGCAACAGAGGTAGCAGCAGTGGGCGCAGCCGCCCAAGCTGCATGGTGGTGGCTTCCTTCAGTCCTGAGTCTGCACGGGTGAGCAGCTGCCAGGCCGGTGGCAGCCACAGGTTCCTGATGGCCGGCCCTGTGGTCTCTCGCAGTGCTACCTGTACCTGTTCTACAGCCCGGGCCGCACGGCCAAGGTGCTGCTGCTGCTGCTCTTCATCTGCCTGGGCAACGCCAAGCTGCACGGGCTGCGCAGCCTGGGGCAGATCCTCTTCCACGTCGGGGTGGCCGCGCTGGCCTCCCACCAGATCCTCACGCGGCCGCTGCAGGGGGCGCAGTCGGGCTGCGGCGTGTGAGGCCGTCCCGTGGGTCCCTGCCTCCCTCCTCGCTCCGACTTGCCCGCACATCACCGCCTGCTCTGTGACACCGCCACCGCCGGGGGCAAAGCCGGAGTGAGGGTCTGGGCCCCCCACCACTGTGCTGAGACGCGGGCCGGCGGCGGCGGGCAGCAGGCGGCCTCGGCTTTCTCAGGAAGGGAGCGTGGGGTCTTCATCGAGGCAGGCTGCCAGCACTCTGTCCGTACATCTGTCCACGCGGTTGTCTCCAAGGAACTGCTCCAAAATCCGAATCTGCTCTGCAGTCTGAGACTTTTTCGCCTTTGAAAAGAGGGTCAGAACAGGGTGAATGGAAAGCTTAAGTGTGGTTCATAAATACAGGCTGGGTAAATTTTGTTTCCAGTTTGGAGAATTTAGGTTTGCTGTACCTTTGGAATATTTATATTTTGGATATAAATTGAACTTCAGTAGGATGAGAACAAATTTAAGCTGAGAAAATGGTAAAGAAATCTTGAGTTTATTTAATTTTAAGAGGGAGGGACTGAGGGTGGAGAAACGTTTTGTACTTACCTGCAGGCCGTATCTGAGTATTTTTTACATTGGTTGAGTAACTGGTGATCAGCAGCTTGGAAGTCTGAGCAGGAGCAAGACTCGGGGTGCCTGACGCCAGCCACATGGTGGAAGAGACCAGAAAAGGGGACCTGGTCAGTCAGGAGAGGTGCTGTCAGACTGTCACTATCTGTCATTTTGTGATGAATACATGGCCCTGTGCACCTCTTCCCTGAGGACTGCTCGAATTAATTACTGCTCAGTACCTTTCCCAAGAATCTTGATTACATCCAGGCCTCATTTTTAACGAACAGAAGCCAGGATGTAGCTGGATGTGGTGGTATACACCTGTAGTCCCAGCAGCTGGGAGGCTGAGGCAGGAGGATTGCAAATTTGAATTCAGCCTGAGCAACTTAGCAACACCCAAAAAATTAAAAAGGCTGGGGATGTAGCTCAGTATGACAGCCCTGAGTTCTGGACCCCATACCACAAAATAAACAACAAAACTAGATGTTAATTTTCCAAAGCCTTATAAAGGCATAATTGATACATTATTTAAAAATTGATTATCATTTCCCAAAATACAGCTCTGAGCAAGGCAAGGCACCTTAGGTCTCTGGTGGCCTGTCTAGCAGGGTCACTGCTGCAGCCTCTTTGGGAGACCCCCTTTGGACTGTCTGAGAAGTCTAGAATTGGAGGAGTTGGCCACAGCTCCCCGGAGTACTGGGTTGGGTCCTGTGGCCCTGTTAGGAGGGCACAGAAGGGGAAGCCCCTACAGCAGTGGGGCTCAGGCTTTGGAGAGTCCAGCTGCGTTTGGCTGTCGCTGGCATTTACTGTCACTGAGCTACCTTAGGATTATTTTAGGAAAAACAAATTTCTGTGGCTTGAAACTGGATCGGGAAAATGTTGCCACAGCAACTTTATTCTCTTGTACTGGAATTTTCTATTTTAGGCTAACACAGATCTGGATGTGAGGACCATCTGGGCAGTGTCGTCAGGTATAACTGTTGAAGTTGTTTCTCACTGATTTTCCCTACACTTAGCAGGTGAATTTTCAGTCTTCCTGGGAGATAACTTTAAGGGCTGCTTCAGTAGGACATGAGGCCACAGAGAGGAGAAAAGCTTTTATAGATGAGAAGCACAAAAAAGCTTGGTAAAAGCAGCACAGAAATGTACGTATTTGGAAGCTCACGTGACATGGTGTGTTATGTGGCCCAGTCCGCTGTGTGCTGTGTTATCTGAGCTATGACCCTTACATAGCCGGCAGGTTAGAAATGGTCCTCGAAGGTGTCCCTTGCTGGCCCGTGGAGACACTGGTGGAGGCACATGCAGTCGGCCAGTGTCTTGGTGGTGTGAGATTCACTGTTGCAAATGGAATCAGTACCGTGGGCGCAGCAGCTCTGCATAGCTGGAGCCTGGCTGAAGGACGCCCTGCTCCCGGAGGAAGAGGCTGGTGCCAGGCAGGCAGCTCTGGTGACTTTCTCCCGGGAGTCCCAGGCTTGGGTGCACTTGGTTCAGGCACAGAGGTTGCAGTACCCTATGTGGGCCGATGCTGAAAGCCCGTTCTGCATCAGCAGCTGGCTCCGCTGGCCTTGGGCTCGCTGCTGGCCAGGCGTTTGTTTTCCTGAGATCAGATAGATGCTGCCTCCCCATCCCCTCAGGGCCGGCCGAGTCTGGCCCAGGAAACAGTTGACAACAGAACCTTCCAGGTGCCTTCCAGGGTCTCTCGCTCCCACCAGTGTACAGTTCCCTTCCGGGTCAGGGCAATGCACTTTCCCAGGGCCGAGCCAAATGTGACGAGGACTGGCCCAGCAAGGGCCCACTGGGCTGGCTGTCCCTTTTGGGACCAGAGGCCCACCGCATGGCTCCTGGGCTTACTCCTTGGGCTCCTGTCTCCTTACCAGAAGCCTGTAATGAGCATCATGAGCCCGCAGCTGAACCCTCCGGGGCTAGGAAAGGGTGCCGGAGGTGCCACAGGGCTGTTCCGCCTGTTTCCTATGTGCCCCTTCTCCTGCTCCTGTGCCTCTTTCCCACTCTGTGCCCCCAGCCCTGGGGACACAGGGAGCCTGCTGGGGGGGGGCTTTCCTCATGGTGGAAAGGGTGCTGGGTGCCCAGCACTGCCCACAGATGATGGCCATGGGGGGTACTCTTGGGACCTGGGGGCAGGGGCTGAGGCAGAGAGCAGGCCTGGGGCCTGTGCTAGAAGACAGTGGCCCAACTTGGACTTGAGGCTTAGCGTTTGTCCAGGGCCAACTTGCTTGTGCCTTTTGCACCCTCAGAAAACCCACTTCCTGTTTGCACCGGGCAGCGCAGGTGTGGACAGGCAAGGGTGGCTGTTGTGTAGGGTGTGGCCCTGTCCTGAGTGTCCCGCACAGAGCCCTGTCCATATCTGGGAGGCCCTGCCTGTGCACTGTGGGTGCAGTGGGTGGGGGGTGAGAAGGGTATGTCCTAGAGAGATGGGGTGGTGGGCATCCCAGGCAGCTCCAAGGGGGCTGGAGACAACTGGCCTCTTCCACCTGGTCTGAGTCACAGTGGAAAGGTTGCATGTGGCCTCAGTCTCCTGCCCTGGGAAATGGTGCTAACATCCCCTGCCATCCTGGTGTGCTCTGTGATAGTGGTGTGCCTGGGGTTTCGAATTCACCTGGCCCCACAGCTCTGAGCCCACCAGGCCACCAGCTCAGCCACATCTACCTGCCCTCACAAGGGCATGTGCGGTTCTGTTCCTGCCCCCTGCTCCGAGGCACAGAGGCTGGGAGGGCCGACATCGGTTGCCGAGAAAACCTTACCCATGGACCATGGGGCAGGCTCATCATTAGACCTGGACCAGCTAGAGAAGCAGCATCTGCCCCAGGTGCTGACTGCAGGGCTGGGGTTAACCCTAACCCTAACCCTAACCCTAACCCTAACCCTAACCCTAACCCTAACCCTAATCTTAACCCCTAAGCCTAAAGCTACAAAACTTTTTTCTAACCTGCACTTGACACCCTTGACCTCCACCCTATACCTCCCCGGCTGTGCTCCCGACAGACCCTTGTGCAGGCCATTCACAGGCTGTAGCCTTGGGCTTGGGCTGCGTAGTGGACATCTCTAGCTGCAGCCTAGCACGCCCAGGCTGACAGGGACCAAGGAAAACCTTCCCCTGCGGCCCGCTTTCTGGCACGCTGCAGCCACTTTCTGTTTCCACGTGTGCACTGAGGTCCGTCTTGAGCACCAGATGGAGCATCGTCACCAGCTCACAGTGAAGCCTAGGCCGTGTTGCCGGGCGCGGGTGGACGGGTGGACGCAGGCGTTTACGTGCTGTGTATAGAGCCAAGTGGGCGGCTGCAGGCCCAGAGCACAATAAAGCTGAGCTCCTCTCTACCGCGTGTATTTGTTCTGACTTGCCCGTCCTTTCTTGTGGGTGGGCGTGGTAAGTGGTGACGCTGTGGCCCTTGTCCAGTCCCGTGATGTCTAGACAGGTGCTTTAGTTCCAGGGACCCATACAGAGCCAGGGCCGTGGCTTTGCAGCGTCTCTCAGGATGAGGCCGTCGCCGATGACCACCAGGGGGCTCAGCTGCCCGCCACAGTCTCCGATTCCCACCGCAGGCGCTGCTGGTCCTGTCGCAGCTGCTGGATTTCCCAGAGGAGGCTGATGCCCTGTCCTCCATACCCCAGGGAGGCTTGTGCGGGCTGGGCGGCTCCATGCCCAGGGTAGAAAAAGCAAAAAGTAAAAAACGATCCAAAGGGAGAAAAAGGTACTTCTTAAAAGTGTTACAGGTAAAACCTCACAAGCAAAACGATTGATAAATTTGATTACAAATAAAGCGTCATGGTCAAAGTTAACAGAATACGCTTACAATGCTCTGAACCTGTCAGGAGTAGTATAAAAGGAATTCATACAAACCAGCAAGTTCAGCACTCGAGTAGCATGCCCTGGACCAGAGGCCACGGAGGGCAGGGGACCCCACCGCATCACCCCCGGTGGGAGAGACACACGTGCGCACAGAGCTGTATCGCTCATGTCACCCAAAACTCTGGCAGATGGGCATGGGGGTTCAGATGGAAGTTAAGGTAAAACGAGGAACACATGATCGTGAGTCCTTTGATGACCGTGATTTTATGATTAGAGCCGGGCGTGGTGCTGCATGCCTGTAATGCCAGCACTCGGGAGGCTGAGGCAGGCGGACCACTGTGAGTTTGAAGGCAGCCTGAACTACATAGTGAATTTGAGCCCAGCCTGGGTGGGCTACATACTAAGACCCTATCTCAAAAGGCAAAAAGTAAAAGAGGAGCAGGAGAGATTGGGACACGGGAAAGGCCCCGTGGGTGAGAGACTGCACCCAGGCCTGCTCTCACACCTCGGCTCCAGCATGGTGGGGAGGATGGCTGTTACCTAAGCGGCCCAGCATTCCTCGCCCATCCCCATAGCCAGTCGGATGTGCCGTATGGAAATCTGAGTCCGGATTCTCTGTCTGGGAAAACGCAGGCCCTTAGGCACCTGGTGTAAAGCTGAACGTCTGTGGGAGCAGGACGTGGCCTGTGACAGTGGACAGCTGCATGTCCCCCATCACGGAGCTACCCTGGTATACCCTGACTTAGATGCACCGTGGCCGAGTGGTGGCCGCCGTCTGGTCACCACAATAGTAGAAGGCTTTGTTGGAACGGATGCAGGGAGGATGCGTGAGATCCGCGTGAATGGTGCCCTGGGTGGGGCAGGAGCGTGGGAATTGGGTGTGGGTTACTAAGCCCCGTCTGAGCGCCCTAGTAGAGCTGGGTGGCCCATGCCGCTGGGCAGTCCTACCGTGCTGTGCTCAGTCCCAGTGAACAAGCTCTGGGGCTCCTCCCTATACTGCCAGAGGGTTTGCAGTACCACCCTGGTGGGGGAGGAGACGGAGAGGGTGGCTGTGGGCAGGAACTGTCCTTCCCAGATTTGCTGTCTGACAGCAGTTCCTGCCTTTGACTTTCCCACAGGAGGCCTTGAGGAAGGGCTCTTTTGGGGACAAAAGATGCAGCTGCAGGGGGCAGGGGTACCCCCCATACAAGTCCTAGCCCAGAAATAGCCTGTGCTGACCCCAGGGGAGGTGGCCGGGACCACCGCTGCCCTGGGGACTGTTGTGGCCCCAAGGGAGCCAAGCAAGGGCTGGGGGCAGCGGATGCAGGGTCAGTGCCCGGGTGAACTTTCTCACGGAGCTGTCCAGCAGGGCCTGGGAGGCAGTGCGCCCTCCCCACGGAGGCATCGGAGCCCAGCAGGCCGACCCGAGGGGCTTGGAACATGCTGTCCCCACCGTGCAGGCACCATCGCATCCTGACGCTGGTGTCTGAGGGGACGTTTCCCTATCTCCATCTCAGGGCTGGCCAGCGCCAGCCACAGGAAGCAGCCCCTGCCAGCTCCCTTTGGAAGAGTAAATATTAGTCTCTTCGGGAGCTGCCTGTTCTCTGTCACTTGGCACAGAGGACACTGAGCTGGGAGGGCCCTCAGGTCCCCACACCCAGACAGATCCTATGGATGGGTCCCTGGAGGAATAGGCCCTGCATGCTGGGCCCTGCTTGGCCTTGTCCCCACCCAGGGGCTCAGACTGTGTTGATCCCGTGCCACCCTGTTGTGCCCTGTGCTGTCCCCAGACACTGTCCAGGCTGTGTCCACAGAGGCAGGGCACGGGGTGCTTTGGCCTGGATGCAAGGTTCCTGGGCCTGCACTGATGTCAGGCTTCAGGCCCTCTGGTCCCCAGGAGGAGGAAAGGCCACTCCAGCCCTCAGACAGGGCCGCCCCGCCTCAGGTGGCTCCTTGCTGACCTCTCTCATCCTGCCGTCTCCACCCACATGCTCTTGCCTCCTCTAGGGGCTCAGGAAGGATTTTTGGGGCACATGCATGGGGTGACACTCTGAAAATACTGGCATGCCATAACCCTTACCCCACACCCCTGGTCCTAGGCCCTTCAGCCCCCATTGTCTGCCAAGGGAAGGCCCAGGAACGGCTGCCAGGGCTGGAGCAGGATGCGGGAGGGGAGGAAGGCAAAGGCCTGTGTGACAGAGTTGTCCCTTCTGGGTGACAGTGGGGGAGCCACAGACTCACTGGCAAGGTGTGGGGGAGGACCCCCTGCTGCTCAGCTCCCAGAGGCAAAAGGACTCAGAGTTCCTATGTGACTGGGCCTGTTATGGGCTGGGGCTCCAGCCCTGATGCCCCCCTGCACTGGCCACTCCCAGCAGCTCTCAACCTGGCAGAGCCAGGGGAGCCACAGCGGTGATCAGGAGGCTTGGAGACAGGGAGGCGATTCTTCCTGAGTGGGCAGCAAGTAGACACTGTCCCCCACACTCGGGTCACTAGCTTAATGGCCCTGCACCTGGGACATGGGTGGCCATTTTCTGCAATGGTCACCTTGGGCCCTCTATGCCTGCCCAGGCCAATGCTATCCCCACATTGGGCCAGGATACACTGGCAACCTCCGGAGAGGGAACCCCAAGACTGCAGCCCTCGAGTCCAAGGGCTTCCTTCCTCCTCGGCAGATGAGCCTCCTCCCTGGAGCCTAAGGTGTAGGTAAATAGCCTAATCTGCCCCAGGCACGTGCAGAGAGCAGGGCCTGCCTGGAGAGGTTATCTTTCCTGACACAGAAACCCTCCTTCCTGCCAGTGACAGTCCTAGGGGAGCAGAATGCCTGGGACAGTGACGGCTATCTCGCGGTCACATGGAGGGCCAGGTAGAGTGGACCCACGGAAAATGTCACATACGAACAGGGACATCACAGAGCCACTGACCTGGCCTCCAGCTTCACCCTGCTGGTCAGCGTCATGGGGGCATGGTTCTCCTCCCAGCCCAGGGAGGCTGGCGGGGCTCCTAACCCCTGACCTTGGGTAGGTGGATCCCCATGTCAGGGTGAGGCTAGGGTATGCAAATTAAGAGGGAAGCCAGAACAACAATGTGGCAATTGAGGTAAATACATTTAATATTTTTTTAAAAAATCAACATTAATGCAAAAATACATGATGAATAAAATATGAAGATTAAATACAGATGGAATCCGTGTTGCTCACTGGACCTTCTCTTCTGGCTTCCATGCCTATCACCTCTGAGGAGCCAGCTACGGGGTGGCGCTGGGGTCTGGGGCTCTGGCCGTGACTCGACGGTGATCCCAAGCAAAGCCCGTGTGCCCCCATAGAGGCTGGGGTGTTGCTACGATGGTTCTCTTGTCTGCACCACTGGCCGAGGTCACTGTCCTCTCCAGAGGTTGTGTCTCCAGGGCTAACTCCTGGCTATTAATATCTCACCCTCCTGGTCAGAGCAGGGTGCTTAATGACTGTCAGCTGTACTCCAGCCCCTTCCCCGGGGAAAGATAAGACCAGTTCCTGTTCCCACAGTGGCGAGAGGGAGGCCAAGCCAGCAGTGGGAATGCAGGGCTGATTCCAACCCCATACCTCGCCCCATCCAGCACCCCAAATGGGGATGCTGGGGACACACCACCCCCCACAGGTGGCCCTCACCCCTGACCTGGCCCGTCACTCTGTGTGCTCATTCCAGCAGCCTGGGGCTCCTCCCCAGTATCCCACCCTCCTCCTCTATCCCTGGTGAATGGGGCGCCAGCTTCCCCTTGGCCTTGTCCTGGAAGCCTCACTCACTGCTCCTGCTGGCAGGGGCCCTGCTGTCTGCTCACCAGGTTCTGGGGCCCTCAGCCTGCAGCATGTTTCCTTGGGACCTGGAACCTGGCCTGGTGCGGCAGAGCTGCCCTACCCGGCAGCTTCTCCCACAAAAGGAGGGTGAGGTGGCAGGGCTGGGTCCAGCCTGTGGCAGTAGATCCTGGGCCCTGGTGTCCCCTGTCCCAGGTTCAACTGGGGACCCCTCCTGTGCCTGGCCACCTCCCCTGATTCTAGGGGTGGCAACCAGCTTCTGAGCCACTTGGCCTCCAGGGCAGGGACTTATGCAGAGGTGCTGTGTGCTGAGGCCAACCCTGGGGAGGCTCTCAAAATACCCAGCAGGTGGCAATAGGGACAGGCTTGCTGGGGTGGAAAATGACAGCTGAAGGGGTAGGAGAAATCCTGCTCTGGTGATCACCTGTCCACTTTCTCCAAGCTCTTTCCCTGGGGCTGTCTCAACTTCCCACTCCCTGACCCCTGCACCTGATCACCTCCACGTGTAGGCTGTCTTCCCTCATGCTGTGTCCTGGTCTCTGCCTCACCACCGCCCCCCTCTTGTGGGTCATCCTGCATCCCTCTTCTGAAGCCAGGCACATAGAAGGCATTTCTGGCTCTCAGCTAGTGGCCTTCCTGCAGCTTGGGCAGTTGCTGGGTCCCTGATCTGTCCACCTGGTGAAAGGCCCTGCGCTGGCCTTGAAGGCCTCACCATTTGCCTGACCTCCTTTCCTGGCGGTGACTGACTGGCTCCTCCAGCAAGGCCGCCCCCCCAGGTGTGCAGAGGTGAGAGCTGGGTTCTGAGAGGCTGGCCTTGGGGCCCAGGTCAGTGGCCTCTTCTCCTGGCTGAGCCCTGAGAAGTGGTGATGTGGCCACCACATCCTCGTTGCTCCTTTCTTTCAGGAATGACCACCCTGGGAGCTTACCCATCTCTGGAACCTCAGCCTGGCCCCGCCCAGGACTGGGCCAGCTCCGAGGCCGCAGGGAAGTTGGAGACCTGCTCTACCTTTAGCACACCCAGAAAAACAGGATGTGCCTCTCAAAGAAGTGAGCTGCTTGACACGGAAATGTAGGCTCCCACCCGGGCTGGGCCCAGGCGGCTTCTGGCTTTGGCATCTTTTGGACCCCTCCTCCAGGTAAGGGGCAGTGGCTGCAGACTGGAAGCCAGGCCACATGGGTCCGGCAGCTCTGGGGCACTAAGCCCAGCCAGACCAACCCTTAGCGCAGCCTGAGGGCCACCTGCTGCAGCCCTAGGGTCTTCAGGCAGGGGCTGGGCCAGCTGTCTGCCCAGCCCAGGGGGTGAACAGTGACAGGCTGTCCCGGCCTCCTCAGCCACACTCCAGGGGTGGGGATTCAGGGATAACAGCGTTAATGACTCAGGGTAGCACAGGCCCCGAGAGGATCCTGCTTCTGAGACTGTAAGAAGCCAGCGAAGGAAGAGTCTTTCTCTTCCCTCAGCTCGATCTGAGTTCAAATCCTGCCTGGATGATGGGCGAGCACCCGCTGTCTCCGAGACTCAGTATCCCCGTCTGAGGGATCGGGTAGGTCGGCCTGAGATCTAAGGGGCCACGGTGCATGCAGCAGTTGACACCCGGGTGAGTGACAGCGGAAGGCTTGATTGCATTGGTTGTGCGTAAGGCTAGAGTGACGGACTGCACGCGAAAAGCCCACAGCTTGTGTGCAGTGCGGTGCGGGTGCGGCGCCCTCACTGCCCGGGGCCCTTGGGCCGCCTGGGTCACTGTTCCTCCCACAGGGGGCTGCTGGCGCCCGCTCCACGCCCCTGCCTGTGCCGGAGGTAGGGAGACCCACTCGCCCGGAGGCGCCGGCCGGGAGGGCACCGGGCAGGGAAATCCGGGATGGCAAAGCTCAACCCTAAGAAAGAGGCCTCCGCCAGGGCGTTGATCTCCGGCACCGGGTCTGGAGAACTTCCCTGGAGGCTGTGCCGCTGCCTGCCATTGGCCAGAAGAGCTCCGGGGGCGGAGCCAGGAATGTAGCGAGAACGTAGATTACTTGACCCCGATTGGCCAGAGTCTCCCGGGCTCTTCCGCGGCGGCTGGGGCACAGGAGCTTCCAGGGCGCCAGCAGGGCCACCCAGGCCGGCTGCAGGACGCGCAGGGAGCCTGCAGGTCACAGCAGGGAGACCTCGGCCTGGAAGCTGGAGGAGCGGCGCGCGCCCGGGCTGACGCGGGTCATCATGGACACCTGTGTGCTGCACATGGCGCCCGTGCTGCTGCCCCACAGCGGCTGGGACTTGGGGGCCCAGCCCAGCACGCCCTTCGGGTACCAGCGCCGCCACTTCCGCCGCAGCTCCGCCTGCACCTGCAGAGGGAAAGAGGCGATCAGGCCCGACCTGCAGCCCCTCCCCACCGCGCTGCTGGGTCCCCGTGCCAGTCCTGGTCCCAGTTCTGGCTGAGCCAGGTCTAACTCTCCCGACAGACCCGGGTGCTGTTGACTCTGAGGCATAGGTAGAGGAGACGCAATCTTGTGGGGTAGGACATGCGACCTGGGCTGGCGGTGTCCGATCCTCCCACCCACTGCCGCTTGCCTGTCCCCATGTCCACCCGCTGTGCACACAGCTCTAACCAGCAGTGCCCCGCACCCAAGGGCTGTCAGGGACAGATTCTGTATCAGCAGGCTTGGAGTGGCCTTGGAGATCTGGGTGACAGGACCACCGCGGTCTGGGAACCATCCCCGGGAAGCAGAGTTGTGACCCCCAGCCCCAGGAGGGGCTCACCTCGCCATTGAGGAAGCAGTAAAGGACGGCCACCACAAAGCCCTGGGAGGAAGGGGACAGGACAGATGAGGATGCAAACCCAAAGTGCCCCACCCCACCCTCCACCTCCCATAACCCCTGCTCCCCATCAAGCACAGGGTCCAGCACAAAGCAGGCACTCAAACAACTCTTGTTACAGTGCAGCCTGAGCCATGGCAAACAGGCCTGCTAAGGCCAGAGGAACACGCGTCCTCAGCCCCAGCTCCTACCTGGAAAGACCCCACAATTAGCTCGAAGACCATCTTCACCTCAGCCTTGAAGTTGTCAGGGAAGAAGGCAAACATTATGTAGTGCACGCCAAACAGGGGGATCAGCAGGAGTGTGGACTTGGCCAGTCTCCTGGGCATGGGGAACAGGCAGGGGTGTGGGTGCCCACACGCGTGCCTGCATACCCTGCCTGCTCCCTGTGCCCAGCATCCTGGGGAGATGGACTCCCTGGTGCTCACCCTTCCTGAGAGAAGATGGCATGGGTCAGCAGGCTTTTAGCTGCCAGGGTGATGTTCCCACGCAACAAGAGACCCTGGCTCCCCTATGCTGGTCTCAGTTTCCCCAGTCTCTGCACTGAGTTGGTGCACATTCCACAAGTCATGTTGCAGACCTGGGGTTGCTGGAAACTCAAGGGCTCTGGCGCTACATATGTAGCCTCTGTGAGAGACCAGCTCCTTCCTGGATGCAGGTCTCTCCAGCTGTGGTGCTGACCCCTGATGTCCCAAGCCACCTGGAAGGGCAGCAAGTGCCCACTTTGTGCCTGGTCTCCAGGGAGCCGAGGACTGGCCAGTTCTACCCTTGGTCTCTGGCTTTTATTCTCCTTTTTCTCCAGGACATGGCCCTTCCCTGGCCTGGCACTCTGTGCCCACTGAAGCCATGCCCCCAGAGCTTGCGTGGGGTGAGGGGGAGCTCCTCCTTCCAGGCCTATGACCAGCAGGGACAGTGTGTGCAGGGCTCGTCCTGGTTCTGGCCTGGGCAGCTGGCCACTGAGCCAGTCTGGGTGGTGTGAGCACCAGGTTCTCACTGGGTGTGAGCTGGGGACCTCTGGGAGGGCCTGGCAGGGGGCATCATGACCCTGGGCAGAGGAACCTCTACCCATCCTTGCCCTCCTTTCTGGGTCTGGAGCCCAGCCAGGTCAGGATCCGGAACACTGCCTGCCCCTCCTGGCACAAACCTATCCCACGCACCATGCTGCTGACAGATGGAGGCCTTCTTTAACTGGAAGCCTCCCAGTGGGAGAGTGGAAGCCCATAGCCTCTCCCTGGGGAGTGCATCCCAGCTCTGCCGCCCCTCTGTCTGCTGCCAGCTGTTCCCTGCCCTGCTTGTACCCTTGGGCCTGGCGATGACCAGCCAGGGGCCTTTCCTGCAGAGTCCAGCCCCACTGGGCATCACATGGGGGACAAGGCCCCCTGCAGAGGCAAGGACGAGGGTGCACAGGCAGGGTGCAGGCCCCCACAGGGCCTCCCTCCTCCAGTGGGAAGGGATGCTCTGCCGTGTGTGGGTGGGGAGAATGTGAGCTGTGTCTCATCCAAGAGTCTCATAGTTCCAGAATAGAATCCTAAATCCAGCCGCGCGTGACATCCTCGCCAGAGCCTCAGACACCACCCCCCCACACCCCTCCTGTTCTCCATGGAGAAGCCAGGCTAGGGCAGTCCTGGTTCCCTGGACACCACAGCTCCTGGGCGCAGGGCTTGGGTTCCACCTCCCATAGCCGGCACAGATGCCTTACCTTGGGCTCGGCCCGCCTCTCTGCAGCCTCCGAGCTCAGGGCGCTCTACACCTGCCTGGCCCACTCCACCCTGAGCCCTGCAGTGGCTGCCAGGATCTTCCTTGCAGATAGGGATGATTCCCGGGGACGGCATGTGGGATCAGGGCCCAGGCCGGGCACGCACACTGCAATGCCACAGCTTTTCCCAGGGAGCCCAGAGCCCTGCCTGTGACCCTCTCCCAGGTGGACAGGGGCTCCCCAGGGCACCCCTTTGCCATGCCAGGCACAGACACACAGCGCAGCCTCCTGGGGACAGAGGCACAGTCCCTCAGGGTGGAGGGCAAAGGTAGCATGGCCTTCAGTGATTCAGAGGCTTTGGCAGGGCCTTTAGAGGGGCTGCGAGTGGCACGGGGTGCTGGGGCCGGCCGCACTCACGAGTAGGGGCTGCTGTCGCTCTTCCCGATGTCTGGGGGCCGCAGCTTCTGAACCAGGATGCGGATGATGCAAACGAACAGGACGAAGTTCACCTGGGTGGTGGCAGAGGCACCATGTGTCCGCCCTGCTTCCAGTCGCTCCTCCTTCTGGGGAGCCCTGAAGTGCACCCCCACCCCCTCCGGGCCCCCCACTCTGGCCCCTCGACTAACTGTAAGTGTGGGGTGGTGGGAAGCCTGTAGTCCTGTGGGACCTGGGGTGAGCCGGCCTCAGTTTCCCCTTCTCTAAATGGTGGGAGGAGCCCTTACCAGGATGGAGGTGAGGATTGGGCCCCTGATGATCCACCACACGGGGCTGTTGATGGTGTTCCAGCACCTGTGCGGGGCATGGGGGAGGAGACGCTGTCCTCAGTGCCCCCCACCAGGCCCAGGTCTGCCCCTCTGGGTCCCCCTGCCCCTCTGGACCAGGAGCTTTGGGCTGCCCCAGGCTGGGCTGGATGAGTGCTGGTAGCCAGGGGTGGGCAGGGCGACTGCTCACCCGGTATCCTCAATGTGGATCTTGACGACCGTCCACACCAAGATGAATGTGCTGGGCACCCCTGCCAGGGCCAGAGGGCAGCCAGGAGAGAGGAGAGGGTGCAGGGAGAGGGCACAGGGAGAGGGAGAGGGCACAGGGAGGGGGAAGAGGGCACAGGGAGGGGGCAGAGGGCACAGGGAGAGGGCAGAGGGTAAGGGAGGGGGCAGAGGGCACAGGGAGAGGGCAGAGGGTATAGGAACGAGGCAGAAGGAGGGATTCCGAATAAAGAATGTGAGGGAGAGAAATCAGTGAGCTTTCAGGGCTGCCAGGTACAGCTGTTTGGGTTGCTCACTGGGCAAAGATGCTCCTCTGAGGTGCTGTGGACGTGCCCCAGGGGACAGTCTGCAGCCCTAGGGGACAGTCCTCTAAGTCTGACAGGGCTCCCACTGATTGGGAAAGGGGAGGGTGTCCAGGGTCGACTGCAGAGCAGCCTCAGGGTCACATGCCCCGGGGATTTTATCACCCACAGGACCCAAGGCCACAGGGGGACCTCCCCTAGGGGCTGCCCAGGCCCTGCCCGTGTCCCCAGCCAGCAGCCCTCCTGGATAGCATACCCCAGCCGATGAGAATGTACCCCCAGAAGTACTTCCGCTCCGAGAAGAAGGAGATGGCGAGCAGCGTGTGCAGGTAGAGCCCCTCCACCAGCAGCCAGAAGAAGTTGGCCATGACGCAGTACTGGAAGAAGACCACGGCCGCCTTGCAGCCCACCTGCAGGGGGGAGAGGGCTTGCTGTGCGTGGGCCTGGCTCCTCACCTCCGGCCTGGCCAGCAGACCTTCGTGTCTGCGCGTCTCCGGTGGTTTCCCCATGACCCCTGATTTTCAGATGGTCTGATTTGATTTGAACCATGTGACCATCTACTCACGCACTGGATGGCCACCGCCAACCCGCCTCTCTTCACCTACTGTCCATTCATCTCCCCACTGGTCCCCACCTGCCACCTGCCTCTCCCTGTGTCTACTGACCCGCCCTAGGTGCGGTCGCTGGGGCTTCACCTCTCCTGCCACCTCCAGGGCACCGCCAACCCGCCCATCCCCTCGCAGCCGCCCATTCATCTTATTCCAGCAGGAGGAGAGGTGGGAGGACTGGGCCAGCTGGGAAAGCCTGGCTGTGGGGCTGTGGCCATGCTGCGCCCAGCTGGGAGGTGGAGGGAGACTGGGCCGAGCAGAGGGGAGGGGGAGGCGGGGGGAGGTGGCCATCACCCTGGGGGCTTCAGGAGCCAGGGGAGAATGGTTCCTGGGCAGGTGAGGACCATGGGCACAGGGAGACCTTGGTGGGACTCGGGGTGGTCACAGACCGTTCTGCTGAGCTCAGATGCCCAGAAGCCAGGGCTTAAAGCCACATCCTCCAGGAAGCCCTGTGCTTCCGTCCCCAGCCCTTCCTCCCCAGAGCGGGACTGGGACTTCCTTCTGCAGGTGGCACTTGAGTCTCCACCTGCAGGTGAGCCTCCTTCCCTCCCTCTCTCCAGCTGCTGCGCTGCAGGACGCCAGTGGGGTGTGTGTGTGTGGATGTGTACGTGTGCATGTGTGAATGTTCGTGAGTGTGCAGTGCCTCGGGCGTGGATCCTCAGCTCTGCCGCAGCCCTCTCTTCACCCTGCAACAGCTCTCTGAGCTGCTGAGAAGAGAAAGGGGCACCACCTCCCCACCCCACTAACAAGCCTGAGGCCGCACACAATGCTGAGTGGGCGCAGCCCCACCATGCCCTTCTTGGTTTTTTCTTTTTTTGAGACAGTCTTGATATGTAGCTCAGGCTGGCCTTGAACTCACTATCCAGTCTAGTTTTGGCCTTAAACTCATGGCAATCCTCCTGCCTCAGCCTTCCAACTGCTGGGATTACAGTTGTACACTATGCCTGGTTACTCTGTGCCTTTCTTGAGATTCCAGATTCCACCATCATGGGCCATGCTTTGGGGGTCACTCAGGAAGCAGTGAGCCCTTGGCCACAAGCAAGGGAGGAAGCCAGGCTGCCCCAGAGCTTGGCAACACCAGTGAGGGCCCCTGAGCCCTAATCTGGAGACAGAACACTTGGTGACCATGATGAACCCTCAGGGGCTTTCTTGTCCTCCGGGATGGTCTGGCCTGGATTGAGTAGGGTGCAGCGGAGGGGTGAGGAGCAAAGGGAAGCATGGTGGGTGCAGCCTGGCTGCAGAGGGTTAGGGTGGGGAGCAATCAGGGAGAGAGGAAACTAAGGCAAGGCAGCCTCAGAGAAGCAGCATTTAGGCAGTGTGCCAGGTCCACCAGGTGTGCCCACAGCCCGATGGCTGCAGCACCACCTTGGAGAGCAGAGGGAAGGTGCCGGGGCGGAGGAGAAGGGAGAGGAGGGATCTGGGGGGCCTCACCGAGCCCTGGGAGCAGTGGTCCATCTCCCCGCTGTGGAACAGGGCCCAGTCTTTGATGAACACGGCGGCGGCCCGCAGGATGAAGGACACGAAGAGGTGGATGTGGATGTAGTTGCGGGTGCAGTGCAGTTTCCTGGGGGTGGCAGAGCTGGGGCACAGGGCTTTGGACCCCGTCCGCCAGCACCGTCCTGTGCTCCAGGGCAGCCCAGAGGCACCTCTGACCCCTGCCATTCAGAGATGGGGCTGGGGGCAGCAGGGGGCAGGGCAGGCCACCCTGGGAAGGACACAGGCCAGACCCTGGGCGTGGCCTTACCTGAACAGGCTCAAGATAGCAGTGGCCACCAGGAGGGTGGTGAGGGACAGGCTGTAGCCGATGGTATAGCCAGTCTTCACCAAGTTATAGAACAGGGTCTTCTGCTGCTGGGGGCGAGGGTAAGGTCTTGGTGGGGGCCAGGGGCCCTAGACTCTGCCACCTGCCCTGTCCCAGCTGGGGGGGTCCTGTGGCCCAGAGCAGCCCCACTGCCCAGGGATGGGGCAGGACTGTGTCTGGGGCCATCAGGGCCCCCCACTCCTTCCATGCCAGCCCCTGGCTCAGCCACTGGGCTGAGACAGCAGGGCCTCTTTCTGTGTGGCTGTGAGGTGCCCAGTGCAGAATGTTCAAGGAGACACTGGGACTCCCTTCCTTTTGGGGACCCTGGGAGGCAATCTGGGCTTCCTGGAGGAGGCAGAACCACCCTGGGCCCCCAAGGTTTCCTGCTTATGTCCCTCCTGACATCCTCCCAAATGCACTGCATCTCTCTCCCCCTCTCCTGCCTGGGAGGGGTGGAGTTAGAGGCTTTGGGGCCACAGGGCTCCCGCAGGCCTCCGGCCAGATGTCATCACAGACAGACACAGGCTGCTGAGGGACCTACCACCGAGGCTCTGCTTGCCCCGGGCCTCCCTGGGCCTCTGCCTTACCCTAGGCCACACCTGGCCAGACACCCGTGCTCCAGATGCTGGGAACAGCGCCCTGTCCTGGGCAGAGGATGTCAGGCCTCTGTGCCTGACCTACTGTTAGGCACTTGACCCTGGCTACTGCCAGGAACTGTATCTCAACTTCCCCTCGGCCGCCCTGCACTCCAGGCTGGTCCTCATGGAACCCTGGGAGCCAGGCTTGGGGGCAGCCTACCCGGAGCAGAGGGGAAAGGGTGCTAGGCAGGGGCGTGGTGCCCACCTCCTCCAGACTCCACACTTTGTCGTCCAGGCCACAGGCAGTGGGGTACGGGCCAGGCTCCAGCTGTGTCCAGCCCTCGTCAGTACAGCTGCGGCTCACGTTAAGGCCTGGGTGGGGACAGGAGCAGTGGGAAGAGGCTGAGGTAGGAGGAGGCCCAGTCCCTGGAGTGGGCAGCAGGCAGAGGACCTGGCCCCACTCCTCCAACCCTGGTGCTGTTGGGCCCTGGCTGCCCTGATGGCATCAGAGTGGCCCTGTAGAGGTTGAAGCTGACTGCAACTGCGACACGAACTGGTCCTTGTCACAGACTCAGCTGCAGAGGGCAGGAGTGACCCTGATCCCTGTGGTCGCCAGGTGCAGCCTTCCTCAGGCTGTGTTGGTGGCCCGGCAGAGGACAGGGCGGGGACTCCCTCTACATGAGCGGGAGGAGTCTTGGTCTGGACCTTCTCGGACGAGGTGCGCCATGCTGGGAGCCAATCAGCAGCCCTTGTGACACGACCTGGAGGCTGAGACGGGCCGGGCTGGGCTGTAGGCTGCAGCACAGGGACACGACTGCCCGGGACCACGGTGCCTTTCCCAGCCTGGGGGTCCTCTCACTAGAATGGGGCACGATGAACAGACAGTGGGGGAGTGGTGAAGAGCCCCTCCATAGCCCAGGGACTCTCTCCTGGGCCTGCCACCACCATCGTCACCCAAGCAGAGTGACCGCCATCCCTAGCTGTCCCCATCCCCACCACCGCCAGCAGCTGGCCCCCTGCTGAGGACTTTCCATGTGTCAGGCCCTCTCCTGCCTGGCCTGTCTGCTCTCCAGCCCCCGACAAGACTGCAGGCTCCGTGCAGTTGGTCTCTGCAGAGGCCACATATGGAGGATAGGGCAGAGCTGGCCTGGGCTCTGGAGCCTCCTGGGTATCCCTGGCCCTACCCTGCACTTTGAGGACCTGTGTTGGGGACAGAGCCCCTGGGAGCTCAGGGAGGGTCACCACCGTACAGGGCTTCCATGTCTCCAAAGTACCACCTGCCTGGACACACTGTGGACTCCCTGGCACCATTTCCATAAGCCCCGGGCAGCCTTTGGAAGCATCGTACCCTGAGGGTGAGGCCAGGGTAGCTGGGGCTTGGAGTGAGAGCCAGGCGGGGGCTGGGCCTGCAACTACCCTTGGCCTAGGGTGGGCAGGGAGGACTTGGGTAAAGAAAGGCACTGGGCCATGATAAGGACCTGCTTCCTGCCTGGCGGTTGGAAGTGCTGGCCTGGCCTACAGCCCAGCTCAGCCTACAGCCCAAGAGCTCATATGAGCTCAGCTAGGACCTCGCTGCCTCCCACTCAAGACATGGTTTTTCTGGGGACCCTCCCCGGGTGTGGCATGAAAGCTCCACTCTGAACAGAGCTAGGTTCGGGTGTCCTGGGCCTGTTGCCAGTATCTATACAGCAGCACATGTTGTGCATGTGACCACGTGGTAGTGGGCACTCGTGCCAGACCCGGGACAGGACATGTCCCCACCACACATGGGTCTCCCAGGCAGGGACACGGACCCTGCTCCTGATCCAGGTCCATCTGGGCTCCTGGCCTTGGGACTTGGCTGCCCACAGGGTGGGGGGAGGGTGCACTGGGGCCGCCTCAGGGACCTGCTCTTGAGAGGACCCTGGGAGCCGCCACATCTACGCAGCTTGTCTGCAGGGGTCAGTGAGTGGGCTTGGTCTCCTCTCCTGCAAGCAGCATCTACCCCTCCCTCCAGTGTTCAGGGACCCCTCCCACCTCCCTCTTGCCTGTTCCCACAGCACCCTCTCTTCCTCACCTCCCATGTCATCACCTCCCTCTCTGCCTGGGTCCCCCTCCACCTGGCCACCCACAGTCCTGGATAGATGCTTCTGGTGCCTGGCTGACCATGGCGTCGTCCTGCGGTATCCACCTGGGGTGCTCTGTCCCAGCCATCAAGGGCAAACTTGAGGTTGGCACAGGACTTTCTGTTCACAGTTCGAGGACCAGGTGGGGAGGGACAGGGGTGTCCTTGGGGTCTCTACAGGGCTGAAGCCCTTAACCTGGGTGCACCTGGGCCACTCCGAGATCCCTTGGCCTCCTGCCAGCCCCAATTTACACACAGGGAACAGGGGTACAAGGTGGGGCCTGCTGGAGACATACTGGGTTGCTACCCCTCGTCACCCCTGGCCTCTACCCTGCTCCTCCTCAGTACTACTGTTGGGCTGGAACCCAAATGTCTAACCTCCATGAAGCTTCTGGGAATTGAAATGCAAGAGCTCACATGAGCTAGGCAAGCGCTCTACTGTTGAGCTATATCCTGGGCCTTTTAGAACCTTTATTTTGAGACAGGGTCTGGATAAATTGCTGAGGCTGACCTCAAACTCAAGATCTTTCTGCTCCAGCCTGCGGAGCAGGTGGGATTCTAAGTGTGTGGCATATGCAGGCTCAAAGGCCTGGCTCCAGCTGCTGGGACTCTTGGGATTGGCTCTGGAGGGCTCTGGCTTCATCAGTGGATTAAGCACAGGAATCACAGGTAAAGGGCTGATGAGGAAGGAGTTGGGGGGTCCTGGCGTGGCCCTCAAGGCTACATCTTGTCCTGCCCCTTCCTCTCCGGTCTTCCCTCTCTCTGCTCCCAGGCTCCATGAGGTGAGCATCTTTCCTCCACCATGCCCTTCTGCAGAGACACTTTTGCCTGGGAGCCGATGCCTGGAGCTGACGCCCAGTCTGGGCCCACACAGACTTTCCTCCTTGAAATAATTTCCCCAGGTGTTTGGAGACAGCCAGGAACCCTGCCCTGCACCACAAGTCTCCCATCTGTACTTCTGGACTCCTCCTTCCCTCAGAAACCAGCAGCAGCCCTTACCAGCCTCACCCGGACTGTGGCAGTGCCCAGCTCACACCCTCAGTGGCTCCTAGGTGGACCAAGATGAGGCCACCCCACTGTCCAGGTGCCAAGGCCCCCACTTTGCTCCGGCCACACTGCCAATCTCACAGGCTGCCAACTGCCTCCCTTCCCTGGGTTGGGGCCGCTTCTCTCTCCAGTCTCAGCCCTGACATCAGCACGGCCTCTGACCCCTGCCCGTGTGGTCCCCACCTCCCTACCTCCTCAGACTCCTGACGCCTTGGCCTTTGCTTGTGGCCTGGACCATGAGCCTGGGTCCCAGAGGGTGGGCAGTGGCTCTTTTGGGGCCCCTCAGGATGCCTGGTGGGTTAACAGGTACCTCTTTGGGAGTGGGAAGAGGGCATCTGGACATGAGTCAGAGTCCAGCCCCAGGGCAGGACACAGCCAAGGGTGGACGCAAAGCAGTGTGGCTGCCTCAAGAGTCCCCAACAGCTTTGGCTCCAGGCAGCAAGACCAAATCCTAAGGGCCCAAGATGCCAGACACATGGGAGCCCTGTGCTAACCAAATACCTGGTAGACATCTGCTGAGCCAAAACTGGTAAGTCCTCCCCACAGGCTGATCTTCAGGTGAGGAGCTACTCAGAGCCCATGTGCCACTTCAAAAGCCCAGGGCTACCACTTCCCCCACTGGACAGTCCCCGGACTGCTCCAGCCCCCTTGGTTCACTGTCCCGTGCTAGCTGACCCATGCACCCCACCCCAGCACTCTCCTTCTGCCCAGGGCTCTTACCTTGGATGGAGGAGAAGATCTTGAAGATGAGGGGACAGGCCAGGACGACCACCTGGCCTCGGGGGGTAGCTGGCCAGCAGGTGAGGTTGTCCCACATTTTGCTGCAGCCTGTGGGGTGGAGACAAAGGACATGCCAGTCGCCAGGTCAGCATGGACATGCCCACAGGCACCCCCCCTCTAGCGCTATGCCGGGCTCCCCTTGCTGTCCTCCTTGAGGGGTGCAGCACCCCCTGGGGGTGTCGTGTGCATAGGAGGAGTCTCAACTTACAGCGATGGGGGCCTGGCCTGGCATCTGGAGGGCAGGCACTGGGATGCCAGGCCTGGGCGGGCACGGTGAGGACGGGGTCACAGAAGGGCCCCCATGCGTTGGAGTTGCTGAATGCCTTTGGGGACGGGGAGTGCGGGGGCCCTTGCTCCCCTTTCTGCCTAATCCCAGGCGCTCACCACCTGGGATGAACATGTATGGGCCTTTCACAGGACACGATGTCAGGTGAAGGACAGAGGACGGTTTGTTTGGGACTTCAGCAAGAGTTGTTCAGTGTTTTGGAAAATCATGTCCCAACAGCAAGGCTGGTTGGGATATCTGAGGCTGGCTACAACCGCCTGTACACATCAATCTGCATTTATGGTGCTCACACTGCTGGCGTTTGTATTTATAGGTACAACCTTCAGCCTGCATGCTCTTATCTCTCAGTGCAATCATGCCTGAACATATATAGATCTTTTTATTACAACCCTTTTTTTCTTTTACATTACAGCTAGAACATCATTTGCTTTTGGCAGCACAAGAAGTAGCCGTTAGTTGTATGATTTGTTAGAAAACTGACATTTGGAGTTCAAAATTCCTATTGCAAAATTATCAGGAACAGTTTTAAACATTTCCACCATGAAGACAGATTCCACTCTGCAGACACAAACAAGGCTATTACTCCTCATCCAAAAGCAAGACGTCCCGAGGAGGTCTATTAGGCCATCAGTTTTTTAAAAAAGGACTGTATGCGTGTGTTCTGAGTTTCATTTTATAGCAGGAAAGGCAGTATTAGAGAATGCTTGGTATAAGACGTTAGGGGTGATGAGCTGACAAGCATTTTGGTACAGCTAGTTCTTGGGAGTCTTTGCAAAACCCACAGCTCAACCATGAGCAGTGACAGGGGTGGCAGGCTGTGACCCCACCATGGAGCTCTGGGTCTCTCAGGTCCACCGGGAAGGGGCTGGGGGTCCCACAGGTCAGCTTTATCAAGCAGATGCTGATGCTGTGGCTTTGCCTCTCTAGCACCCCAGCACCCCTTTGGGACGGAACTCAGCAGACCCCTCCCCAGGGAGGCTTAAGTGTCCCTCTGCAGCCCAGGCCCATAGATTTGCTCAGGAAACCCAACCCCGGAGCCAAAGTCAACGCCAGCTGGGCCAAGCCCAGCCCAGCCCAGGTCCGAAGGTTCCCAAGTTCCCAAGCAGGGGCCCTGGGAAGAGGAGTGGAGGGCTGCCCGCCTTGGGGAAGAGCCTTGGGCACAGGGGCTGCAGGGCAGTGCAGGTGGAGGTGGGGTGGGGCGGGTGACCGCAGGTGGCACCTGCAGCTGGAAGCCAAGGACCACGCCTGTGTCCTGGAGCCTTCCTGCCGGTGCTCCCCAGCCTCAGTGGGCTTGCTCTGTCCCTCCTCTGTTCTGGGCCAGCCTCTATGGCCATGCAGGCTGCCTCCCGGCCATCAGAGCCCGCTGTGGTTTAGCCCTCTGTTAGTAATACACACACACTCTTAAGCAGCCTGGGTATGTGCCCAGTGCTGTTCTAGCTTCATTAAATGAACTCCTTGTTTAACCTTTCCACTTCTCAGATGGTGAAACTGAGGCCCACAGTCGGGTCCGGCTGAGGTCATACTACGTAGCTGAGGGGTGCAGCCCACTCACCGCTCTCCCAGCCCGAAGGTCCCAGGGCTTTTCTCCGGCAGTCACTGCTGCCAGACTCTTTATCCCTCTCTGGCGGTGCTGGGCGCAAACTGTGTGCAGGCTCCCCACGGCGCTCGGTCCCCGCTAGGCCTGGGCTTCCTGACTCTCTAGATGTCAGCCCAGGCTGGGGGTGGATTTGAGACTGGGTTTTTGTCCCTGAGTGGGGACAGACAAAAGGGAGGCCCAGCCTTTGGGAGGAATGTCCACACAACAGGCTGGGCTGGGACGGGGTGCGGGTCAGCAGGCGGGCAGGGAGCTGGGGCAGACAGGTCAGTGCAGGGCCATGCAGCAGGACAGTGCTTGGTACCTGGAACAGGCCTGTGTGCTCATCACTCCAGAGCCTGGGTAAAGGCGCTGAGCTGGGTAACCTGGGGCATCCGCCCTGTCTTACAGAAGTGCACGCACACAGGGACACACGTCCTCCATGCACATGAGACCCCAGACACACCCCCGCATTCCACACACGTCCATCTGGACAGACTCCCGCAGATGGTGCCTGTGGGGAAAGCACGCCCAGAAGATGCCTGACATAGATGCGCCCCGACTCACAGAGACTTAGAGTCAGATCAGGGACAGACGCAGCCCTGGGGGACACTGGCCAGGAGTACCCACGTGGTGCCAAACCAGGCCATACAGGTCCCGGGCTCACACCACCCCTCCTCCATGCCAGGCCTGGGCCGCTGCTGAGAGCAGGGTGTTGGCACTCAGCTGGCACAAGTGCCAGGAGTGACCTCATCGGGATCACAAGGTGGCCTGGCACAAGGCCGGAGGAGCCACCGTGGGAGCCTGGGATCTGTCCGATGTCCCAGCCTGCTCCTGGCCTGCTCCCATCCTGCAGGTTGGAGGGGGCCACCTGGACCTCGGTCTCAGTCCAAGATGGGCTGCCAGGCCTAGGGACCCACCTGCAAGGCCACACACACTCACTGAGGGGTACAAGAAGCAGAGAGCCTGGCCCCAGGGCCAGGAAGGAGGGACGCAGGCTGTATACAGTGCTGTGGTCCCAGAGAGGTGGTAGGGAGATGGGATCCAAGGTGTAAAGGGTGTGTGCTGCTTCAGAGACAGGCTGTTAACCTGTCACCCACCTTGGGGAGCCGGGCCCGCTTCCAGCCTCTGACCTCTGCACCCTCACCCACCCTCTGCTTCTCCCCTGCTGCCCTTCCTAACCTAGCTTGAGCTGGGCTGCCCACTTTTGCAGAGGGTGCTGCCTTGTGTGGTGATGGCCCTGCCTCAGGCCAGAGCAGCTGGTACCCTCTTTCTGCTGCCAGGCTTGGACAGGAGCTGAGGGTGGTCCAGGCTGGGGGGTAGCATGGGGCCTGGGTGCCACGCCCACATTCTGGGCACTGCAGTGACAGAGCCCAGGGCTGGAAGGATGGCGCAGTGCCTCAGTTTCCTCCCAGACCTGTCTGGACCAGTGCTGTCCCTTCCTGCACTGCACAGCCACAATGGCTCTGGGTTCCTATGGGCCTCATGGGGGTCACTCACAGTCCTGAACCCGCCTCCACCATGTCACACGCCAGGCTCACATCCCAGGTGTCATCATCACCACTTTTCCCAAAAGCATCAGGGGCTCCACAGGACTGTTCTGTGTTCTCCCAGCTGATGGCTGGGCCCTCAGCCCTGGTGTGTGTGTGTGTGTGTGTGTGCACGCATGTGCATGCATGTGTGACATGGAGGGCTAGAGCCCCTGTCTGTTCCCAACTGCTCTCTCTTGGTACAGTCAGTCAGCCCCATGCACCCCATCTGACCAGTGGAGAGGGAAGAGGCAGGACAGGGGCCCCTGTCCGGGTGGTGTGGGTACCATGGGATCTGAACCCCTCCTCCGTGGCTCTCACCTGTGCTCTCGGTCTCATTCTCCACCTCACTCTGCTGCAGGCACTGCTCCTGCTGCTGCTCGATCTGCCACAGGTACTCGCACTCCTGCTGCATCCCTGTCGCCCAGACATCCTGGGGACGGAGGGGATACAGCGGCCAGTCAGACGGTTCATGCTCAGCTTGCATCCAGATGTCCAGAGTGGAGTCAGGACAGATGGAAGCTGCCCCTGTCCTGGGGGATCCAACTTCCAGACTGGACCCCCCATTGACTGCAGCCCTCTCAACCCCACTGAATCCCAGGCGTGACCTCGATTCCAGCTGCAGCCCATCAGACCCAGCTCAACCCAACCCAGAACTGCACCCTCTCCAGCATGGGCCGCACCCTGCTCCTGACCAGGGGCCCAGCCCCTCCGTAATAATGCACAGCGCCCTGTTCGGGTGCCTTGAATGCAATGCCACGCTCCCTGGTGGCTTCCCCTCAGTGCTGCTGCTGCGATTGTGACTCTGGGTGGCTGACCCCGGACAGTGTGAGGGCCTCTTCTGAGAGCCCTGAGCTGGCCCCTCTGCCTGTCCTCACTGTGGCTGGGCTTCCCTGTCCTTGCCTCGGTCTCTCTGAATGTGTGCACCAGCTAGGGCTACCTTGTTATGGGGTGCCAGCTCCTGGCCTTCAGTCTCTGGGCCAGGCCTGGACTAAATCCAGGCATCTCCTTCATGTCCCCACCCCAGGAGCTGATGTCAGCCCCTTGATCACCAACTCAAGCTACTCCAGATTCACCGAGCGTCAGGAGGCTTGAGAACGGGGCAGGCCCCTCTGTGAGGTCTCAAGATTCACTAGGCCTCCTCAGCCTCCAAAAGGTAGAAAGAGGGATGGAACAGCCCTAGTGTTGCCCCTGGCCTGTTGAGGGCACAATGTGTGACAAGACGCAGTGGCAGTCGGGAGGATGAGTGTGGAGGTGATGGCCATCTAGAAGAAACCAGAGACAACCAGCTCTTGAGGGCTGGGTGGGAAGCGGGGTGGACAACAGTGCACTGGTGGCAGCTTCGGCCTGTCTCTCTGACTGTAGGGAAGCGGCAGCCCTACATGTCCTCATGTAGGCAACAGATGGTACAGTCCCCACTGGAGCCTGAAGTGACAACTCAGTAAGACCTTTCCAGAACCAGAGGTTCTCAGGGTCTCCCTCAAGCTGTTCTTCCCATCCTGGGACAAGGTTCTTGTCTCCTTGGGCCTCAATCTACCTCCACTGCTGACTTCAATGTTTCTTGAAGTGGGTCTGGGGGATGAGCGTAGGTGGGGGCTCCCCTTCCTTTCCTTTATTTAAAGGGGTTTGCAGGCACCAGAGTACACAGCACCCTGATGGCCAGGCTGAGTGCCGCCACAGGTGGCAGTGAGCTCTGCATCATGGTTGAGGCAGACGGGTCCAAGCTGAGGGTGGGCAGCTGCCAAACGGGCCACATGGCCGAGACTCTTTCACCCCAGCAGCAACCTTGTCCCATGTTGAAGGCTCGCACCACGGCTGACCTGGCCAGGCCCAAGGAAGGTCTCTTTGTCCAGGACGCCTCTCCCAGAATGCAGCCTCCTCTGGCTGTTTGCCACTGGTCCAGAAGCTACAAGCACACCTGGATTGAGTCTTGGGCCACTGCCTGGGCTGGTCAATTGGGTTAAAGTCACGAGCTGGGAAGCCCTTTCAAGCTTGGCATAATGGAAGCCACATGACCTATTGTGGAGCAGGGCACCGTTACCTGGGTAACTTAAAGGAAATGTGGCACCCTTGGGTCTTCTTTCCCATAGGGAAATGCAGTGAGGGGTAGCAGTGGAGCGGGTCTGTGGCTGGCTCATCCTCAGGCGTGGCACAGGCTGATCAGGTGGCTCCCAGAGGTGGCGTCAGAGACAGGAAGGAACCTAAGCCCTGGCTGCACTGACTACTTGTGTCCCGTCATGGCGCTCCCTTGCCGGTCTTGGAGCACCAGTCTCCCGCGGGTGCCTTCCAGCCCTACCACATACCAGCAACAGGGGTCTTTCCGCCTCTGGCCCCTTCCCACACTCCTGATGCTCCTGCCCTGCCTCCTCCTCCCGGGGCACCGCACAGGCAGGGGCGTTTCGTCCTCCTGCCATCCTTTATTCTCTTCCGACCCCACATCCCCACCCCATCTCTCTGGGAAGCAACTTCCTCCCCTGCCTCCAGACCCTGGGGTCTTACAAACTCTCTTTCAGGGGACTGACTTATGACAGTGGCACTGTCACATGTCTGAGCACTCCTGGCCACAATGCTTGGCACATGGCCTGAGCCAGGCTACATGGACCCAGAAAGCTTATTCCTGGGACTCGGGATTAGACTGTTGGCTCTGCTACCTATGGGAACCGTCAAAGGACGGAGCTTCTGCTGCCACCCTGTTGACAAGTGGAACATGATAACTAAGGCCTTTGCTTCTAGTATCAGGATAGAGAGAAACCAGGTCCCCCGTGCAGCTGTGCCTGCAATCAGCACTGAGGCCCACACCACGAGCCAGTATCTTGACTCATGACTTGAGCAAGTTGAGTCTTCCGTCCTTATAACCCAAAGTGTCCACCCTTGTGTGTGTGGACAACGGCTGCCCTTCCTTCCTGGGCCCCTGAAACCAAGGCTATGTCATGCGCCTCCTGAGAGAGATTTCCTTTCCATTGCTGCGGGACCTAGGGTTCCCAGCAGTTCCTGCCTGCCGCTCTCTGGAGGCAGAAGAACAGGGGGTCAAATTCTCCAGCCAACTGTGATCCTCCAGGGGTGTGGCTGGCCAGAGCCCTTCCTGAGAGGCAGTTGGGAGGACAGCGCGCTGGGCACAGGAGCCCCCGAGTGACCCAGCAGCCTGGGGTGTCTGTACGTCAAGTGGAAGGCGATCTAGAAGATGAACTCTGTCTGTAGCCTGACCCCCTTCTAGAGAAGGGCAGAGGAAACGGAGACCCACCGAAGGACCTGAGCACATTCCCAGATGGGACGCGCGTGTCTCTGACCTCTCGTTTGGAGAGCATCAACTCTTTTCCATGGTCTTGCCTTGGGCCATCTGGTCAATCATTGTCCTTTGAGGGCCAGGGCCGGGGCAGCTCCCTCTAGCCCTTATCAGGGAGGAATTCAGGCAGACTTTGGACTTCCTCCCTCCCTCACTGCCCTTTTCTAAACATCCTCATTATCCCTCTGGACTCCAGGCACACACAGAGCACTGGAAAATTCCCTGGCCAAAGACAGCCAAGTCTATGGATCCCAGAAACGAGCTTGGGGTGGGATGTGGCCGGAGGGTGAGCTTCACACAGAGGGATGATAGCATGGTGGAGGTCGGGGTGAGCCGGTGCGGTGCGAAGCGATGTAAGAGCAGCCCTGAAAGTGGGAGTGGTTTGTGCACTCCGGGAAGCATTTCAGTTCCTCCTACACTCAAGGTCACAGAGGTCACAGGAAGCCCCAAGCAGCTGCAGCAAGAAGTTCTGGGGGCATCGGGAGACACAGGCAGGGGTGGGATAGAAAAGGGCCTTGAAGGCCACTTGTAAGGAGTGAGCTTTGACTGCTGGGCTATGGGGGGGGGGGCTCAGTATTTGAAGCAGGACAGGAGATGCACACTTAGCAAAGACTCCCCCGGGGGCAGGTAGTGCAACCCAGGGGACCGCGAGCCCTCTGGGGAGTGCCAGACTGCTGGGACGATGAAAGGCAGTAGGATGGCTCTGGGGACTCTGGAGAAAGAACCTCCTGCCTGCAGATTGCATGGCACTGGGAGGCACCAGGGACCACTCGTGCTCCTGAGGTTGCCTAAGGAGTGGGCCGAGTTTCCCTGCTGGGCCCAGCAGTGGCGGCTCGGGCATGGGGAGCAGGGGCAGGATGCTCAGGAGTGGTCCCACCTTTCCATCACCTCTCAAGATCTTCTTACATCTCCCCCTGCCTGAAATCTTAGGCAACAGAGGCAGAGGGAAACCAAGGCAGCAGAGAGCACACGGATGTGGTGTCTGAGGCAAGGGGAGGGGACAGGAAGAAAGGGAAGGACAGGAGGAGGCCAGGGAGGCTGCAAGATGAGGCAGACCACAGAGCCCAGGGGTCACTGGGAGGAGAAACAGGCTCCCCGCTTCATGGAGGGCACACCAAGAAGCTGTGGAAACCCTCGCCTTGCTGTGAGAGGATGGGAGGAGCCCGCTGGGGTGACATGAACACAGGGACTTGATCTGGGTAGTGTCCACACCCTGCGCCATCCTGACAGTTCAGCTGTGCGCTCTGCTAATTAAAAACTGCCTCTCAGGCCGCAGGGCAGCCTGTAACACACCATGGCCCCTCTGGAAGAGGTAGCACCTCTTGGCCCAGCAGAGCCCACCAAAGCCCAGAATCAGTCATTTCTTCCTGCTGGGTGACTCGGGAAACATCCCCAACCTCATCTGTAAAATGGGAGCGCTCACAGCGGCACAGGCTGCTAGGACTGTGTTGAAGGGCACACGAAACGACGCAGCCTGGCAGGAAAGATGCTCACCAAAGTCCCGGCTGGCCCCCCCACCTACTGCCCTGTGCACACCCGGGCAGGCCAGAAGTCCTACCCACTGGCTGATTAGTCGCCAGCACAGAGCGCCTGCGTCTCTTTGTTTCTCTCACCCGCTGGCACCTGCTGTCTCTTTCCTTTCCTATATTCTACATCCCTCTGCCTGCAGCCCAAAGCCTCTGCCCCGTGAAAATCCAGATTCTGAAAACCATGTCCCTTGCTGGGGGAAGTCTGAGCTGGGTGTGGTGAGTGGAGGAGAACTGGGGTGCGCATGCACCAATGTGTGCAGTGAGGAACAGCAGGAGCTGCCGGGCACAGGTCTGGTCCTGGGACAGAACTTCCCGGAGCCCTGAGCAGCACTAGCGGGGCTCTTGGCATTAGCAGGGTCCAAGCAAACATCTTTAGCCTGTTCCTGACTCCAGGAGCTGCTCAGAGGGGTTCTTGTGAGGACTCAGGCCTTTTAAGCTACTACTGGGCTTAAGTCCTCCACCCTGGAAAGACTCCTGGGCATCTTTGGGAAGTAGGGTTCACAGTGTGTGGGCAAGGCTGGAGTGGGGGCACCTGCAGAGGGCAGGGCACAGGCACGACAGCACAAGGCTGAGTCCTCAGCGCATGAAGTTGCAGGTGACCTTCTCCTCTCCTTGGTGAGCTGGTATATGGGAAGAATGTGATCTGGAGTTGGACAGGAGGCGCTTCCGGAGAGATACGGATCTTCCTAGCTGAGCCACACAGAAGGGGACCCATGTGAGCTCACCCCTGCTAGCTCACCCGTGTAGCCCCAGTCACAGCCTTGGAGATGATGAATGCTAGATAGGAAGGAAACTTGCAGTTTTGTTAGGTGCCATGATACCATTACATTTTGCAGGCAAACATCTTTTGGTTTTAGATACGCATCTTGAAATAACATGGCATAAAAGGTCAGGATGTTTATAATCGACCTTAACATACTCTAGCCAGAAAAGCAAATAATGCAAACATTAATTGTCAAATGTTAACACTTGTCAAACCTCGGAAGTGGGTATCTGCATGTTCATGACACTATTCTTTGTACCTGTCTTATCTGTTTGAAAACTTTAAAAGCAAAGCAAATCAAACCCCAAACACCCGCACATGTGGTAGAGAGATTAAAACTTTTCCCTCTTCCCAAGTGAAGTAAGGCGTGGGCGTCAGAACATGCTGCAGTTTCCCCGCCTGCAGGGAGAGCCCATCTGTGTTGGATGGTCAGGTGGAGGGGAGGGGACCCCCGAGAAGGCCAGGCTCCTTTAGTCACCAATCTGTCCTCATAGCAGCCTGCAGTGGGCACTGCTCTGGCAGGAGGTGCAGGCTTGGGCCTTTGAGGCTGTTACAGCCCCGGCCTTGTCACCATGGGGGCTGCCTGTGCATGACGCCCATTGCCTGTCACCTCCTGGGGACCTCCCCTCCCCTGCTCCCAGACTGGCACCAAGGGGAAGGCATGCCTGTCACCCAGGTTGCCCCCACACTTTGACCACTTTCTTCCTTCTGTGCACCCAGAAGTGCTGCTGGGGCCCAGTCAGCAGGAAGATGGCGCCTAGCTGCCCTCCCCAGCCTAGCCCCATCCTCCCACTTTCCCTGCACACTGGGTCAAGAGTTTCCAGCTTCCACTGTGAGGTGAGGATCAGGCCCTGGCTGCAGAGTAGGATGCGGACCAAATTTCCTGTCCCTTGTGGGGACTCCCCAGGGAAGGCAAGTCTCAGGGTACCAGGATGGAGGTGGAAACCTCCCCAAGGGCATCCTCTTCCGGCATGGCCTGGGCCTGGCAGCCCACGGGGCCCACCGCTTTGCTCCTGAACAAGTGGCCAGACCCTGCAGCAGCCATGTCTCTAAGGCCCACAGGGTGGCCTTCTGGGCCAGAGACACTGAAGACCTGGCAATGGGGACAGGAGCCCAGGGGCCTGTGGCCAGGCAGGGCCTTCAGGAGCAGGTGGCCAGTACCCTGCTGCACCAGGAGCTTCCTTCACATCTGGAGAGCTGAGGACTCCCCCCTTCCTGGGCTCAGGCCCATGGAGGTGGTTTGTGGTTGGTGCTGTCCTGCCTTCTCCAGGGAGGACCTCACTGTCCAGCTTAGCAGCCTCTGCTGCAGTGTGGAAGGGCTGCCCCCCCCCCACCTGACCGGGCTCTGCCTGCTGCATTCCTGGCCCAGGACCCTTGTGAGGGCTGGGACTGCTTGTCCCTGGGCCCCTCCCCAGTTCTGTGCCCTGCTTCTGTGAGGTGAGGAGCCCCCAGGCCCTGCTGTCCTGGGCAGAGTGGAAGGCCAGGTGGGTGGGCCGGGGACACTTCCGCTGAGAGACACTGGGTTTTCTTTCCTTTTTCGCTTCCCTGTTCAGAGATTTCCCCTTCCCAGGCTGAGGTCAGAGCCATAAACAAGAGCGATAAGGCTTTGGGCCTTCAACCTGAACTTTGCAGCTGCTTTATGACTCGATCACCACTGCATCCCCCAACTCTAGAGTAGGCTGGAGCAGGACTGCCTGATGTCCACTCCAGGACTAAGGGAGATGGGCCCCTTGCTCCAGCCTGGCCTCCTATTTCCTGGCTGAGCCCCTCTTGCCCTACGGGCTTGGCTCTGCAGAAATGGGGGTGATAGAGCTCCTAGCCCAGATCCCTTAGGGTGGGAAGGGAGGAGCACAAAGGGTGGGGTTGGCTGGGCAGCTGGGGGGCAGAGTGGCCTGTGTGCCAGGCTATGCTCTGAGAGTTCTGCTCTGGACTCCAAGCCTCCAGCAATGTAGGCGGGGTGCAACATAGTTACAAATCGCTGTTGGTGCAGAGTTTGAGGAGCTGGGACCCAGGGGTGCTGGCATGGTCCAAAGGCTCAGAGACACTCAGGGCCAGAGCTGGGGCCTTGGGGTCAGAGCCTGGAGAAGCAAGGGTCTCATGGGTATCAGGGGGAAGGGGATCCTAGGTCAGGCAATGTCTCCAGGATGTGGCACACACCAATAGGTGGACATGCAAATTTGTGCTCTGGTGGGGGTCACAGAGGCAACCACAGGATAGAACAGATCATCAGGTGGTCGAAATCCCTGCTCTCCCCAGGCAGCCCAGAGCCACTTCCAGACATGGAGCCTGTGGACCATCAGGGCCCTGTTCAAGCAGCAGCTCAGGACGGCTCCAGGCTGGCAAGGGAAGATTTGCCTCTGCTGGCGCAGGGACAGGGGCTAGGGGTGCACAGTGGGGCTGGGAGTCCCCAGGTCTTCCCTGCTCTCACAGGTAGCCCAGCATCTGCCTGGGGCCTGGCAAGCAGTCTCAGGTACCCACCTGTGGGTACAGGGCCCTGGTGCCAGGGGCGCACACAGCCCTAGGAGAAGCAGGGGCAGGAGGAGAAGGCCAGCAGGTGGGCCCCTGGCTGGGGCTCGGCTTTCCTGGGCACAAGCGGCCCTCCAGCGGGACCCCACGGCTGCCCACCACCACCCGCCCGGGGCACCAGGACTTCTCTGTTGTCCCTGGGTGGGAAGGCACAGAAGGGGGTCCCCATACCGACAACGCCAAGGACACTGCTGAGCCGGGACATCCCCAGACTCGCGGATGTCCCAGCCCGGGGGCACCCCAGACCTAGGGACAGCCCAGATAGACCCGGCGACAGCACAAACAGACCCGGGGGCACCCCAGACCTAGGGACAGCCCAGATAGACCCGGCGACAGCACAGACAGCCCCGGGCACTCTAGACGCGCACACCGACGCCCTCCCGTCCCTCTCCCGCCCGCGGCGGCCTCTCCTCACCCACAGAGCCGCCTGTGCACGCGGGTCGCCGCACGGGGACACCGGGCGCCACCCGCACCTCCACGCGTCGGGGCCGGGCCCGCGCGGAGAAGGTGGAGAGCGGCTGCCAGTGCCCACTTTCCTGCCCGCGCCCGTCCTAGCCTCTGCAGACGCGGACGACCCGACCCCGCGCACCCGCCCGGGACGCCCACTCACCGCGGCGCCCACGGCGCAGGCGAGCGCAGCAAGCACGCAGGGCCAGCGGGCGGGCGGCGGGCGCATGGTCGGTCGCGAGCGGCGCGGACGGCGGCGGGCTCGCGGGTCCCGGTGAAGCCGGCGGGGGCGGGGGCGCGGCTGACGGGCGGCGGGCGCGGCCAATGGGCGCCGGGGGCGGGGCTTCACGCAGGTGTGGGCGGGGCAGGGGGGCCCCACGCAGCGGCCACCACCGCCGAGGAGCGGTCGCAGCCGTGTCCCGCTGCGTCCCTGCTGCTCGGCCACGCTGTGTCCCACTACCCCCCCCGTGTCCTGCGTGTCCCGCCAGGTGCCACCTCCGCGGCTCGCCCGCCTGTCGTCGGTCTCAGCCGCCTTCCGAGCGGGTCCCCCATGCTCTCTCGAAGGTTTCAGACCGCGCCACCCACGGTCGCGCGTGGGGCTCGGGTCTGACCCTTGGTGGGCCGAGGTCGGCAGAAGCGGAGCTGCACGCGTCCTCTAGTGCAGGGGCGGTGCGGGATCCGGGCGGGGAGCCGGGGCTGAAGCGCCCTCCCGCGGAGAGCAACTGGGGAGACCGTCCCAGGGCGGGGCCGGGCGCACCCTCTCACCGGGATCCTCCACTCTTCCTGGCCCCGTGCGGTCGCGGCTCCGACAGGCCCACGCAGTGCTGCGGCGCGGGGCCCGTGGGGAGACGCGGGGAGACCCAAGCCCTGGCCTCGCTTTTCTGGGGCTGGAGGACCCCTGTGGAGGGAGGAGCCTGCCCTGGCTCAGGGCTTCCGGCAGGTGCACCCGGTGCACCCGATCTCAGGCTCAGGTATCCACGGGGTGGAGGGCTCCTGACCTGGTTCTGGGCAGTCGTGACTTCTACTGGCCCGGTATCCCGGGAACCCAGGATGTGAAGAATTAGTTTGCCGTTGTCCCACCCAGTCCTCTGTCTCCAGGTCTGGGACATCAGCCTCCTTGAGGACCGGATCTGGGAACTTGGGAGTGGACCAAGGGCATGAAGACTGGGGACAGGAGGCAGCCAGACCCTATGTTGCCACGGGACCCTCCTGGGACACGGGCAGGGAAGGGAAGCAGGGGAAGGCTTGAGGTTGCCAGCCAAGAGGACTGTCCTCAGGGCCGATGGCCATTGGCTCCGTGTCCCCACGCCATCTGGCCCTGCTGCCAGCCAGGGGAAGGTGGCTCAGAAGCATCGTTTTCCTGCAGACTCTACCATGAAACTGTTTCTTGGTTGTTTCTGAATCATCCTGGGGGGCCAGGAGGAAGCAGCTGTCCACTCCCTGGTAGCCAGCCTGGAGTCTGTCCTCCTGCCCCCTCCTGTCCCAAGCCTGAGCCCCCTGTAGTCAGCCTGTGCCCAGACAGTGTGGCCCAGGAGGAAGCAGGCACTCCTGCCCTCTGCTTCCTGGTCGGGACCTGGGAGGAGACTCAGACAGCCTGTCCTCTGGTCCCCTTCCTGTGTGCTTGCTCTTGAGGGCACCGAGCTCTGTCTCCCCTCCTGGGCTCCTGAAACCTGTCCCTGGGGTTTGGCTCAAGCCCTACCCTCATTGTGGTTGTCAGCATCCCAAGGGAGCCATGGATGCAGGAGGTTTGGGAGAGGGAGGCAGTCACCTGCCATCTCCCGTGACAACAGGCACAGTGGGAGAGTTGCAGTTACTCATGCAGAACGCCTGGCTTCCTGCCCACCTCATCCCTGCATGGTGCCACCCGCGCTGCCGCAGCCCTGTGACACCTCTCAGAATCGTGCTCTCACTGCCTCCTTGAGACACAGCTGCAGGAGCTCAGCAGTGACACCAAGGTTCCTGGAAAGGGCAGCTGGGGACCACAGTGGGGACCTGACCTACATGATGGAGTCACCATCCCAGGGTGTCTCCACAGGCTAACCACAGTGCTGCCTGGATGTTGACTGCTGTCCCAAACTCCCTACTTCCTGTGTGGAAGGCGTCTTTACTCTAAGCTGTGACAGCATGAATATCATTTGTCTCACATGTGTCTCTACCTGCCCCAACTGACCCAGGATGAGTTGGTGATGTAGACTTGTCCCCTTCAAGGGAGCCTAGCATGGCTTAGGTGGGAATGGGGGATCATTTGGTGGCACAGCAGCTGTACCTGGAAGAAAACAAATTCATGGAGTGCAGGCAGTGGGGAAAGAACTGTTCCCAGGGGTGAGTGTGGGAAAGAAGCCCAGCTGTGGACGGGCAGCTAGGGCTTGTGGACAGGACCAAGGACAAGTGCATTGGTTCAGGTCACCTGATGAGCAGACACTGAGATGCAGAGGACAGAGGAGAGGGTAGGAAGGGGCAGGGACATCCTCAGGCCATGTGGCAGATCTGGAAGTTTTTGCCATCTGTTGGTGAGCTCCAGAGGACAAAACACCCAGAGAGGGCCCGTGGAGGGGCTGTGGGCACTGCCACAGCACAGGGCAAGTTCCATCTTGGGGGACGTCTGAGGGATACGCACGGATGGCTACTGCAGCAGGGAAACTGAGGGGAGGGAAATGGAAGGGCAGGAGAACTTCTGCTCTGCTCTGTTCTGGGGACAGAGACAGGTGACCTTAGACCTCCTTGCTCAGGAGCCCAGGGCTCAGTGTGTAGGCGGTCAGCAGGCAGCCCAGCCCAGGATCATGCTGCAGGGACTCTGGGAAACTCGAGGGAGGGCTGCTCCTCCTGTATCCTCTCTGACGGCCTTGGCACAAGGTGAGCACGTGTTTGTGTGCTCGTCTGTGTCTGTGTACAAGAGCATGTGCATAACCTAGTATAGGGGGTACATCTGCTCCTAGCTGGAGGGTAATGCCAGGCTTGGTCATGGTGATGGCTTTCATCTGAAACATGCCAAGCTGGGCATGGTGGCACATAGCACTTGGGAGGCCGGGGTGGGCGGGTCACCATGAGTTTGAGACCAGCTTGGACTACATAGACCCTGTTTAAAAAAAAAGTTTAAAAAGTCCCTGGAAGGTCTCGTGCTAAAGGCTCAGTTGCCAGCCTCATGGCAGTGCCAGGGAATGCGGCAATCATTAGGGGCTGGGGCATGGTTGGAGGAAGCGGATCCTTGGGGTGGGACTTTGAAGGTTGCGCCTTCATCCCATCCCCTCTAACAGGTGGGCAGCTTTGTCCTGCCAACCCTTCCCTGCCAGCCCAGAAACAATGGAGCCAGCCAACCATGGACTAAAACTCCTGTAACCGTGAGCCAAGATAAATATTTTCTCCTTATGTTGAGTGTCTCGGATGGTTTGTGTCAGTGGGTGGCTGGAGAGGTGGAGTTGGAGCAGGGTTCTCGAGTGGGGGGGAGGGGATGGGATGGTCCCAGAGATGTGCCCAAGACCAGAAGGGGCTCCTCCCTGGGGAGACTGAAAATTAGTGAAATATGTTTGCAACTAAAAACATTGGAAGGGAAGCATTAAATATGAAGAATGGAAGGAATTAGTGAAATAAAAAATAAAATTAGTGAAATAAAAAATAGAAAGTAATGAGATCAAAATAAAATGTTGAATGAATGAGTAAAACTTTCCCCTTAAACAGGCTTGTCTTAGTTACTTTTCTCATTGTTGAATCAAAATGCCCAATACCCACAGGTTAAGGGAGGAAAGGTTTATGTGGCTTAGGGTCTGTGGAGGTTGTAGCCCACAGTCAGCGGGCTCCAGGGCAGAGTGGCACTGCAGAGGGGAAACAGTCCGTGGCAGGCAGAAGTTAGCAAAGCAAGCATGGCCTTAGCAGCTTCTTCTAGCCCCTTTTGTACTCTATCCAGGCTACTGGGATTAGGGTGGTGTTAAACCAATCAGTGGATTGATTTAGTAATCACCTACTCTTAATCCCAGAACTCTTAATTTTAGCATTGCACTGTGAATCACTCAGACACTCCAGATTCAGCCATTTCTGAAAAAGCCTCGTCTGTGACTGCATGATGCTATGGCAGGGGGGCATCTAAATACAAGCCATAACAAGGCTAGTAAATAGATAAATAATAGTTCAGCAAGCCTGGTCAAGGACAAAAGTGGAAACATAGAAGGCAGAGAGTATAGTTCAGGATAGAGAACATTTAAAAACTGTGAGAGAATGATATCTTGATTATTCAGATGTTTGATTATTCAGTCTATGATTATTCAAACATCCATGTGAAATGGTGCTTTTCCTAGAGAAATATTAAAGTCATCCCTAAAAACGATACCAGGCCCTCATGGTTTTACGGGAGGGTTCCATAAGCCATGAATGCACAGATAGTTCCCAAGTGATGGGCTGTTGGCAGCCTGCTCTGTGTGTGAGTGGTGTATGCTGATGTTAAAGCAATGCAAGGGTGGGGCAAGTAGGAAAGTGGAGACTTCCCTTGTAATTCAGTAGACATCAGTAAGTGGATTTATGAATTTAACACATAATGTAATGTGATGTTTACTATTTGACTCATGTTTATACATAAACGTAAGAGCAAAAATCAAGCAGTAAGGAAGCCAATGAACGGAAGTTGTCATCTCCATGGTGCCCAGGGAAGAGTGGCAGGTCTGTTGCCCGCTCACCTGTCTCTGGCGGGTGCTGTGGGCCGTGGCTGGGTGAGGTGGGGCACTCAGGAGTGTGTCTTCCGAGGCCAGTGAGGGTTTTGACCAGAATTGAGGACCTGGCTGGTGACATGGTGCTTGCTCTTAGTAAGGCAGATACTCCAGAAGGGGATGGGCCCAGCGCCCAGCTTCCATGGGTAGAGCAGTGGACGCAGCCCAGACTTGGGAAATGTGGGCATGGCTCCTGTCCTGGTCCTTGGAGGGCAGGGTGGGACCACCCACTTGGCCTCCTTGTGCCCAGTAGCAGGATCCAGGATTTGTCCTGGAGCTTGTGCAGTGGATGCTGGGTGAGTCTCTCAGCTGGGCACCATGGCCAGGCTTGTGGCTTTAGGACTGGCAGGCACAGTGAGAAACCTAAACTTGGTTGGGAGAGCCTTGCTCTGTCCCACCTCTGTCCTCCACCTCAGCCACAGGCGTCCCACAGAGAAGGGCCCTGGGTTCCTGTGGTCTGACTGTGGGCACGGGAGATACTTCTTCCTGCGGCCTTCACTGCCCCAAAACTGTGGCTGGAGTCCCAGCCCATCTCTGCCCTCTCCCTCTCTGGGAGCAGGTGCCAGTCCGCCTGGAGATAGGACCATATGTGGTCCTAGGCCCTTTCCAGAGTGTCCCCGACTGCCATCCTAGGCGAGGACTGTGGTCTGCAAAGCCATGTCTCCCTCCCAGCCTTTCCTTCCCTTGGGTCCACAGGCTTGATTCAAAGGCAGAGCGAGTCTTTACCTTCGTGACGCTGCACCCACACAAGCACAGCTGCACCCCTTCTTGGGGTGGTTGCACTGCGCAGGTGTGGGGGAGCCCTTTCCTTCCATGCCCCCTTGGTTGCTGGGTCCCAGCCTGGTCTTGGTGTTCCCAGGCAGCTTCCCTATGACCCTCTGTTCCTCTGAGGTGGGGTGGGGACAGTCTAGTACCGCTCTACCAAGCAGTCTGGTGGAGTCACAGAGAAGCCCTCTCCTGCCCCTCCCTGGTGTCAGGTGCCCCTGCAGGAAACCTCTGGTGGCCACTTCTGTTTTTCTCCTCCCAGCCCAGCCTCCTCTGGGTGAGAGATCGTTTGTCCAAGAGAGGACAGCTTTCCAGGAGTGGGGGGGGCCTGCCAGCCACTGTGTGTCCCTGCCCCACCTCCTCCAATCAGGTTAGGACGGCCTCGGGGGAGGGGCCCCAGAAGCCCTCTCTTCCCTCCGGAGATGTGGAGGGGCCAGGTGGTATGGACAGAAGGGGACTGGACTGGGGCTGCTGGCAGCTGGGCCACAGAGGACAGTGGCTGAGAGGGACACTGCACACGATGGCCTGGGCCAGGGAGAGAGACTCATGGATGGAGAGAGCGGGAGGAGTGGGAAGAAGATGAAGCAGATGCTTGACGGGGAGGAGGGGACAGTCTCTGCCTCCTGTCTTGGGTCAGCTGCATCTCACCCCGCGGTGGGTGAGTGAGCCCTGCCTCCTGCAAGGGCTCGTTGCCTCACCTACGGGCTATTGAGAGGTGGTGCCTGGCTGAAGAAGTAAGGTCCCTGGGGATGTGTCCTAAAGGGGCATGGGGACCCAGGGTGCTCCTTTTCCTCTCCCTTTGCTTCCTGACCTCTGTGAGGTGAGCTGTCCCCTCCTCCGTGCACTCCCATGGTCATGTTCTGCCTTGCCAAATCCCCAATAGCAAGAGCTGGTGACCATGGACAGAGACCTCTGAACCATAGGCCAAATCTTTTCTCTTTATTTCAGGTGGAACCCCGCGCCTCGGGCGTGCCAGGCCGTGCTCTGTGACTGAGATGCAGGCAGCCCAACCTTTCCTCTTTTGAAGCATTTGCTCCACCACAGTGACGGAAACCAGTGCACACCACAGGCCCGCTCGCCACCCACCTGCTCCCCAGCTCTTCCCTCTCCAAACTCAGCATCTGGGCTGGGCATTGATCTAATACCCATCTAAAAGAGCTCCAAACTGAGTGTGGTAGCACACACCCTGTAATCCCAGCACTCGGGATGCTGAGGGAGGAGGATTGCTATGAGTTCAAAGTCAGCCTGGGTAACAAAGTGAGCTCAAGGCCATCCAGAACTGCATAATGAGATCCTCTCTCAAAAAAGAAAAAAGGAAGAAACTCCAACTATAGGACGTGGATAAAACAATACTTGAACTCTGCTGAGCCCATCAGTTGGCTCATTTCCTCCAGGTGGAGTCGGATCACAGTGTGGTCATTCCCTGCGTGTCTCAGGAGGTCTCTCTAGAGAATAAGAATCCCAGTGCTGTCCCACACGATCTGCTATTCCCGCCTGCAGACTGCTAAAATAGCCTTAGGTTAATTCCCTTCTTTGCCTTAGGGTATTTTCTTTAACCACTTGTTTTTTAAAATGATTCATGCCCTAAGACTACTACCCAGAGACCCTTCCTCAGCTGCCTGCTTTCTTTGGAAGAAACTGGCTTTGTTCTTCCCCGCTCTCTCAGACTGACTGTTTGGAAGTGTCAGTGAGGTTCCTGCTTGTCCTAGTTCCTTAACTTATTTGTTTGTTTATTTATTTATTCTGAGTTAGGGGCTCTCTGTGTAGTCCAGGCTGGTCTTGAACTCACTATGTAGCCCAGGCTGGCCTTGAACTTGCAGTGATCCTCCTGCCTCAGCCTCCAGAGTGCTGGAATAACAAGACGAGCCACCACTCCCATCTCTCCCTAGATCCAAGTGTGCCCTGGACCCCAGTGATCTGGCTTCCTGCTCCTGTCTCTCCTGCTGCCTCCCACCCCTCTGGCCCCCTAAGAACTGACCCCTGACCCTGCTTGCTCCTGAGTCTGCCCTGCCCCCTCTGCAGGGAATGCTCTTCCCCTGGACTCCAGGGCTCAGCCTCTCTCCTGCCACTGAGCACTGAAAGGCAACTCTGCAGCTGCTCTCTCCCAGCACCCCTGCCTCCCAGGCTTGTGCCCTCTGCCAAGAGGCAGCTCCATTACTCACTGTTTATCTCCCTGCCCAAGCGGAAGCCCCACAAGGGCAGGGAGGCAGGAGCACATCGTGTTCTGTGCCCAGGTGGGGCCAGCACCTTGAAAGTCATCTCTTTGTAGTAGGGAGTGGGAGGCTGTCTTGGCCCTGCCTCCCTCAGTCCCCCAGTATCTAGTGCTGTGCTCTCACCAGTTCCTTCCTTGGCCCCCAGGGCTCCCCCAGCCTCCACCCAGCTGCCTCTGCTGGGCTCTGCTACTTGGCCTGGCACCTTGGCCGGGCTGATCCTTCTGCTGGGAGCAGCTTTCTGCGGACAGCTCTTAGGGGGCTTCACTGCAGCACCCACATGCTGGAGTTGGTGTCAGTCACCCTGATGTGGAGTTTGGGGGGCTCTGTGGGGAGAACAAGACTAGATGAGCTGGGACCAAGGGCAGTGGCTGGGCCGGCAGCCTTTCCTGTAGCTCTGACTCTGACTCAGCCTGACCCATGGCAGCAGGGTGACCCCTGCCCTGACCTGGGCAACTCCCTACCCAGTTACCTGTGACCCCAGGCTGACCCCTGACCCTAATACCAGGCCTCGGTCCCAGGTGACCTCTGTTCCCGGTTGACTCTGATCACCAGGCCCCACCCACCCTGCCTGGCACAGAGGTGAGACAGGTGTGGCTGTCACTGTCACCGCTGTCCTAGCCATGGTGCCTAGATGGGAGCTCTGGCACCAGCTGGGAGTCTTAGGGTCCCTGGGCTGCTGCCTCCCCTGCCCTTCCTCTCCTTGCCCTCCTCTCTGGCTCCCTATGGTGCAGCTCTGCATACCTGGTCAGGGCCTCCAGGCCAGGTGCCAGGGCAGGGAGGAACCCGCTGGCCTGGCCTGGCCTCTGTTTGTACAGGTCTGGGTAAAAATAGCCACAGTTATGCACACTTCTGCTGCTTCCTCCTGGGCCTGGCTCCTGCCCTGGCCGTCACTGGCCAGCTGTCCCTACCCCTGGCCTCTTCTTGCCTGGAACAGGATGAGGCCCGGGCGGGGCCTGCAGAGCCACCCCTGCCGACCCCCGGAGTGTGGCTGTGGAGCTAGCCTGTGTTACAACGGTCCCAGCACACGATGATGTGGTGACTGATGCAGGTGACAGAGAGCTGGAGGGTCCTGGGGCTCAGCACAGTGGGCGTGGCCTCCATGGCAGCTTGGGCCTCTTGGGGTACAGAGAGCAACCCAGTCCTTTAGCTGCTGTTCTTTTGGTCTCCATCACACGGGGCCAAGGCTGCATCCAAACAAGGCAGCGTCCAAACCTCCCCCCAACCCAGCGAGAGCTCTTCTGATGGAGGTCACAAGGGAATGAGCCCCCCAAATTAACAAGCAAATAGAGGCCCGGGCACTGCCGAGCACTATCTGGCCACTGCCCACATGCAGTGAGGTTGGTGGCTTGCCAGCCACCTCTGGCCTCCTGTGACCTTGAGACTATCACCCCCAGTCTGGTCTTTCATGGTCACATGGTGTTCTTGCCACGCGTGTGTCTGTCTCCAAATGTCCCCCTTCCGCCAGGATCATCCTGGAATGAGGCTCATTCCGGACGAGGGCCACCTCAGCAGACTCCCTTTTCCTCCATCAAGATCTTGTATACTGCTTGTGCTTTCTGAGGTCCTGGGGATTGGGAATTTAACCTGTGAAGTCTGGAGGAATGGGACTCAGCCCATGACCATCATCTGGTGTAGCAGTCACCCGGAGCTCATCCTTTGTCATCTGATTTCTCTGGTGGGGCAGCAGCTTGGGGGTGATTGTGGTGCTGCTGGCAGGTGTGATGGGGCGGGAGGCTCTGCTTCCGGGAGATGCACTGCATGGTATTTCTGAGACTGTGGTCCTTGCCTGGACCCCCATGGGTTGGCCACAACATTTGACTGGGGATCATAGTAGCCAGCGTGCCTTTTCTGACCAGACTTGGGAGTTGTGCCTGTTCTTTCTGCCCTGTCCTCTTGATTACAGGGACTGTTTCCATCAGAGCCAGGGGAGGCTCCTTGAGGGAGTCCTGGGAGGGTTTGGTCCTTGTCCCTGGCCCATGATGGCTGCCCAGCTGGTGGGCCAGGGTAGGGGAAGAGCACTGCCCCTTCCTGCTACTTGGGGGAACTGGGAGTTGCCTGTTCGCCTCTTTCCAGATTCCACGTGCCAGAACTCAGTCACATGGCCACACAGGACTGGAGGAGGGGTGGGGAGAGTGCTGTCACAGTGTCTGCTCCTGGGCAGAGGCTCAGCTCAGCAAGGGCACAGGACCCTCGCACTGTGGTCCGGAAGCTCGGCCATGCAGGCCCTTGTCCTTCCTGCAGGTGACTGTGGCAGCCCTGTGACAGGCAGAGGGAAGACACCACATGCAACCAGGTAGACTCTGAGTGGTCACACAGAGCTGTTCCCCGGAGTTGTGCCGTCGCTGGGGCTGGGTTCCCGCAGCTGCACTATGGAGAAGCAGAGGTCAGTGGAAATCACATGGCAGATCTGCCACAGCCTTTACAATTTGTTCACCTTCTCCCTGTGCAGGGGCCCAGGCTGTGGTCCGGGGCAGGAGCTCCAGGGAGCTGGCTTCTACATCTGTCTCCACATGGTGAGTGACAGCCAGCGATGCAGCTGCTTTCCAGGGACCCAGGATTTGGCTTGGTCATCAGGGCCTCCAACTGGGAAGCTGGGGGCTGCCCTGTGGGTTCCTGGCCATCCCCGAGTCTCCCACCCAGCAGGCCACAGATGGGTGCCCACTGAGCTCTGCTCTTCTGTCCCTGCAGCCGTGGGGACCTGGTGGGAGACTCTGTGCCTACAGAATGAGAGGAGGTGCCCACTCCTCCGGGAGCCCTGCCTTGCCGTGCACTGGCCATGGGAAATGTTCACAAGCTGAAGCTATAAATACAAGTTTAAGAAAAAGTGGAAAGAAGACAAGATAGATCAAGTTGTTTTCTGGGCTATGTGCCCAACCTCTGCCCCAGAGCTCTGGTTTCTAAGGTTCCCAGGCCACAGGTGCAGGGGTGGGATGGGGTCCTTTCCTGACTGGGGGCCACCCTGTCCTCCTCCTGCTGGGCCCACTCTAGGGCAGGGTTGGGACCTTTCCCAAAGCCCAGGGAACCTTACAAGGATAATATTTTTATCATGCATGTAACATATAAATGCACACATGTACTCATGCATGCATGCACATGGATACATGTACAGTGGCACCTCTGTTCACAAATGCTTTTGTTAGTAAACAATTTGGTTCACAAACAGAAGTGTTCAGCACATTTTTTTTTTTTTTTTTTGCAAACTGCATTGGGTAACAAACATGAATTTGGGCATCTTTCCCACACAAACACAAATGTGGCCATCTTTTCTCAAACTATAGAACAAATTAAGCTCATGAACTGAAGTACCACTGTATGTGTGTACATGTACGTGTGCATGTTTATATTTTGTGGTGCTAAGGATCGAACCTGGGGCCTCACAAATGCTAGAAAAGTGCTCTACCACTGAGCTCCATTCCTTGTCCAGGATAACATTTGTAAGTATATAAAAAATCTCCACAAAGGATGATAAAGAAAATCAATTAACATACAGACATCAAAATATTAAAAATACATTTGGGCCATCACAATACATGTGTTTCTTTCTCACGTTTACAGATAAAGAGACCTAGCAGCAGGCTGAAGGACCGTTGATGGGAGACACAGCAGTCCCTTCTTATCTGGGTGGCACTTCCTGTGGTTTTGGTCACACGCTGGCCGTCATCTGGTGTCTTTAGGCACAAGGACTCTCCTGACTTATCATCAGTCAACAGCAGCCTGAAGCCACGTCACAACACCCAGGGCGATCATGTCACTTCCTCTTGTTCTGTAGGTGCAGAATCTCCACTCAGGTGCCAAGACGGAGGAGGATGAGAGTGGTCCAGTTAAACTGGGGTGTCATTAAACAGTGGTGTGTGTGTGTGTGTGTGTGTGTGTGTGTGTGAGAGAGAGAGAGAGAGAGACATAGACAGACAGAGAAACTACATCACATAACTTTTCTTACACTGGATTGTTATAATTGTTCTATGTAATCAGTAATTTTTAATCTGTTACTGCACCCAATTTGTAAATTAAACTTTATCATAGCTACAGGAAAAAAAAACACCATATGAGTTTTTATAAAAATACTGCTGTCAAGAGCTGTCCCTGAACCTCAGTAACAGTGTGTGACACGTTCCGGTCTGTTCAGTGCAGTCATCGCATTGTAAGCTACAGGCGTGACAAGGTGTGTTTTAAAGTGTGCCGTAAATCATGGGGTCACAAACTGACCAACGAGAGATTGGGTCGATTGTATCAGAGTTGTGGGTCCTGAGCTGAATTCAGATTCCGGCTTTTAAGATGCAACAGGTGGAAGGTGAAGCTCGGGCCTCTGGTTATGATCCTGAGACTGAGGTTCATCATTCTCAGTGGAAATCACCCAGCTCTCCTGTGCACAAAGGCATCAGTCTGGATGCAGCAGTGTGGGATGGTGATGGGGATGGAGATGGGGATGGGGATGGGGATGGGGATGGGGATGGAGATGGAGATGGAGATGGAGATGGAGATGGAGATGGTGATGGCGATGGCGATGGCGATAGCACTGGTGCTTTGGAACCCACTGGAGCTGTGTGAGCAGAGTCTGCACCCCGAGTGCTAGATGCTATGAGGGCTCCAGGACCATGTAAGAAATGACATGTGTAGGGTTTAAATGGCTGAGCACAGGGCCAGTGCTTCCACCCTGCATCTTGACTCTGCTCTGGGACTCGAGTGCAGCAACTCCTGTCCCATAAAAGTGTGACTCTGTGTCCCCATGGGCCTCAGTCACCAGCTCGGGCACTGTGTGGTTCCCACCTTTCCCCGAGTCAGCGTGACTGTGGAAGGCCAATGTTTGGAATGGATCTGGGACACAGAAGCACCCAGGACAGTGTAGCTAAAGACCCTCAGGAAAGAAGTCTTTAGAGCTGCTGCAGAAAGTGGCCAGGATGATGGCCTGAGTGCAAAGGGAGGGGAGATCTGAGGGGACTCGTGGAATTATATGGTATAATATACATACATTTTAAAAAATGAACATTGGCCATAGTTTTCAACCTCACCTCCTACATAGGGTCCAGTTCTAACCAGTTTCAGGTGCCTGCTAGGGATGAGATGTGTCTTGGCTGACCAGTGGGAACCCTGGCATGCTGAGAGTAAACAGCATCCTGGGGCATATTAACCAACAGCAATGTGAGATGAAAATATCAAGGACTTCTATTGGTAACAGAGTCACAGCTCTTGCTGATATTTCTGTGCTTCATTGTCTACTTTCATAGAGGAAGAAAATGCTAAGTTCAGTTTAAATGGAATAAAGTAGCCATTTTTCTACTTAGTTATATGAACCCCCTCCCTCTTATCATGGCACTGGGAATGGAGGGCAGGGCCTTTGCACCGAGCTGCATCCCCATCCCTTTCTTGCTAAGTTGCTCAGTGGCCCAGCTTGGGCCCTTGTGACCCTCCTGCCTCAGGCTCCCTGAGCGCTGAGATTACAGGTATGCCCCACCGTCACATATTCCCTGAAGATTAGGAGACCCAGGGCTAAGATCCTCCTGTCTAGAGGAGGCTTAATGGAGGCCAGTTACCTTCTCAAGCCTCACAACCCCTGTGGAAGATTCTCTCCTAGCCTGGGAAGTGGTTCTGGAGGTCCCGGCAGGGGCAGGGATGTGAGGAGGGACAGCACTGCGGGTCACTGGGTCTTGTGTAGGGTGGGCTGAGGCTCTGGGTGGTGCATAGCTTGGTGTCTCATCTGCTATAGGCGAGGGGGGGCTGCTGTCCATCTCTCTCATCTACAGTGAGTTCAAGGCTAACCCAGGGAAGAAACTGCCTACCAAGTCCTGTCTGCTGGAGGTACCTTCCTTGCCTGTCCTGTGGCCAAGACACAACTTCCTGTCCCAAGGCTGGAAGTGCAGGTAGGTTTCTCTGGGCGCAGTGAGTACAATGGGTTGTGCAGGGCACTACCTGCTCTTCTCCTTCTCCCCTGGCAAAGGGTCAGGTGCACAGGAGCAGGAGCAAGATGTCTGCTCATTGGTTTGCAGTGTCCTAGGCTTGGGCTTTGTCAGGGCTGTGCCTTCGGCCCAGGCCATGGTCCGGGTCCCTGAATGGATCTGTAGGTTGAGCATGCAAAGATGACTAAGCCCTCACTGCATGCAGGTGGCTCCAGAAGGAAGACTGGAGGCAAATGCTGTCAGGACTCCCAGAGGGGTCAGGAGCACGGGGACCTTGCAAGGAAGATGTCATCTGGGTTGGGATTGGGGGTTATATTGAGGTGCTGGCCCTGGAGGCTGATGGGACATGCAGAGTGTTGGGGAACAGTGGGTGTGTCCTGCAGACAGTTTGCATGAAGAAGATGGTGCTGTGGCTGGAGTGTCCAGGAGGGCTGGGACAGGACAGAAGGAAGTGGCCGCCAGGGCTGGGAGCAGAGACATAGGCAGCAGGCGCCAAGCCGAGGCATTTCCTCCTGTGGGCCTGGCAGAGCCGGCCCAGCCTCTGTCTTGGCTTCACTACTCAACCCAGACCTGCCAGCTGCCAGACTCTGCTCCCCCTGCAGAGGCTCAGCACCCTGGGACCCCAACGTTTATAAACTGCTAAGTTAGAAATGAATTGCAGCACTGGCCCTAAGCCTGGTTCATCCCCGCAGATGCCTGGTTTTTATTTCTGCAGGAACTATGGAAGCTGAAGAGGGACAGGGCGGCCTGAGCCCCGAGGCGTGGCAGGCACTTGCCCTGGGAGTGCGAGGCCTGACCTCATGACGACCATGTCACCTGGGCTCTGCGCACCCTTGAGTGCACTTGGGGAGGACAGAGAGCTGGGGTTGGTGAATGGGGGTTCAACCTCCCTGGGCTCTGCCGCACACTCGGGGGAGGAGGAGCAAGCACAGACACAGAACAGAATGGGAAGTAGCGGGGTTCAGGGCCCTGCCGCATGTCCTCCCCCACCTGCAGCCAGCCCGGTGCTTGGCCCTGGGTGCCCCACCGGCTCTCCCACCCCCACGAGCTCCACAGCCCACAGCTTGGCCCCACTGGGCTTGCTGTGGAGCCAGAGAGAGCTTCCCAAAGCAGAGGACCATGCCATTGTCCTGTCCTCACCATCAAGGGCTTCTGTGTCCAGAGAATACAACTTTCCAGATGCAGGTCTCCGTTTTTAAAAGGGCCTGGTGGAGCTCTGTAGGCTGCGCAGTGCACTTAGACTTCTTGGTTTGAACGCCAGATTGTGTGTGACGTATAATTGCTCTGCACTCCAGTTTTCCCATCTGTAAATGGGGACAATCAGAGTCCTCAAATTCCTGCATCCAAGAGGACTAAACAAACTGGCACATGGGATCCTCGGCACAGCACTTCCTCCAGGAGCAAACCCACAGTTCCAGATGTGTTCAGTAAAAGATGGCATTGTCACCTGCTGCTGCTACCATCTCCGGGGACTGAATTTCCATCAAAACTTCCACTGAGGCCTTGGACTCCTGTTGTCTTGTGCCAGATGGCCCCGATGTCAGCAGCTGACAATGGCCAAGAGCTCAAGCATCGGGAGGGAGCATGGGCCGCCTGTGTCCTCCACTTCAAGGTTTCCTGAGCTGTGGCACTGAGGGCCTGGTCTCCTTACTGGCGCCCATGCAGGCGAGGGCTGAGGCTCTGAGCTTCTGGCTGCAGGAGGGCGGGGACGCTGGTTTCCTCCACGTCACCATAGGAGGGGAAGCTCCAGCAAGCCAGGCACTGCAGCCATGTGCAGGGCACATGTGCACTCTGGTACGCACAGCCACACCTTCCTCACTTCTGTGTCCCATTGGCAGCAAGTTGCACGCGTTTGTTCACTTGAGGGAGAGGACACACAGATGCCAACAGCAGCAAACTGGGATCACGAGGCCACCACACACCACTGGACTTGTCTCTCCGTGTGTCCTCCTTCTGTCCTGAAGCCTTCTCTGTACATCACGGTCCATCCTGCCCCTTCCCTCTGTGCTTCCAGAGCACCTGCTCTGCACACCCCTGGTGGGGTCCCAGGCAGAGACACAGACAGCACAGCACACCCCTTTATGTTTTCTCAGCCAAGCCACCCCCCACCTTGTATCCTCATTCCCTGCTTGTCTCTCTGTGGACTTGTTCCAGAGACCCATGACGCATTACTGAGGTGAGCACATCTGTCTCAGTGGGTTGGGATTTCCTGGGTTCTGCACCGTCCGGCTGAGTCAGGGTCAAGGTCGGGCCTTGGTCTCAGTCCAAGCATGAGAACAGAGTGCCAAACCCATGCTGGAAAAGGCATGGAGTCAATAACAGGTCAACTTGCTTTTGGAAACTAGCACAGGTCTATTCAGAAGCCGCAGGGAGCCCAAGTTCTGAGGGCCTGGGTTCTCCTGAAATCAAGTGGCTGCCACGGGGGCAGAGGCTGAAGCGGGGCTGAGTTTTTATGTGCAGTGAAGCCACTGGTCATCTGAGGTAAAGGGGTCAGGAAGAGGAGCGCACGGTTCCTGCCCGGCAAAGCCTGCTGACGGCGCTGCGTCCCTTCGTGGTGAACCTGCGGGATTTGCTGAGCCGGTGTCCCCAGTGGCAGGACAAGCAGCACTGCGGAGGCAGAGGAGTGATTTGCAGACCCGGAGCGGGCCTGGGCAAGGGTTTGGGAAAGCTGGGCTCTGGGATTGGTCAGGTGTGTGTGCCCATCTGCTGTATTGACGGGAAAGAGTTTGGGAGGGTGCGGGGCTGGGAATGGTCGCACAGGGAGTTGGGGCAGGCTGGGCCCTCAGTCCACCCTCCTGTGCACTGTGAGGTCATTTTCTGGAAGCCTCTATCATTCTTGGGGGTGACAGGCAGCAGAGAGTCCTGGGTCACAGATCTGGACCGGATGGAGGAATGACATGGGCGCCTTAGAAACTGCAGTACCTCCTGGGGAGGTGTGACTGCACCATGACGGAAGTGTCGGGAAGAGCTGCGGACTGCATCCTCGACTCTTCCATCGGACAGTGGACACCATGTCCCACCTCCAAGGACAGGTGTTGTGACCTCGCCCAGCTCACAGGCACACCACTCAGAATTTGCATAACGGCTGCCCCTTGGCACCTGAGGAGCCGGCTGGAAGCAGGAGTGATTTAAGTGTGTCCCCAAGTGCAGCCTCCCAGGGGCCTGGTTCCTGGGTCTGGGCATGCCTTGCTGCTAGGGAGGAGTCCACAGAGCCTTTGTGTTTCTGAGTGGGACAGCGAGGCTTCCTGTGAGGAGTGGGCTGCCTCTTACTGCCTGTAACCAGCTCTCAGAGGAAACAGTGAAACCAGGTTGTCTAGGAAGAGGGTTGGGTAGCAACTGGCGGGCCAGATAGGGCAGTGTTGAGTTCCTGGGGTCTGAGAAAAAGAGGGTGGAAAGTTTCTAGAGGTGTGGGCACCTAACCTAGCAGCAGTGGCTGGGGTGGTCTAAGTGACATCCGGAAGTGAATGTCTCCAGCTCATGTTCTTCTGGAATCTGGGAGGCTGAGTGATCCCAGGGATTCAATGGTTCCAAAGCAGGACCATGAGCATCAACTGTCCAAGAATGACATTGTCTTAGTCACTTTTCTTGTCACAGGTACAACGAGACAAAATACTTGATCCTCACAGTGTAAAGAAAGTGAGGTTGAAGTGTATTGGCTCCTGTTTTAGTTCTTGTATGGTCGGCAGTATGGCAGAAAGGCCTGGGCGGAGGAGAGCTGCTCACCTCATGGCCCACAGGAAGCAGAGAGGAAAGGCAGGAACAGGGGAGGGAGATGCACCTCCCAAGCCTTCCCACGGTGTCTGACTCTTTTGGCCAAGCTTCACCTCTGACACCAAGCCGGCTGTGGCCCCTTCCACAAGTCCCACCTCTGAGCCTAAGAGGCAGTGTGTGTGTGGGGAACAGATATAAACCGTAACAATGTGTTGCCCACTCCGATACCTTCCACCAGGAGGACCACGACTTCACACTGCTGCAAATGTGCTCACAGCGCTCTGCTCCTGCCTGCTCCAGAGAGCTGCCCACACTTGTGGAGCTGCATCCCTTGGGGGTTCCACTGCCCACCCTGGGGAAGCTCAGGGCTGAAGATCAGTTGACACAGGGCAAGAAAGTCTGACTCCTTGTCTCAAAGTAGATTAGGCCAGCAGCTGAGTCTTGCTTGGTTTCCTCCTCTGCTCTAGCCTGTTCTGCATCCCCTCCTGGTCTCCTCCCTCAATACCATTACTTGTTAAGGGAGTGTGTCTGGTTTGGGGCTCAGGACTGTGGCTTGGAGCATATGGAGGAAGGGGCAGTAGCTTGAGGGTGACTGAGGCAGGCTTGAAGGCTGCTCTAGAGATCATTAGCTTACAAAGAGAAAAGATTTGTTTTGACTCCCTGTCTTGCAGTTCTAGTCCAAGATAAGGAAGAACCATTGCTTTGGGCTCTGGTGGTCATGATGGATGACAACAGTGGTAACACCTGTCAGAGCCAACTGCTCACCTCACGTTCAGGAAGCAAAAGAGCAGAGAGTAGGAAGAGCTGGGATTCCCAGCCTGATTCCAGGACACACTCCCAGTGACTCAAAGCCTCCCACTGGGCTACCTCCTCAGGATCCATAACACCACCCAACAGCACCACCTGGATGTCTGGGGGATGTTCGAAGTCCAAACTGCAGCATCTGAATTCTCAGTGATGTGGGCTAGAGTGTCCAAACTGGGATACATTAAGAGGCTGACAGAAAATGCTTAAAATTATGGCATATTTTAAAATATTCATGTATTAGTCAATGTTATAGTATATATTAGCTGTCTACTATGAAACCTCGTATACTCGCAGGTGGGGTTTTTGGTGGGGGTGATTGGATCATAGGGAGTGATACTCATCACTGGATTTTGCACTGGTAAGTTTATAGCTAAATGTGATGTTGGGAGGTAAAACATCATGTCAGGAAGTGAGTCACTGTGGGCATGGCTTGAAAGCATCTATCTCCCTCCTCCTCTCTTGATCCCTCTCTACTTCCTGCCTGCCATGCCATGGACTATTTCTGCCATACTGTCTGCTATGCTTCCCTGCCTTGGAGCCAGATGACCATGGACTGAAACCTCTACAAACTGTGAGCCAAAATTAACCTCTCCTTAGAATTGTGGGTATTAGGTATTGTGTCTCAACAAGAAGAAAAGTAGCTAAAATATCCAATAAACTGGGTTTTTTTTTTAAATCAGTGGACCTATGAAACATTCTCATTCAATAATTAATTCCAAATATAAAAATTGTTTCTGAAATAACAAAAAAGTGTATCTCCATATCCATGTATGTTCAAGCAAAGACTTCTTCCTGTGGATTATTTGGACATTAAAAAGAGCACCAGCAGGGACCCCGGGGATGCTACCTACCACTCTGCCAGGGCTGTAGTGAGGGCTCAGGTGAAAGATGTCCTTTCCTAATGAGAGCTGCTTTAGAAAAGCAGCCGTCTCTCCATCCCATTGTGATATAGGAAATAGATTTTACTACTGGAAGTGCTGGAGCTACCAACATTCAGCCTACGGAGTATGTAGCTGTGTGCAAAAACAGCTTCCTGGTGCCAGTGGATGACCATGCAAAACAGCGGACGTGCTACCATCCTACAGCGGAAAGTGGTTGTACCAAGGTCCACCCTGCTGGAGTTGACGTTTTGACAGGCAGAAATGAATAAGGAATTTGCCTCCGACTGGTAAAGTGTATGTTACACACATCAAAAGACACAATTATCAAACAACATTGATGGAAAACCCCAGAGGTCACAAGGGGAAAAAGATACCTTTATAGTGGAAAAGTCTGGCAGATAATACCTTGGCCGAGAGATCAGAGCCAACATTACCAGTAATGGGACAAAGTTACTTCATTTGTTTCCTGATCTAATACCTGGGGACATGTCATGTATTCATCATTCCTGCCAATAAATACATTTCCTGTGTCATGCAGAAACCATCAGAACCAAAGTAAGGACCCATCTGCCAAACAGTGTGCCTGTGCTCTTCACAAATGTCAGTATTGTGAAAACAAAGGCAAGGACCGTTCCAAACTAAGCAGGCATGGCAGCCCAATAAACGCAAGGCATTAACCAGAATTGGAAGCTACAGCTGGGAAAACTTTCCTCTAAAGGACGGTATCGGGCAATTTTGTAGACAAAGGTGAGCCTAAGCAGCATTTTCTGGAAGACAGAGTAATGGAGAATGGAGGTTTGGTACTGGCCGCTCTTCTCTGTAGGCACCTAGCACTTTTTGGAGTAACTAGAGACCCATGTGAACGAAGATACTCAACACATTTTCTTGTCAATGCCATCGACTTGTGACACAGACAAAATAAATTGAATCAAAGTATATTTGAAGTGGCAGCATTAATGGGGGAAGCAAGTGCAGTCAGAGGCATTCTAAACATCAACCGCTTTTATTGTTGCTTAGAATAAAGACCTGAACACATGCTCTGTGTGAGCAGGACAAGCGAAGAAACACACTGGTGTGTGGGATGTGTACATTTAGGGCTGCTGCCTTTCCGCTGGGTCATTTTGTTAAGCCACTGTGTAATGCTCTCTTTGTCTTTAGTCACTTTTTATCGTCTTCAAGTTCATATTATTAGAGACACTTCTGTTTTTTCTTTTTATTACTCATTAGATCATATATCTTGCCCCTTATATTTTCAGTCTACCCGTGTTTTTCTATGTGAAGAGGATTTCTTGTAGGCAGCATATTGTTGTGTATTCTTCTGCCAATATCTGTCTTTTTACTGGTGTATTTAAAATAATTGGTGACTTGCCATTTTATTATACATATATTTTCTCTTTATTCCCTTTTTATCCCTCAACTTCTCTCTTATTAACTTCTTATGGATTAGTTGAACATTTTAAATATTGTATCTTGATTTATTGATAAGTGTTTAAATATACTGGTTTGTATAGTTTTTTTTTAAGTGATTATTTTAAGTGTAATTTTTCAGTAGTTGAAATCTTGTGCCATTTTTTCCTTGTACCCATGGTTTGGGGTGAGAGATCTGCTGTCAGCTGAATTGATGGTCTCCATAGCTAATTCATTGTTCCTCTCTGGCTGCCTCTAAGATATTGTCTGACTTTAATTTTCTGAAGTTTAATGGTGAAGTAGCTTGGCTTGGGTTTACACTGGTTGGTTGAATCTGAACATTTATGTCTGTTGCAAACATTGAGAATTTCATCATTATTCAAACACTTTTTCAGTCCCATTCTCTCTCTTCTCTGAGAAGCCAATAACATGAATGTCATACCCTCTTTATCATCCTACAGGTATTCTGTTTTGTTTGTTCATTTTGTGGTACTTGGAATTGAGCCCAAGGCCTCACACATGCCAGTCAAGCACTGTACCTCTGAACTACACCCCCAACTCTCTAAGTTTTTTTTTAGTTGTGAGATAGAGCCTCATTAAATTGCCCAAACTGACCTTGAATTTGGGATCCCTCTGCCGCAGTCTTCTGAGTAGCTGGGTTTACAAGAGTTTAAACTCAGCTCTCCACTGGCTCTGCTGCTACCAGAGAAGGGCGAAACAAGCTGGCCAACTGTTTTGCTTGTTTATTTTCTTGAGGCTGGAGATCGAAGCCAAGAACTGTGCGTGCTAAGCAGGTGATCCACCTCTGAGCTGCAGTTCCAGCCCCGCTCACAGCATTTTGTCGCCACAAGCTGCGTTGGAGGCTTACTCTCTGCTGAGCTCTGTACATGAGGCATCAGCATGAATCGCTAGCTCTGCTTCTCCTGGCCTTGTTCAGTCTGCTTCCTGATGGGTACAGTGGGTGCTCCATTCCCAATTGGACTTCTCTGACCCCAGGCATGGAAAGAAAACAGAATGATTGATAAGATGGGGCTGGTGCCCAGTTTGCAATGCCCTGCTGGGATTCACTGATGCTGAGTGGGCTGGAGACAGCAGCCCTCTGGACCTGGTTGGCACCAGAAGCAGAATCAAAACCTGGAGACAAGTGCATAGTTAAGGCCCATTGCTGCCATGTGATGGGGGAGACTGCTTCTTTGGGGAAACTGGTGAACTAGCTGCTTCTACCAGGCAGGGAATGGAATATGAGCTCTGCCTGCACAGACAAAAATGCCACCTGGCAGGAGAACAGGGTGTGCACCCTGGACGGCCCCATAGAAGCTGTCAGGAGCAGATTGTGTGTTTTTCCATTTGTCATTTGGCTGGAGTGGGGTGAGGGTTGCCAAGGTTTTCTGTTTGTGAGCTGTCTTTTTTCCTGCTCCTTAAGGTTGTGTGTCTGTGCCTGATAATGGTTCTGGGCTGCAAACTGGCACAGGAATCTATTCAGGCTCTGTGGGAGGCAAGGAGAGAAAACAAGGAAACTCCCCAAGGCATTGTTTCTCAAGTCCAGAGGCCATCAGGCCGTCATAGTCTCCTTCTTTGCTGTATTGTGTCCAGGGTTTTTAGCTGTAAGAGGAGGACCAGGGAGAATATGAAAGACTCTCTGGGTAGAACTTGGAATGGTAGAGCCATTTTGCCCTGAAACAGTAAGAGTGCAAACAAGGCTCAGATATCCTCCTCCAAAGAAACTTCTTAAGCCCTGATAAAACAATCTGCAAGGAATGCAAGCATCACATGAGCAAGACTTGAACTCTATCGGAGAATCTTGGAAATATCTGTGAAAACAAACTCATGTTACTTTGCAATGGAACCTTTTCATTTTGTGTTAGAATGAAGATGAGCCCATGTACAACTTGTGAAAACCAGATCCAAATCCTACAGTGTTCTCAAGAGTTGCTATTGGAGGTTAAAGCAGGAAGACATAAAGCCAAGGGGTATTTGTACAAACAAGTCTAAGATCAATCTAAACTGTTTTAGGGACCTAGACTGGAACCTTGAGCATTATCTTGGTCTTTACGGACCTCAACTGTGGATTCAGACATTTCCTTGTTGTAGACTCACATGGTGAATTAGTGTTCCTAAATGTGGAGCTGGATCTTGGACCTGGATTTCTGAGATGGACTTTGATTTTCACTTGTCTACAGGCTTTGGCCCTCTATCTTAAACCTGGGCATTAAATTTGGATGAAACTTGGACTCCAACCTTTAAACATAGTTATGTCTCAGACATAGACATGCATCTCAGATAGGGCCTGAACTTGGGCATGACTTTGGGCGTGCCTGTTAGACTGGGTCTTTTGATTTGAACATCGACCTTGGGACTATACTTTTGACCTTCCTCCTGGACTTTGGTAATTGTTATGGTTTAAATGTGAACTGTATCCCAAAGACTCAGCCATTGAGGGCTCTATTCCCTAAGGCACCCAGTGTTTATGTAACAGAAAGTCCCTACCCACCCCACCAGTATACTTCTTTTTTTTTTTTGGTGCGAGGGATCAAACTCCTGACCTCATACTTGCCAGGAAAGCGCTTGTGGTGCTAAGCTAAACCCCCAGCCTATACTTCAGTTCCTTAGTTGCCCAGGTAACAGTTCCTGTTGCAGTTCTGGTTGTTTCTGTCTCTTAGAAATGGCTGGTCACTATGACGCATATTGTAAGAACTAATCTCCAGTTGACAAGCCATTCTTCTTCTGTACTTCCTGCTTGCCTATCCCATGTAACCTCTAGACCACCAGAGATCAAGGTCTGACATTTTGAGGAATGATTGATTTCTAGTTGGTTCCTATTGACATGTAAATAAATCTGCCTCCAAATCTTGGGTGTTTCTGTTTGCTGTTGCATTTAGAGGTAGGACCTAGAAAGGTCCCACCTGAGGGCTCTGACTACATCAGTGGGCTCACCCATTGATGAGTTTATGGCTGAATGGGCCAGTAGGAAGCAGGGTCTGATTGGAAGGAGTGGTTCCCTGGGGCTGTGCCCTTGAAGGATATTTTTCTCCCCGGCCTCCTCAAGGCTCTTTCCCTCTCTGGCTTCATTGTGGCCATGTGGTGAGCACCTTTCCTCTGCTATCCCCACTTAAGGCTTTGACTCAGCTCAGTTTCAGCAATGAAACCATCCAAACATGGATTAAAGTCTCTGAAACTCAGAGCCAAAGTAAACTCTTCCTCCTTAAAGTTGATTTATGTCAGGTATTTTGTCAGAGATGGAAAACTGCCTAACATAGCAATGGAATTCTGGGTTTGCTCCTGGATCGCAGCCGTAGACTTGTTCCTTAGGCCTTGAACTTGGGCCTGAACCTCAAACACAAACACTACTTTGGAGTCAGTCCTAAGACTATGGACAGGACCTGGACAGTGTGAACCTTGACTTGGAACTATAAGCCTGGATGTGGAAGTTGGGCCTAACCAGATTTAGACATCTGTGCTGGGCCCTGAGTGTGAATTCACTCTTTCAAGGAACCTGGGTTTGGATCTAGGCTTGGGACCTGGAATTGGACTGGGATCTTGGAAATCAACCTTGAACCTTGTGCCTGAACTTCAGACCTGGATATTGAAGCTAATTTTGAACATTGACCTGGAATCTAAACTATGGATCTCAATCTCAGACTTTTGAACTTTATTTAATTGGTCTGAAAATTAGAACCATATCTGGATCCTGGGCCTAGATTATGTACCTTGCTTTGATCTAGATATTGGACCCAAATTTAGATATAGAACATGGAATTTGGAGCTGCATGTGCATTTGGACCTTATACTGGGAGCTGAAACCTGGACTGTTCTGTTCTTGTATTTGGATACAGACCTGAAACTGGGGTTGGATCTTGAAGGTCAAATTTGGACCATGGATTTAAATCTACCCCTGGACAATAGAATAGGACTTTGACCAGAAATTGGACCAGCTGTGGTTGTTAGAACTTTGATTTTGATCTTGGATATGGATCTAACACATGGAACTTGAGCACTAACTCAGATCTTCACCCATTGCCTTGTACCTGGTCAGTGGCTATGTTGTTGGACTTTGACTTGCAATTTAAAGTGGACTTTAACTTTGGTCTGGATGATTGACATGATTCTGATGGGGATCAGAATCAAACCTTGGATTTGGGCTTGTCTTGATGTAGAACCTAGGCTTTGACCTGGACTTTGGAATTGGTCTTGGATTTTGAAATATAAACTGGGCCTTAGATTGTTGACTTGGACTCAATCTGGAGTGGACATGGACTTTAGAATTTTTCCAGAACTTTGGACTTGAACTTAGATTTAGTGCTTGGTCAGGACCTGGACTTTGACTTAAAAACCATACTATGATCTTGGATGTTTCCTCCTTAGTGTTGAACCTGGGTTTTACACACAGATGTTTTCTGGACCTTCATCTGGACCTTGGAACTGTACCCCGCACATTGAACCTTCACTTTGAACTATGACTTTTAGCCATGGTCATGCACCTTAGATCCAGATCTGACCTTAAAATTGATTGGAAGATGCTGATCTAGCCATGGATGTTGGATGTAATTGTTGAACCTAGGTCTTCCTAGTTACTTGGATGGGATCTCAGGTCTGGAACTTGGATTTTAATTGGCACCTTGAACTTGGATCTGGACCTTTAACCTCTTATGTTGACTTTTACCTCTGCTATGGAGCATGACATCCTTGTATCTGGATGTGAGATGTGAGCTATGGATCTTGACATGTACATTGGACCTAATCTTTGGACTCATGTTTGTCTAGTCCCTTGGATATGACCTTACACTTGAAATTTGGTCTTAGTACTAGAGATTGACCTTGGAACTTTGGCCTTGTATCTGTCCTTTGACCTTAGACTTGGAGCATTCAAGTTTATGATGGACCTGGATCAGGACCCTTGACATTGACCTTGATCCTTAGATCAGGAATTGTAACTCAGACCTGAACCTCCACTTTGGATATAGCCTTTGGTCCTTATACCTGGACTGTGGTTCTGGATTTTGGATTTTGCTTTGGCTTAGACATTGTTTCAGACATTTGATATGGAAACTGGATAGATTTAGACTTTTTAATTTGACTTTGGTCCTGGACTCTGCTGCTGGAATGAAAGTTTGAATTTTGATTATAATTCTAAGCTTGTTTTCTTTCTTGTACAAGTACAGCTGGCTTCATTTATCTTGCAGCAAGAACATACTTTTGAGAACAAATGATCTTGTTTATGCTTTTCGGAAAAATGCTTGTCTTGTCAAACATTTACCTGGTTCATCCTAATTGACTCTAATGTGCAATAAGAACTTACTTTTGATAACAATGCATGATAACACACTCTTACATGAATACTGTTGCATCTCACTTTAACTCCCTCTAACTTGCAGAAGGAACATTTGAGAACCCTGTATGATTCTTAGCTCAGTTTTACAAATGTTGCTAGGATTATCAGCATAACTGAGAAGAATGAGTATTTTTTTAGATTTTTGTTAGATAATGCTTGTAAATTATCAAAGCTTGTTCTACCAAGAAATAAAGAAATCCACATCTGAGGTCTAGGTTCTAGGTCCAAATTCCATTTCCAAAGTCCTAAGCCTAGATCCAGTACCCTATTCTGTGGTTTCAGGTCCATATCCAATGTTCAAATTCAAGCTGTAGGCCTGAATTCAGTCTAATGTGAGCTCAAAGCAAAGTCCAAGCTCCATGTCCAAAACTTATTTCCAGGTCTGAGGTTTAGGTCCAAGGTCTTGGTGCAATGTGTGGTCCAATGATAAAGCCTAGGTTCAAATTTAAAAGTCAACCTCATGGTTCAACTCTGGAGTAGAATTTTATGTGTGAGGTCAGGATCATGTGCAGTTCAAAGCCAGATCCAAGTTCCCTGTCCAAGATCTGTATACAGATGTGAGACCAAGGTTTAAGAGTCAGTTTTCAAAGTCTAGGTCTATGTTTAGGTCTAATGGTCTGGTCAAATCCCAGTCTCAGGTAAAGCTCTAAGGTCTAGAACCATGTATGAGGTTTAGGTCAAAGTCTATGATTTAAGTTTATGGTACAAATCCACCGTCTAGGTCTAATATAAGATAGACTTTGTAGGTCCTGTACAGATCCAGGTATAATTCGAGGCCCAAACTCCAGGTCAAGTTTTACGGTGGTTAGAGGTTTTATATCTAGTTCTTAAGTGTTGATTCAAAGTGAGTCTAGGTGATTGTTGAAAGTCCAGGTGTGATGTCATTTCTATCAAAGTCTCTAAGTTTATCCTTGAAGTCCAGATCTAAGATCTATGTCTGAGGTCCAGATCTGAGATTCAAAGTACAGGACCATATTCCCAGTCCTAATTTCATAATTTTATTTCAATTTTAGGTCTGGGTCCAGATTAGGTCAATGCAAGGTACAATCCAAATCCAGTTTACAGGTCAAATAATAAAGTCAGGTATAGATTCAGGTAAAAGTTCCATGTCCAAAGTCATGGTCCAATTTCCAGGTCAAAGTTCTGATACTAAGTCTTAAGACTCAGATTCAGAGGTTCAGTTCAAGGACCAAGTGCAAAAGTTATGGCTGGTAACTGAGATCCATATCCAAGTTCTACCATTTTATTCCAAAGTTCAGAATGGGTCCTCATGAAAGTTCAAGGACTTGGCATAGTATCACATCAAAAGAGATCGCAAATCCTACTTTCAAGACAAGGTAAATATTCAGGCCCATTTCTAAGAACAAAAGTGCCATGTCCACACCTACAAACCAGATCCAGGTTTTAAGTTATGGTTCCAAACTCTAGGGCTGGATCTTTGGCTTAGTTCAAAATTTGGGTCCAAGGTCCTTGTCTACAGTCAGATATAATATTGAGGTCCCTGTGTAGGGTGCTGGTGAAGTCCAGTTCCAAGAAGAATGACTAGAGGTGAGGTTAGGGATCAGTTCAAGGAACTCACCAAATGTAATGTTATTTTTCATCATATAACTAAATAAATACCTCCAAAGAAGGGATTAATGTTTTATCAGTAACTGCATCCCCTCTAAGCCCATGATTTCTGAGTGATGATAATGTTTGGTCTTCTTATATTATTATTTTTGTCTCAATATTTTATAACCTAAGGTACAAATTGTAAGACTATCTACAACTGTCAAACTATATACAACAGTAATATACAGAGACAGGAAAAAATAAAAAATATAAAGAAGGTGTTATGATTTGCATCTGGACATCCCCCAAAGCCTCATGCAGTCACATGTAATGCTTTTGGGAGACAATGGGATCATGAGGGTGTGAGTTCAGTAGTGGATTACTCCACTGATGAATTTATAGCTAAGTGTGATGGTGGGTGGGAAGAGGTGGGTCACTGTGGGTGTGGGTGTGGAAGGATCTATCTTCCTCCTCCTCACTTGGTCCCCCTTTGTTTCCTGACCACCCTGCCACGGGCTGTTTCTCCTCCACTATATGCCCCTCTATCATGCTGCCCTACCTTGAAGCCAGCCAACTGTGGACTGAAACCTCTGCAGACTATGAGCCAAATTAAACCTTTCCTCATATGTTACAGGTGGGTGTCATATATTGTGTGTCAGCAATGAAAAAGTAACTAAGATGAAAGGGCAAAGAGGTGAAGAACATAAATATACATATATATATATATATATATATATATATATATATATATATATATATATGCCAGGCATGGTGGCTCACACCTATAATCCCAGCACTCGGGAGTCTGAGGCAGGAGGATCATTGCAAGTTCAAGACCAGCCTACAAAGTGAGTGCAAGGCCTGCCCAAACTGCATAGAGAGACCCTATCTCAAAAAGCAACCCCCCCATATATATATATATATATATATATATATATATATCCTTCAATGAAGAAAATATGGGTAGTGTCTATATTCTGTAATGACCATAATGGTCATTACATATTTGTTCTTTGAGGACCTAGTTCATGTTCCTGTCACTTTAACCTTCTATATAGGTGGCTGGGGTAACTGGGGCTTCGTTCCTGAGGTGTCTGAGATTTTATTTTCCTGGATTCCTGGAGATGCTGTGGTCTTCTGTGAATATTTACATTGGACATGGAGGCCCAAGAGGCTCCAGGAATCACCAGAGTTCCTTTTTAAAATATATTGCTTATGTTATCTTCAAAGTAGTTGTTCAGATTACAAGATATAGGCATAAAAAATGATCAATCAAACAATAAAAGTACAAACTGTTCATTTGATGAATCAACAGAGACTAGTACAGTTATCTATCATATATATATATGTGTATATATATAAAATCTCTTCCCTTCTTTTCTCCTTTTTCCTCTTCCAGTTGTTATTCCCCTTTGAGTACTTTCTTTCCCTTTCCTTTGCACAATATCTATTGTATATTTTGGATCTTTTCTACTGTTTCAGTTGTTTACACTAGAGAGACAATACGATATTTACACATGCGTGTGATTTATTTCACTATTGAGTATGGTCTCAAATTGCATTCATTTACCTATAAGAGCCTTGATTTTTTTTAAGAGCCTCGGGTTTACCCTTCTTTATAGCTGAGTAATACTCCTCTGTATAAAAATGCCGCGTCTTTTCTATACATTCCACGGTGGATGGGCATTTTCTTGTGACTGCCTCTGCCTCCATCGCAGCATAAACTTTATTTACACTCTACCATCATTTACCACATTTCCTTTGAGTTTGTTAAGCAAATGCTTCTCAATTTGTTGTAAGCCCTTCAGTCTTCAGAGACTTTGAATAATGTTATTTGCTAATTTTAAGCAGTTTAATAGCTATTTGTTTGTGGGAATGGTTTCCCAGTCCCTCAAACTGGCGTTAGTGATAAGCTTCTCTCTTATATAATAAACAGCATGATATTACTGGAAGGTATACTGTAATAAATTTTTTTTTTGCTCTTTTGTGATAGGGTCTCACTATGCAGTTCAGGCTGGGCTTGAGCTCACTTTGTAGCCCAGGCTGGTTTTGAACTTGCAATGATCCTCCTGCCTCAGCCTCCCGAGTGCTAGATTACAGACCTGTGCCACCATGTCCGAGTATACTGTAATAAATTAAAGAAGTACTGTAAACCTCAAAGCTAGCATAAAAATAATGCAACAATGAGCTAAACAAAGGAGATAATATTAGATATTAAAAATACTTAATCCAAAAAGATGGAAAAGAGCAGAGAGCACAGAGGACACATATAGAAGTCTTGAAAAATATTCAGTCATCTTGCTCTTCCTGCATTTATACAGCATTCACCCCCAAACGTCAGAGGAAGCATTTTCTTTAGAAGTGCACATGAGTATTTTCTAGGATATATCACATTCTGGGTCATAAGCCAAGTCTTGATAAGTTTAAAATAATTTAGAACATAACAAGTATATTCTCTGACTATACTGAAATTAGACATAAAATCAGAAATTACAGAAAATATCTGGAAAATACCCACATATGGTTCCAAATAGACCACAGAAAGGAGAAATCATAAAGGGAATTATTAAAGCACTTTAAAGTCAATGAAAATGGAAAGAACGTATCAAAAAGTGTCAGATGCAGTTAATGCACCACTCAAAAGGGCCCTTATAGCACTAACATCGTGCTGCATTCATTAACCCAGAGGGCAATAATTAATGAGTTCACAGCCCCTCTAGAACAGTAGCTGGGCGTGGTGGCTCACACTTGTAATCCCAGCATTGGGAAGGCTGAGGCAGGAGGATCCAGTTTGAGGCCAACCTGGGCTACAGAGTGAGCACAAGACCAGCCTAAACTGTATAATGAGAACTTGTCTCAAAAAGACACTCCCCCAAAAAAACTAAAACAGGGAAAAACATGAATTTCAAACAAAAGAAAAAAAGCAAAGATCAGAGAATAAATCAGTAAAAAATAAACCGAAAATTCAACAGTGAAAATGAGTGAAGGATGATGCTCCTCAGAGCCCCGGAGACTGCTCCAAGCCTTCCCCTTGGCTTCTCACGCTGTACACACTCTTCGGCGTGTTTTTGCTTAATGTGCATCATCCCAGACTATGCCTCTGTTGTCACACAGGCGTGTGCGCGCGTGTGTGGGCTTATTCTAATACGGCACCACTTCTCCTGGCCTAGGGCCCACCCTCGTCTTACCGCGGTTACCTTTCCGTGAGTAAAGACTGCGCTTCTGAAGGAGGTCACACCCACAGGTGTGAGTGTGCAACTGCTGTGCGTCTGTGTGGGGACAGGAGAAAGCTCTTCCGCCTGATGAAGAGCACCCACGGGACTCTGCAGCTAGCTTTGTCCTCAACAACGGGCGGTCAAACACTTTTCCTTTAGGAGCAGGAAGACTGGGACAATGTGTCTGCGCATTGCTTCTACTTGGCACTGTACTGGAGAATCTAGCCCATGCAACAAGGCAAGAAAAAGGAATGAGGGGCATCCAGAGGGGAGAAAATGCTATGTGTGCACACCCATGTTTGTAGCAGCACAATTCACAATAGCTAAATCTTGGAAGCAGCCGGTATGTCCATCAACAGATAGATGAACAAAGTGTATTTACACACAATGGTGAATTACTCTGCCACAAAGACAGATAAATTTGAGTCATTTGAAGAAAAATGGATATATCTTGTTAAATGTTAAATGAAATAAATCAGACACACAAGCTTAAATATCACATGGTTTCTCTTGTATGAGAAAACCAATATATAAACAAAAAATAAAATAAAAGATAAACAAGAAATGAAATCTGCCTAAGAAGTTATAATGAGTCTAACAAGTTTGTAAAATAAAAATAATTTTCCAAAACTATATTTCTTTATACTAGTATCTAGTATTCGTGTATAGTAAGAATGAGAATTTCGAAGTTAAAGTATAAAAATGAAATGACTGTGAATAGTCAAAACTTGGAAAAAAACTAGATTGGAGAGCTCATATTATCTACTTTTAAGACTTCTTATAGATTATAATAATCAATACTTCGCTGTATAGAAAGGTAGTTAAGTACATCAAAGGAACAAAACAGAGTCCAGAAATAGATTCACACATGTATAGTCAATTTTTGACAAAGGAACAACAACAAAAAAAACAATAGATATAAGAGTACTTTCAACAAATGTTGCCACCACAATTGGACAACCATACACAAAAGAGTTAAAAATTAACTAAAAATAGGCTTCACTGTAAAATGTCAAACTATAACACTTCTAGATGAAAATATAGAAAAAAGGCTTTGTGGCATGGTCAAAGGTCACCAAAATATTTGTAAAAGGAAATTTTAATAAATTAGGCATCAGCAGAATTAAGGACTTGTGCTCTAAAGGCACCGTTAACACAATGAAACTCAAGCCAAAGACTTGGGGAAAATATTAGCAAATTATGTATTTGTTAAAAGGTTTACATCTAGAATTTATAGAGTTCTTAAAATTCATTAAGCAAACAAATATCCCAATTAAAATGGTAAAATGTTTGAACAGAAAGTTTATCAAACAAGGTATACAGGTGACAAGCACACGAACAGATGCTAACTATTGTCAGCCCAAGGTCCAACTCCATGGCCACTGTTCAGGTCTAACTAAGGTCCTGTTAAGGTCATAGACAAGACCAGGCCCAAGGATATGGTTCAGAGAGGAATGGCTGGGCCCAAGTCTTCAGCTGAGATTTAGTACCGGGTCCAGGCTTTGGCTCTACCATCATATCAATGAAACTGGAAAAATCTCTAAGGTTTAGGTCCAACATCTGAGTTCGAATGAAGAGTTAGGCTCAGGTTTGAGGTCTAGATCCTGCATCCACGATTAAAAGTTACAAGGCCAAGGCCGGGTCCAGATCTGAGTTTCAAGTCCAAGTCAGGGTCCAGGAAGACACCAGGTGCCAGATCAATGTCAGGTTTCCAGGTCAAAACCCCAAGTTCTATGTCCAAGGAGTGGGTTATGAGCTAAAGCTAAGACCTAGTCAAAGTTCAAGGTCTAGTACAGTCTAGACTGACATTAAAATTCAAGATCAATGTTCGAGGTGCAGATATAAGGTTCAAGGTTCACTTCCTGCGTGCATCTAAGTTCCGCCTACTGACATCAAGCCCAGGATTGGGGCTGAGGTTTGGGACCATGGTCCAAGATTAGAACAAAGCTTTGAAAATTATCCCTGGCCCTGATCCTAGACTGCAGACCTGAACCCGAAGCTTGGGCATCGGAACTGACGAACCCGTAACGGTCGTCCTGAAGGTGCTCTGTGGGCCTCTGCCCTCCTCCTAAACCAGCCTCCTCTTAACCAGCCTGTCATTTCTTCCTCTATTCTCTTTCCAAAAACTTGCTCTCAATCTGACTTTGTCATTCACTGCCATATTCGCACCCCAGATTTTGCCATTACGCAAAGCTGCAACTCCCACATAATCTTAATGTCAACATTTCACTCTCTGACCACCATCTGCTGGCTTTATTTCTGGCTCACACCTTCCAGCACCCCAGCACCAACAAGCTGAAATCTCGGTGGGGTCTTCAACCCGTCGGTCTTGCCATGGTCCCTCTGCTGGCATCGACCTACCCTCCATGTCTGTGTTTACGTTCTTACCCTGCTAATGGCCGTGGTCACTGTTGGTGGTCTCTTCCTGCAGGACTTCCAGCTCCCCTAGCCTCCTGCCCTTCAGTATGTGCACAAAGCCAAACCACGGCTCAGTGAAGCCACCTCGACACCTCCATGTGCCTGTACCCGCACGGCTCCGTGTATCAGCGCCATCCCGATCAGCCTGCTCAGCCTGCTTAGCCTGCTCAGCTTCCAGCCCAGCTCTCCTGCATCACGCTATTTCTCTTCCATCCTCAGATCTCTTCCCAGCTCACTCCCAGTTAACCTAGTTGCTACTTTTATCATTATTATCTCCTTCTAGGGCACTGGAGGTTGAACCCAGAGCCTTGCACATGCTGTGAACCCTCTGCCATTGAGCCGCATCCCAGCCCTTTTCATTTTTATTACAAGACAGGCTCTCACTGAGCTGCGTAGGCTGGCCTTGAACTTGTGACCCTCCTGCCTCAGCCTCCCAAGGAGCTGAGATTATAGGTGTGCACTGCTTGTTTCTCCCTGGCTGTTAACCATGAATAGTCCATGAACAAGTGCCAACCCCTCCCACAGGCACCAATGAGGCTTGACCTCAGCTGCCCTCCTGTGTCGCCTGCAGCACACTTACCAGTGAAATGAGGGTTCCTTCTGTCCCTGTGTGCAAGTGTATGCTACCTCCCTCTGCTCTGGAGTCTCTTGGTGCCTATGTTTCTGCACTTGTGACACCAAGCTGGCATGCAGATGTGACACTGAAGCAGGAGATTGCAGGGGACCCCGAACAAAGCCACTTGGATGCGGAGTGGGAGAAAGGGCGGTTTGTGGCTGGCGTCCCTGGGGCAATGTCTTGTTTCTACTTTCTTATTGTTTCTATCCCATGGGGCAGACTCCTGTTGGAAATCAGCGCAGACAAAGCCATGGAAGCCAAAGCGATGACTAACAGTGGTCCAGGAGGCAGGACCTGGCCAGGTCCTCTGTGCTCCGCAGGTGTTCACCCCACATTGGAACCCATACGTGACCCGGCTCAAACCATTGGCCCCTGCAGGCATCCTTAGCCCTGGAGGCTTAGCTGTACCACTCACCCACAGCCATCCAGCTGCACCTGGGAGGTGGCCTGTCAGCACCGCTCCGAAACTGTGACACTGCACCCTGTTAACACCTTTAAGAGAGACAGAGAGAGAGAGAGAGAGAGAGAGAGAGAGGAAAGAAGGAAGAAACTGCAGTCCTGGCAGCTTTCTTGGCTCTCAGGAAGCCCAGGTCAGCCAAGGGATGTGGAGAGATGCCCTCCTCGCCCCACAGGAGCCACCAGGGGACAACACTGTCCCCGCCGCTGAGGCAGGCTGTGGCCCCTGTGCCTTTGGGGCCTCCCCAGGTCCCAGCGCCTCCCACCCTACACCAGCTTCTCAGGGCTCTGCTGTGGACCCTCCACCGCCTGCACCAGCACCCACCTCACTGCTCCGGGTGCCTTTGTGCTTCTCGGTCGGCCTCCGCCTTGCCGCAGAGGACCAGTCCTGGAGACAGTGCAGGAACACACTGTACTTTCAGTCGATTTTTGGGTGCGTTGTGCATTTGGCTGTGAAGCCTCTGTGGTCTCGGTCTCCTGCTGCCTCTGTGAACCCCCCATCTCAGTCTACTTTGCTACTTCCTCCGTCTCCCCAGCTCCCCGAACTCAGTGTCCCTGGGCTCAGCAGTTGGACCACACGGCCTGGACCATCTCCAGATTTACAGCCTCATACACCTCATCCAGAATGGTGAACCCCAAATTTACGTCTGCAGCTGTCCCTGGGGGGATCTCCAGGCTGGGTCCTGGGTGGGTGTTGTGGGTCCCCTGGTGCAGGGGTGAGGACTGCACCTCTGTCCCGCCAGGCTTTTTCTTCCTCAGAGCCTTCACCACTGATCCGAGCTGGGGGCTGGGACACAGTGTCCTTGGGGTTGTGCTTGTCTTAGCTCTCTTTCTGCCAAGCAAGAAGCCGGGCCTGGGGTCAGTCATGGCATTCTGTGAGTTCGGGGTCCTCTCTTGGTGGGTCAAACATTTGGTGGCTGTGTTATTTGGTCCCAGTCTTTCTGTCAATGCAGCTCCCTCCGGGCCCTGGTTCTCAGGTTCCCTGTGTCGCTCTGCTGTCTTTCTCTCTCCCTCTCCATCTTGCGTTCTTGCTCTGAAGAGAGCTGCTCTGATCATGGGCAGAAAGCTCTGCTTTTCATCTGATCTTTGCCAAATGCTGAGTTTGGGTGGGTTTTGCACCCAAAGGTTTTCTCAGTATTGTTTTCTCATAGTTGACTTCTTGAGTCAGGGTCTCACTATGTAGCCCACACTGGCCTCCACCTCATGGCGTCCTCCTGTTTCAGCATCCCTTGTGTGGGGATGATGGGTGTGGGTCTCCATGTCTGGCAAACAGTTGACTTTTCAGTAATGTGACATTGCACATGTCTGAGTTCTTTCTGTTCAGCTTTATTTCTCACAGCAAATGATTCTCTATGAACTTTTTATGGTGACACCTTTCCAGTGGGGCCACTGTCGGGGGGGGGTGCTACTAGTTTGTTTCCAACATTCTCCTTGAGCCAGGCTTACCGGTCACACGACCCACCTCTTGCTCAGTCTCAGGTGGTAGTCTTCCCCAGTGCTTTGTCGGGAAAGCTGGGGGTATCGTCTTCCCAGCCATATCAGTCTCCTCTCTACTGCTGTCTGTGACATCACCTTTCAGGTTTTTGGTCTCGCTGGTGCTATCTTTCTGCATCAGTCAGGATTGCAGGGTTTGACTGCAGTAACAAAAAGCCCCAGGTCTCAGTGATTTCACATGAGTCTGCAGCATGTGGGTGGGAGGTGGAGAGGCTGCTATGATGAGGCTCACGGGGACCACACCCAACTGCAGTTGGGCCTGGTGGCCAGTGGCCCAGGGAGGGAGGCTGGGGAGCTGTGCTGAGGGACAGGTGCATGGGTACTGTGTGGTGCAGCCTTGGCTGGAATGAGCCATGTGGCCCCAAAGCAAGAACAGGGAGGCTGAGGCAGGCAGTCTTCTCTAGACATGGTCTGCCTTCAAGGCCAGCTCCTCAGGCTACACTCCATACAGGGTTTGGCTTTTGTTTATTGCTAGCTCCTCAACATCCAGCCCTTAATGAAAGACAGCAGAGTAAGGTTTCTCAGCTGATTGCAATGACGAAAAAGAAAAAGACTCTGGCAGGCAGTCATCCCTGCGGAGCTGGAGGTGAGTGAGCCCAGGGTGGAGGGCGTGGGCCGAACCCGCCTGGGCTGGGTGATGGAGCCCTCTCCGAGAAACAGCTGCAGCCCTGGGGTGTCACCGAGTGCCGAGCTGGGCGGGGCTGTCCTGCCTGAGAGCCCCGAACAGGGACGGAACCTCCCTGCCAGCCCCGAATCCTGTCCAGAGGGGCCCCAGTGGAGAGGGGGACACACATCTTCCATGAATCACTGCTGGGCAGCTGGGGCGTGTTCTACTGAGTGCTAATTGCACCCATGACCCGGTATCCATGAGCCTCGAAGAAACCAATCTCAAAAACTGTGCCTGGGTGTCCTTAGCACCTTTATTCATAAGCTCCAATTTGGAGATAATTATTCATAGCAGGAAAACAGGTCAACAGTGTCTGAGATGCATTCACACGATAGAATCCTACTTGAGATGAAAAAGAACAAATCACCAGTGCACAGGAGGCCACGGGTGATGCCGAGAGCACTGCTGCAGTGGGAGGACACAGCAGTGAGGGAGTGCAGGCGCCGTGACCTCAGCGGGGATCTCCGAGCTCAGCACACCTGGTCCCAGAGCCTCCCATGGGGGCAGGGTGCGGACCCGGAGCGGGAAGCTGCACGGGGCCCTTTCTGCAGCAGAGCAGACCCAGGTCAAGACTGACTGCATCACGCACCGCACCGCTTTGTGTGGACGCCTTGTATAGGAGTAAACATGCATTCCAATAGTGAGCAAACAAAGGCTTAATACAGCGAGATAAAACCTGAGAGGTTTCTCACCTGGTGACCGCAGTGGGCCCTGGGCCAAGGGAAGTGCTGATCTGTGTGAGGCGGACGGTGGGCTGTGGCGGACGGTGGGCTGTGATGGCCCTGCTCTATCCCATCCCCTCTAAGGCAAACACTTCCATCACATTTGTTGTCACAGTGCAGGAGAACTGCGCAGCCCCAGTGCATGTGGGGTTGCATAATGTGTTGCCCCTATTTACAAAGGACAACTGGGCTCTCCTGTCCTGGAGGGGACAGTCCCGTCCCTTAACACTGAAGCATTAAGAGAAGTACACAGAGCGTCCAACCCAGACTCCCAAAGTTATTTTTTTTATTTGCTTCCCAGCTCTACTGGGAGCAGAGACAGCCCTGAGCCCAGTGCCAAAGAGCACGAAGCAGCCTTAAAGTCCACGTGCAGTCTCTTAGCCCCCTCGTGCTCTCCTAGAGAACCCTAACCACGTCAGAGCAGAGCCGATAGACCTCCAGCTACCTTCCTGGTTTTGGCCAAACCGAGAATAAATTAATTTCTCCCTTCACCATTTTTCACTGTTCAGATGGTGAATGTCCTCCCAAGGCCTCATACACTTGTAGCAAGGATTTTGGAAGAGGGGTGGACTGTGGGGCTGCACAGCTGACTTGCTGTTGGGAGGTAGAGCCTGGCTGGGGAGAGAGGAAGGATTTGTATGTGTGAGCTTCTTACAGTTTCTGCTCTTGGGGGGAAAGGATTCCAAGGCCTGTCTGTTACCGAGTTCTGTTCCTCAGGTGGCCACGCTAAGGGTCACCCTAGGATGGGCTCGAAGGTTAGAAACTATGTCAGTGTTGGTTCAAGTCTTTTAGGACGGAGCAGGCCACAATCATTTGGGTTGAGTGTCAGCAGTTTTTAGTCAAGAAAAAGTTGAGGCCTCACCATAAAGAGGGCTCTGAGGAGCCTGTCTAAAGCTTGGTTGGGGACAGTCTTTGTCACTTTGTTTCCCAGCCCAGTGGTAGGACATGGCCGCGTGGCCCCTGGAAGTGAAGCCTGAGGTGGGGATCTGGGTGTCGGGGCAGTGCCCGGGCTGAAGCTCTAACAGAGGAAGCACATGGCAGGGAAGAGCACTGGGATGTCAGTCCACGGCAGAGCTGGGCCTGGAGGACAGGCCAGTGTCCCCTGCAGCTTCCAGCGGGATGTGAGAGAGAGATTTTCCAGAGAAGGGGCAGCTCTGGTGTGGTGGCAGCTGACACACCTTGGGGTGGTGGGGTGGACCTGACCCCGGGGATCTGGCCAGGACCCCACAGTGACACTGTCCAGGGGCCACTTGTGCTGCCCCGACTTGAGATCCCAGCTGACTGATTTGGAGCCTCCTAAATTAGCCTTATCCAGACCCCCCATGGCTGGGGCCCCATTGTGGAGCCTGTGGCGGGGGTGGGTACCCTGCCAGGCTGCACAGCGGTAACCATGGGCTGGGCCCCAGGAGCACCGTCGACACCGGGTCCACGTGCCGAGGTCCTAGGAGCGCCCCACAATCCTGGGTGGGGGGTGAGAGGCACGCCCCAGATGCCACCCAGTAAACAACCTCTGCCCACCGTGGAGGCCGGGGGAGGTGGGAAGTGGGTGGGGGGATGGGGCCCACACGGCAGCAGCCTTGGGAGCAGATGGCTTGGTACCCTCTGTGAGGATTTTCACCCACATTTCTCCACCCAGGATGGGGAGGGGTAAAGCAAGGCCAGATGACGGGAGTATGAAGGGGCTGTCGCTCCAGCATCTTGAGGCCCCACTGAGACAGCCTGGTTGCCCTGCTCACCGCCGTCCTCCTACGGGGGCACATGCGTGCTGGTGACACACATGGCCGGGGAGGCTGGACCCTGGGGTCCTGTCTGGGTTCAGGAAGTCCCTAGCCTTCAGGATGCCTTGGGCACGGTGGCCCTGTGTTCTGGCATCCTCAGTGGGAGTCTGTGTGGGCCAGGTGGCAGCATGGCCACCAGGTGGCAGTGGCACCATGCTCCTGGGCCCATGCAGTTTGGTTGGTCACCTGCACGCAGAAAGGAGGGCTGAGGAGTGGAGTGGGAAGGTGTCTCGGTTTCCCTCCAATGTGGGCCGTGTTGCAGTCGAGCTGCAGCATCCGGTCCTAAAGCTCTGCTTGTGTCCGTGCTGAGGGCTCCTTTACTCTCCAGGAAAGCCCGCGTGGCTCACCGCTTCTCATCCTTAGGGTCTGGATGGGAGACAGGGGCACAGACAGGTTCAAGAACTTACCCAGTGCCACAGGCCCAGGACTGAAATCCGGGTGGGCTTATGTCCAAGCCTGACTTGGGCATCACATTCAGGCACAGTCACCGTCACTAGCATAGCCCAGTGGAGACTGCTTTCTTTCATCCATGTATGGTTTTGTTTTTCTTGAGATGAGGTTTTGCTGTATAGCCCAGGCTGGCCTCAGATTCATGGTGATCCTCCTGCCTCAGCCTCCCAAGTGCTGGGAGCACAGGAGTGTACCACCATACCCACAAGGCTTAGTGTTTTCTGAGGAACAGACCGTAGAATTGGAAATGCAAAGGAAAGACGTTTCTTCCTGAAGTCCCCAAGGTCATGACCACTTCCCAGCGAGTGTGAGCTGTGGTCCGAGATGCTTGGCAATGTCGCCCGCATGGCATCAGTGTCTTTCCCCAGGGAAACAGGTCTGCTGTTCCCACCTGCTATCTGCACCGGACAGCTGGGCTCCTCTGAGTGTGGCCCCCACTGTGTCAGAGCAAGGCTGGGTGTGGCCTCTCTGCCCCTCTGTGGTCCTGGGGACTCTGCCCTGTGCCATCCTCACACCCTGGGGCAGCCTGCAGCCTCCTGCTCTGGAGTTCCCCAGCCTTGGCAGAGGCCTTCCTGCCACAGCCTCCCCAGCTGGAGCTCCTGAGTCTGATCTTGCTGGGCCCAGGGCCCTAAGGCTGGGAGGACAGGATGCCACCTGAGGCTCCTTCCAGGAACTTGCCAAGTGGGGCCATGGGGTTGTCCCGCTCCCCCACGGGTGTGAATGCTTTGCTCTGCATTCCCCGGGAGGCCGAGCCCACAGCCTCGTGATTCTGCCCCCAGGTTCTCAGCTCCGAAAAGCAACCGTGCAAGTCCGCCCTGAGCCAGCAGTCTCCAGACTGCGCCGGGGCGTCTCCCGCCGGGAGACTGGTGACGAGGGCAGGGATTCCACGGGGACTGGGTTCAGTGCAGGTTTTTCCGGGATCTGAACCCTTTGTCCCCCTTGGTGACACAAAGATTCCACATCCTCTCTCCTTATCATTCTGCACCGTGTGCTACGAGATGGCAGATGACTGAGTCCTTCCTCTCCCTTGGTGTCTCCACACAGCACCCATGGTGGCCTGTCCCCTCCTGCCCCCATCCCTCATTTCCAGGGCACAGGGCCTTTGTGTGACAGCTGTCAGCCTGTTACAGGACAGGTGTGCCCACTCCATCCGCGTCTCCCTCCATCATCTGCCAGGAGCTTCTGCCATTGGCTCTTTCTGCTGCTTCCCAGAGGGGGACTGTCACTGTGTCACTGCCAAAAGCGAGGATCCCAGCGGGCCCATCTGCCGTGCTGAGGCTGAGCAGACAGAAACAGGAGGCGGCGGGGAGACGGGGCCAGGCACACTGCTGGCAGACACTGCTCCTGGTCCCCAGCAGATCAGGCGTCCGAGGACCTGGGTGGACCAAGGGAAGTGGGGGAAGTGGGGCTGCAGCCCGGCAGGCGTCCTTCCCGCCACCAGGCTAAAGGAGTCCCTGTGCGTGTAAGGCACAGGCCTGCGTCACTGAGGAGAGCAAAGTGTCACGAGGACCAAGTCCTGCACTTGGCAAATTTGTCTCAGAGCCGAGCTTCTTAACTCAGTCTCTGACATTTCTGGAAGACCCAAATTTATTTTAGTTTATTTTTTTATTTTGGGAAGATCCAAATTTAATGCAGACGTGTTTGAAGGAGCCAGACTAAATCAGAAGCCCTGGGCCATTTGCAGCACCAACCTGGAGGGAAATTCAGCTCCCTGGGACTCGTGGGAGGGCTCCAGCCCACCTCCCGGGCCTGCTCTCCAGGACAGCGTGTGGGGGACATGTGCCCCCAGAGAGGCCATGTCTGTCCTGAGGGACGGTGCTGGGGATGGCTCAGGGGTGGAGAGGCTCTGGACACCGCTTCGCAGCACGAGGACGGTGGCTTCCGAGGAAATCTCGCCCACAAGCCTGGTGCGCAGAAAGCACAGATGAGCTGCTTGGCTCCCACTCGTCCCTGTCTGGTGTCTCCCCAGATGCTGTGCCCCAGGACAGGACTGACCACATGGGCAGGCCTAGATACCTGGGAGCTGCGGGGCACCCTCAGTGCTGCTGTGAACAAGGTGGTCAGCATCCTCTGTGATCAGTGCCCCTTTCCTGGCGGCCGCCTGGGGCTCTGAGAAGCTCGCTAAGCGTTCGCACATGTGCCCACCATCAGTGCCGCCGTTTGGCACTGGGTGGACCCCCGGTCGCTGCTTCGGACACAGGGGCTCAGAAAGGTTAAAGGAGGCGCCCCGAGAAAGCCTTCTGCCGGGCAGCAGGAGAGCAGGCGAGTGTTTAACGCAGGCCTGCGTGGCTGTGACCCCAGTGGCCCCCATTCTCTCTCCACTGCAAGTAACGTGACATGTGCTTCACCGGCCACCCAGTTTACTCACTTAAGGCATAATTCACGATCGAATAGAGCCTCACTTTGTGCACCCATTGCCACAATTCATCGTAGAACATTTTTTTCATCTTCTGGAGGACTCCTTATCTGTGGCAGTCTCTTTCTATCCCCTAAGAGCTCCCTGTTCTGAAAGGCGGCTAATCTGCTTCTGGTCTCTGTGCATTTGCCTGCCCTCTGTGCCCACGTAAATGGAGTCCCGTGACACGCAGGCTCTGTGACACCTCCCTCCCTTGATCTGTCCTCATCCTGGCAGCAGCACCAGCACTTCACTTTGTTCCTGCCGAGTAATATTCCACTGTATGGATATACCACATTTTCTTTGTTCATCATCTGTGGATGGACATTTGGGTTGTTTTCACTTTGGGGTGAGGATAAATATTACTGCTATAGATGCTTACATCCAAGTTTTTAAGAGTTCATATTTTCTTTCTGTTGGGTAGATGCCTTGGAGGGGACTCTCTGGGTCACATGGTAGCTCTGTATCTAACATTTTGGGAGCTTCCTGGTTTTTCCCCAGAGTGGCGCTGCCATCCTACCACCCTTCCTGCAGGGGAGGTGGAAGGCTCCACTTCTCCACACGCTTCCTGTTCCCGACTTTTGCCTGTAGCCATCCTGGTGGCTCTAACGAGACATCTTAGTTTGGTTTGATTTGCATCTTCCTGAAGGTGCAGGAGCTGAGCCGTGTGGGTCTCTGTTGGTCATAAACGCGCCTGCCTGGGGTGTCCTGGCCCAGCAGCCTGCACAGCCTGAGGAGGCTCGCTTTAAAGAGTAGTTCGGATGACCGCTCAGGTATGGACAGGTCAGCAAGGCAGGGGCCAGAGCCCCTGGGAAGACGGTTTGTTACATTCACGGACTCACAAGGACCCCCGAGCCACTGGGTGGGGACATGGTGGGGAAGGGCGGCTCTGGGTGGTGGGGCAGGAAGCTGTGGGCCACGCCCTCAATGGATCCTGGCTTCTGCAGGTGGAGGGAAGGGGGAGCGGCTGGGGATGGGCTGCAAGTCACCGGCTCCCAGGGACCCGGCCGGCCGCCCTTGGCCAGCGAGTTAGGGTGGAGGACAGCGGCCCCAGGCCCCAGCGAGACCTTGTTAGAGGAAATGGTTGGGGACAGGGTCTGGCTGGTTGCTTTGCATGTGAAGCAAGGTCAGGGCCTGCTACGTTTCCCAGCTTGGCACTTTCTAAGGTTAAGGAACTGGCGGGTCTGGAGGCCGTGGGCAGCATGGACTGCGGGCTGGTGAGCTCTCTGGGGTCCTGGATCTCAGTGGAGTGGAGCGGAGACTCTTAGCTCAAATTGTGTCTGCTTCTTCCCAGAACCCTGATGCCCACAGAGGCCCAGTGGCTGAGGCCGGAAGCCTGCATTTAACCTCACAATAGCTGCATCTTCCTAACCCAGCAGGAACCAAGCAGGAAACGCAGGAGGGGTGTAAAGAGGTTCCCTAGGCCCCGGCTCCCCTCAGAGCCATTCCCAGTGGGCTCTAGTGTTCAGATTTCATGACCTGCCCCCCATGCTTATGAAGCCCACTGCCCACAGAACCTACGCAGGCTCAGGTCGGGATCGTGGGGCCGGGGCCCTGTGGGCTGCTGCTTCATGACAAACTCATCAAAGCCAGGGCCCATGACACAGCTGTGCCTGCCACTCAGGGTCCCTCACCGGCTGACAATTAGTCTCCAGGATGGGAGAGGCCACGCTCGCACAGCTGCACTGCAGCAGTTTTACTTTCAAGATTGTCACAATTTTAATGGATAAAAACCCTATGGGATAGCTGTGCTGCTGCTGGACAGAGGGGCTCAGATTCAGATTTTGGGGTCTTACCTAACCAACGGGGACCTTGCCATCACAGGACACCGGTCAGGAAGGGGATGAAGCCCACACATGTGGTGTCCTGAGCAGGTGATGTTGGGGTGCAAATCCTCACAGAGGCCCAGTGGGACAGGGCTGCTGTCCCTAACAGGTGGCTGAGCGGCCTGCAACTGGGGGTGGCCTGGCTGGGGGCCCAGGACGCCTTCCCCTGCTGGGCAGTGTGGCCGGCTGGCTGGGCTCAGCAGCAGCCAGTAGGGGGCGTGCAGGGCATCACCCTGAAGGTCTCAGTAGGCTGGATTCTTAAGGCCTGGTCCAGCAGTGGCTGCAAGGTCCCAGTGTCACTGCTGCTCTTGTTGCTCAAAACAGTCACAGAGAATCTTCCCTCTCAAGGAGAGAGAGGTCGGAGAGTGCGTAACCATGAAAACTGGCAACAAGGGGCTCTGTCCCCTGTACCCCCCCCCCCTCTGTCACACCCCAAAGAAGGGAAGGTGCAGCAATCTCGGAAGAGATCTGTGGAGTGTAAGAGCAGATTCGTGATGCTCTGGGGCTGAGACAGCTGCAGGGGCTGCACAGGGCATGGGGATCAGATAGAGTCCTCTGAGCCCGCCGAGGCGTGGGGGGGCAGCACTTCCTGTCACGCGTCCAGGAGCACGGTGGACACTAAGGAGCAGGGCTGAAAGGCTGGCAGAGCAGTGGCCAGGGCTAAGAGCTCTGGGAACCAGATGGGCCATGGGCATCTCAGCGATGCCAGTGTAGACCGGCAATAGTCACCTCCCTCCTTTTGGGTTGGGACAGCCAAAGAGGGCCTGGAGCAGGTTCTGGATGGGGAGCCACTGGCAGGACATTTATTAAGTGTGCTATAGGGAGGAGGCAGAGGCGGCATGGGGCAGGGACAGGTTAGGTGACCGTGCACTCTTGTCAGAGACCTCAGCCACCCCTGGGAGCTCTGGTGTTGGGGTGGACATGCAGAGCTGTGCTGTGGCACAGGGTGCTGGGTGCTGGGTGCTGCTGGCCTGACCCTGGAGGCAGCCTGGGGAGGGCACATGTGACCTCAAGGAGGGGCCACTGCACCCGACTCCCAGCCATTGGAAAGTCATTTTTTTCCCCGGAAGTGCGAGCCAGAGGGCACATCCCAGAGTCTTCAGGAAACCACCACAAGCCACAGAACCATGGAGAGAGTTAACATTTCTTGTCACCTGAATTCGTGCACTGTGGTTCCTGATTCCACTGAGCGGATTCCCTGATTTCGAGTCCCAAAACCACAGGAGCTGTGATTCTGACACCAGACTGCTGGCCAGCTGGGTACCTTTTGGAAAGAGGAAAGGGGCTTCACCCTCATCTGGAGACCTAAACGTAAAACCAGGACCCACACGGCCATTGCCTGCCTCCTGCCAAATGTCGTGAGGAAGTAAGAATTGTTCTGGTTGTATGTGCTGCAGGGAAGGTTAGGGAGGCCTGAAGGACAAAAGCTCACCATTTCCTCATTTTTCTAGGTCTGTGAGTCAGATGCGAGGGGACAGAGCCGAGGGCGATGACCCCTGCGGCTCTAAGTGAGTCAAGATCGGGTGCTGATTATGTTCACAGCTGCCCAGCGTTAAGTGATGGCTGTGTCTCAGCTCCACTTCCCCAGAAAGGCGTGGCTGGCTGTGGACCGCAGAGGGGATCAGCAAGCAGGGCCAGTAGCGCCCTTGGGGACATCTATCTGGAGAGGAAGACAAAGCCCTTCTGGAGGAGGCAGGCAGCTTAGTTTCAGGGACCAGTGACTTACAAGCAACAGAAATGCATTTCTCAGAGGTGTGGAGGCTGGAGGTCCCATTTCTCCTACATCCCAGCTAGCGAGCTCTCTGGGCTACCTGTTTTGTAGGTACCTATGCTATTAGTGACATTGGTGCCAGGAGACGGAAAGTTAGGTAGGTAGGGCATGGGTGGGTCCTGAATAGGTAATTTAAAGTAAACTAAAAGCAAGGGCCCAAGTGAATTAGCATACCAAGTTTAAAATGCAAAAGAAAAAGAGTTGGGTCCTTAACCCAAAGGGAGAGACCTTGGAGGAAGAGAAGCAGCTGGCTGTCCAGACATCAAAGGCCTCCATGCAACCAGGAGCATCCCTGCTTCCTGCCACATACACTGGTCCCCAAAACTGTATAAAATGCCAACGGACTGAAGCATCTACGGTGCCCGTCTTATGGAGCATCCCTAACTAGTGGACAGCTGTCCTCTCGTCTTCCTAGCAAACACGCATCTGGCCACCCCTCACCGCTTGCTGTTTGCTGTGTTGTCAACTTCAATCTCCATTGCCCCAAAACAAGGACCGGAGAGCTACACAGGCCCGGTTACATCATCCTCACTCTGGGAGGTGGGGTTTGACCTGTGAATCCTGAAGGGACACGAACAGTCCACAGTGAGGACATTGGTCCGCTGCCTTGGTCAACAGAGCTTTTTGTGATGAAAATGTTTCACACTGTTGTGACCAAGAGGGTGCCCATGGAGCCCTTAAAATGTGGCTGGCACAACTGAGAAACTCAACTTTAAGCTCTCAGATCCTGCTTTGCCCAGGACCCAGAACATGTATTCCTGCGGGATCACTGTAGGATCTGTACGCCTAACTGAAGGGGACCTTGGAGGACCAGCTCCCTGCCCAAGGGTCTCTCTGTTGCCCTAGGATTCGATATGAAGAAGGGATATGCGATATGGAGCAAGGACTGGAGAATCCTGGCAGGGCCTGCAGTTTCGGGATGGAGCTCAGGCGCGATTCCCAGCAGGTGGCCTCGAGGTGGAGACGAATCCTGTTCAGGGACAGGGACAGGGACAGGGACTCTGCTGTGGCGTTTGCTGTGGGTCCCAGGGCTACTGCCGTGGTCTGCAGGCTGCAGGTTCTGATCTAAACATTGCTGGGTGACCTTTGCGCCTCAGCTGCCAGATTGGGAACCCTCTCCACAGCCAGGCGAGCTCCTTTGCACTCCTCTCTTAGGTCCAATGCATTTCTGTTAGCCTCTGTGTGGCCCTGGCTGTCTTCTTTGTCCTCCCCTCACTTGGCCTGATTCCTACTGTAGTTTGCTCGTCAGTGCTGTTATTCTGGCCCATCCCTTCCTGTTGTTTAGTAGCTGCGCCATTGGTTTTGCAGAAAACCCAGGCTACTGTGGTTTCTCCCCCGGCCCTCTTCCCCGCTAGGTTTGATACCTGTCTTTTTAGACAAGATTTTCTTGCGCATGTGTTTCCCTTGGGCCTTGGGCAGTCTCTTTACTCTCCCTGTGTGGCTGCTGTGTGTGAGAGAGCTGTTAAACTCGAGAGGTAACTCTCGTGTGTGAAGGGCGGTGTGCAGCCACGGCAGTCTGTGTTCTCTTTGTGGCACACGCGTTTCCAGGAGAAGCTTGTGAATGCGTGTCCTTGCTTTCGAACCGGCATGGCGTAGATCTGAAGGCCACCTGGTGCCTCTTCCAGTGTCACTTGGCCTTTCTGATGTCCTCAGGGCCCTTGCTGCACCCTGCCTGGGAGCCAGTGGAATCTGGCCCTGGAAGCTGTTTGCCCAGACGTGGGAAAGGCCCTCGAGAAATCGCTTCCTTGTGATGGTCTCGAGGCCTCCGGGCTGATATTTTCTTGCTGATCCCAGGCCAGGCCCTGAGGCGGCAGGTCATGTCAGTCTTGGCTGATGCAATCTTTCCCCACTGCTTCCTCCTCTTCCGCCTCTTTAAAAACTTACTTCTGAGTGTGTGTGTGTGTTGGTGGGGGAGATAGCACCTAGAGCCTTCAGACCAAGCTACACCTTCAGGATTTAAAAAAAAAATGATTTTTGAGATAGGGTCTTGCTAGATTACCCAACTGCCCAGGCTGGCTCAAACTTGCAATCTTCCTGCCTTACCCTCTCAGAGTAGTGGGACTATAGGCATGTGCTGCTTTGGCCAGCTGAAAAATTTGCCTTTTGTGTTACAAGAGCAGTGGGATGGGCATCTCTCAGCCCCCAGGCCAGGTATACTGTCTTTGCCCCTGGCCACTCGTGCACCCTGTCTCCCTCTGCATACACACATGTGCGTTTACCCACAGCCACTGTAGGTTTGGTGACATTGCACTCCTTGTACTTGGACTTGGATCTAACAGTCACACTGCCCAGTGCACAACCCATACACGAGTGTCCTCAGTGGGCGCATAGCAGCCCCGTGGAGACGATTCTTTCAGTCCAGAGCCAAGGTTTGCAAAGTGCCTCTGGCTTTGTGCAGTGGGCTCTCCCAGTGAGGCGTGACACCCGTGCCCTGTGTCTCTCCTGATGCTGCGTCCTCCAACCCTAAGTAGGCAGGACACCCAGAGCCTGCAACCGGTGTCTCCAGGCCTACTCAGATAAACCTTTGGGATAAGAATGGTCCATGGTGACACTGCATGTCCCTGAGTGCCACCAGGGTCATGCAGGGTCAGGCTTATTTTAGCTCACAATTTATACAGGCTTCAGTCCATAGCCAGCTGGCTCCGAGGCAGGGTGGCATCGCAGAGTGGCCGGGAAGAGAAGCAATTCTCTAAATCTCATGTGTGTGAAAGATGACTGGGTCATGAGGAACCATAATCTTTAGTTGATCAATCCATGGATGAGTTCATGGCTCAATGTGCTATCTGGAGTGGGCCTTATTTGGGGGTGGTCAGTGGAGTGTGCCCTGGAATGGTATGTTCTGGTCCCCAACTCCACCTCCCCTCTCTCCCTCTGCTTTCTGGAAGCCATGGAGTGAGCTACTATCTTTTCCTCCAGGCCCTTCCACCTGTGTTTCTGCCTTGGAGCCAGCTGACCATGGACTGAACCTACTGGAACCATGAGCCAGATAAACCTCTCTTTACACTGTGGGTGTTGGGCATGGAGCCCCAGCAGTGGCAAAGTGACTACAACATCTCTTCCTTCCCCTCCTGGTCCATCAGGTGGGTTGGAACCTTCTCCTCTTTGCCCCACAGCACTCCACAGTGCAGTGTTCACTGGCCTGCCAGCCTGCTGTCTAGCCTTGTCATGCCACATGCTTGTGTTTGTGCCCCCAGCACATGGCATAAGGTCCAGCACACTAGGGCCTTATAACTATTTTCAGGTGAGGAATGTCACACAAAACCACAAACTGTTTCTGCAAGAGAAGCTCCCATCCAGAATACACAGTGGATATGGCTGGTGGACTAAACCCACTGGCCACACAAAACCCACCTGCCCATGCATACCTAATGACTCAATAGCAGGGCAACTGAGGGGACAGGACTGGTGCCTTTGCCTGAGGAGAGCCCTACCTGGTGGTGGCTTCTAGGTCAGTTTCAGGAACGGTAGATGGCATTTTGCAAGACAAAAGGACATGCCCTTCTTCCTGGGGGTCACCCCTTCACTGGAGGTAGTGTGAGCCAGCATCAGCCTGACCAGTCCCCTCTGCAGACGTGGTCCATGGGGAGGTTTGTCCAGGTGGCCGGAGCATATGCAGATGGAGGCCTGAAAATTCAGGCCAAAGAGAGGAAATATCACTGCTTTACCACACCTCTCCCAAGCCGGGTGCCCTCAGTGAGAGTCACTTATCTGTGGGTAGCTGATGAGTGTGGCTCACCTCGTCCACACAGGCCTGGCAGTTCATGGTGGCCTTCCTGACATGTCTGGCATAACTGGCTCTGCCAGGGTGCCTGGTGGTACTGCTCTGACTAATATCTAGATGTTTCCCAAAGCTTCCTGTGCTCAGATGGAGTCTGTAGTTCAGGTTGAACTCAACATGTAGCCCAGCAGTTCTCCTGCCTCAGCCTCCTGAGTGTTGGGATTGCAGGCATTTGCCACCACACCCTTTATCAATTTATATTAATCAACTATTTCCCATCTTCATGAAGGCAGCCAGAGCATGTGTGTGTTTTCAAATGCCAATCTGCCCTCAATCTTCTCAACAACTCTTTGCTTTGGGAGCTAGAAGAGGCCTTAGAGATACCTTAGCTTGGCCCTCAGAGCAGGAGAGCTGAGCGAGGGGCTCCTCCTGCTCCACTGATGGGGTCTGGTGGGGCCCGAGGAACATTGTGGCTGGTGGAGTCCTGGCCCCAAGGGAGCCCATGCCTTGACCCCGACCCCCCTGTTCCTGCAGGAGGACTTGCAGTTCTGATTAGGGACTTGAGTCTGGGTGGACCAGTGTAGCCCAGAGCCCTGGGAGTGGGGGAGGAGGCTCCCTTGGTGGCTTTGGAGACACAGGAGAGAGCAGAGCCGAGAAGAACACAGAGAGGACAGCCAGCGAGGGATGGTGTGAGCAGGTTTTCACTGCCAGCCCCTGAGGGAGAGGCCAGCAGAGGGCCCAGGAGCTCCCAGACAGGACGCAGCCTGCGGACACCTTGACCTTAGCCCCGTGAGGCCCGTGGACTTCTGATGTGCACGACTGTGCATAATGACTTAACCCATGTGGCGCCAACCTCCAGACACATGGCAGCTCGCGACAGCAGCAGTAGAAAACGAACAGTTACAAAGGTGACAGACCTTCTTTTTCAGAGTGTTCTGGTGCTCAGCAGCTGATGTCATAGCAAAGGTTCTAGAAGCGCATGGGGATGGACTGAGGGCTCTGATGCTTTTGGGAAAAGGTGACTGAGTTATTAAGGCAGCGGCATTGGAAACTCCAGGAGCTGAGAGCAGGCCAAGCACCATCCCCGAGCAGACGCTGAGGCTCCGCGGGGCCACCTCTCCTGCCCAGGAAGGTGTCCAGGGAGCTGGGACTGGGAAGGGGAGATGGTGGCAGGTGGGGGACAGGCAGGGGTCAGCACTTCACTCACAGTTCATCTGAGTCACTCAGCAACACCCACTACAAACCCAGGGCCTAAGGCACATGCTGTGTCATCTGGTGGACGGAGGCATCTTACAGGGCTCTGTGCTGCCGTGGGGACACCAGCATGGGGGACAGAGGAGAATGGGGGGTGGGGAGGAGGCAGTGAGGAGACTGCTGACCAGTCAGAGGGCAGAGGCGTGGTGGGGAGGGACGAGCTTCTTGCTGAAGGGACAGTGGGCAGAGGGAAGGAGGGCATGCAGGCCTCTCACACTGGGCTGCAGGCCCTGGAGTTCGCGCTGTCAGGAAAGGCAGACAGACTTCTGCACAGGCGCGGAAGTTCACACTCGCTAAGGACGAGGGTGCAGGCAGGGCTCAGAAAAGCAAATGCTCACGGGAACCCAAGGCGCTGTAAGTCTGACTCACTTCCTTTTCAATATGGTCAGGCAACTGCCATCTTACTCTGTAATAGATGGGAAAACTGAGGCACAGAGCAGTTGAGTAATTTGTCTAAGGTCACTGCTGGGATCGCTGAGGGTGCTTGGACCCAGGCTGTCTGTGAACCACTCCTGCACCCCTGACGGCGCACCTCCGAGAGCTTTCCATGAACACAAGCAGCTCACTGTGGTGCGTGTGCCATAGATTCTGAGCACCATGCTAGGTGATAGGTCCTCAGGCTCCGTGCCCATGGCAAGGCCATATCTGCATGCACCAGGTGGCTGTAGGGCTTCAACACCTCCTTGCAGTGCAGTCTTCCAGGTCCTGCTGTGTCATGGCCAAAGAGGGGGAGCTGCTGGCACCTCGTGGCCAGGTCTGCCCTAAAGGCCAGCCCTGACTGGGCAATCCCAGGAGCAAAAGTTTCCAGCCCCCTTGCCCAGGCTGAGGATCTGCCATGCAGGTGACCCCTGAGGATGTCACACACATGGGAATGGTGACAACAGGAAGGGGCAGTGTACCCAGGGGGCAGGTGTACACTGAGTGTCAAGGGCCGTGGGCCTGCAGGAAGTAGGTGTGTCCTGACTTCCTGTTGTATTGTCTCACTTGAGAGATGGGGCAGGGCATAAAATGCGACAGTCGCTGGGTGTGGTGGTGCATGGCTATCATCCTAGCCCTTGGGGGGCTGAAGCAGAAGGATCGATGCAATTTCAAGGCCGGTCTGAACTACATAGTGAGGTCTTGTCTCAAAATACCAACCCCCTGAAAAAGCCATGCCTCCCCAAGGAACAAGAAAGTCACCTGTCAGGGTCACAAAATGGTTACTAGTTTGCCATGAAGGATAAACCTGGGTCATTTGTCGGAAAATGGATGCACCTTGAGACCGTTCTGTTAAGTGAAATAAATCAGACACATGGCTTAAATATCGCATCGTTTCTCTTATATGAGAAACCCAAAGTATAAAATCAAAAAGCAAAATAAAGGATAGAGGATGGGAAATAGGGAGATAGAGCTTTTTCAGAGGGGAAGGGGAGAAGGGACCAAGGAGGAAGGGGACGGGAGGGGAGAGAGGTAAGGAGAATGAAGATGCTGCGTGGACAGCGGCTCCCCAGCAGCAACGTGGTCACTACGTGCCGTGGACATGCACTAACACACATTTTTAAAAACTAAAAACAAAATGCAGTGCAGGTCAAGGTGCTCAGGTGTTAGTGACAGGAGCTGAGACTCAGGAGGGCCCAGGGGCAGTGGGGCCCCCAGATTCCCGAGCCGGCTGAGTGACGCCCTCTGCCTGCAGGGTTCCTCATCCCCCAGGCCCGCTGTCTGGACAGTGGGAGCTGTGCGGGAGCCGGGAGGACAATGCGGACCCTGGCGCTGCTCTTCCTCCTGGGCTGCCTCATCCTCCCTGGCAGCGCCCGCATCCTGGGACGCTGCGAGGTGGCTCGGAAGCTGCAGGAAGGGGGCCTGGACTACTTTGAGGGCTACAGCCTCGCTAACTGTGAGTGCCCGGCCCCTCCGCCATGGCCTGGGCACCCGCTGGGGCTCACCCAGCCGGCCTCACACCCCTTTCATCCTAGGGGTGTGCCTGGCTTATTTCGAGAGCAAGTTCAACCCCTCGGCTGTGTATGAGAACGAGCGGGACAGCTCCCTGGGCTACGGCCTCTTCCAGATCCATGACCGCAAGTGGTGTGGGCCGGGCAGGAACCTCTGCCACGTGGACTGCTCAGGTGGGGAACGTGGTCTCTCCAAGCTGGGGTGCTGGGGTGTGGCCTCCCCCAGAGCTGCAGCATACAGGTTTGGGGAGCAGAGGGACCATATCCATGGTGAGTCCCTGGAGGCTGAGCAGGTTTGGCGTGACACAGATCTTCACCCAGGGGTGGGAGCAGGGGTCGGGGCATTGAGAGGTGCTGCAGCCCCTGCGCCCTGCAGAGCCAGAGAGTGGGGGCATCGAGAGGGCCCCCTGGGCCTGATGTCACCCATCTGCTTCTGCTCTGCTCCTGAGGGGACAGATGCTGCCGCTTGGAAAGGCAAGGATGTCCCTGGGGCACGGAGCCCTTACCCCGAGAGAAGCCTGTGCACCCAAGGGCCCAGCCAGCCCCCGTGGCAGGTGGAGGCGCTGCCTACGGTTCCCTCCCCGTAAGCATGTATTGAGCACCCGCTAACTGCAGCTCCGTGGCACGGTCTGCCAGGTGCCCCCTCTGAGCCCTTTGGGGACTCACCTGATAGTCACAGTGGCCCTGTGGTGAGCTGTGAGCTGGGTCCTGTTATCACACCCTTTCTCTAAGCGCTCGTCACGCCACGGCCCATGGCTAGCAAGTGGGGGCGCCAGGTAGAGGCTCAGCAGCGCAGCTCTTTCCTGGTGGCTGCATAGCCAGTCAGGGGCCCAGCTCCTGAGCTGCCCCCAAGGCAGGGGCCTCATCCACCACACCGTGGGAGCAGCACCTCCCGGAGATGCCTGCCACCCCTGGCTGGGAACCTGCTGGCACTTTTGGCTCCCAGACTGGGTTCAGGAGGCAACGAGGGGTGGAGGCAAAGCTGGCAGCCTTGGGAGCAGTGCAGGGTGAACCCAGCATGTGTTGGCCCTGTAGTCAGACTTGGGACTTGAGATTCTGGGGGAGGAACAACGATGTGGGGGACCCTGATGTTCCTGTGGGAAGCCAGGTCCTAAACCTTTCCTACACAGTGGGGACAGTGTGAACCCCTGCCTGGGGCCGCTGCAGAGCAGTGACGTGCGCAGTGTCCGCGGTGCCCAGGGTGAGTGAGGGCCGCTGGGGAGATGGCCACACTAAATGCACTGCTCAGTTACGTGCTGGGTCGTTCTGTGTCTCCCCAGGCTTCACAGCAGTCGGGGCAAAAAGAGAAACACAGCCGACCGGGGATTCGTACCTCATGCGAAGTGTGCAGGTGTAGCCATGCTGGTCCCTGGGACTCTGCTGGCCCCTCATGCTGCTCCCTGTGCTGGGACAGCCTTCTCCTGGGGTGACTCTCAGCCCCCTTTTCCTACTTCTCCAATGTGTCATGCCCGATGGATTTATCCTTGGAATTACTGGGAAGCCGTCTCACATGAGCCCCGGCTTCACCCTGAGCTTTATGGGATGGTGTGGAATCTTCCACTTTACTGTCTCCACAGCTTTGCTGAATTCGAATTTAAAGGCGACAATCAAATGTGTCAAGAAAATTGTGCAAGGAAAAAAAGGGCTGGGAGAGTGGTAAGTGGCGCCTCCCTGTCCTCTGGCGTTAATGACAGTCAGGTGACTATGCCATCTTTAGCCTTGACCCTGAACTATCCCAGCCGCTCCTCCCCACCCAGGCAGAGCATTTCTGCAAGCTGCAGCCCCGGGGCAGCAGGAGGAAGAAGTTGTCGTGAGTCGCCCCCGGGAGTCGCACTTTCCCACATCTGTGTAGCGCTCTGTAGGGTGCGGGGTGAACCTTTAAAACCAGTCTGTATATATCTCTGGTTGTTCTTCCATATACATCGGTACAAGGTTTTTAAAGTTCTTGATACATTTTGTAAAATGACTCTCCTGCAAGATTGTAACAATCTACATGTCTCTACAGAGTTTATTAAAATGTCTATTTGTGCTACCCTCACCAGTCAAAAACACTGCCATTTGAAAGGTGAATAGTAATTTTATTGAATCATTTTTTGCTTTTTATGATCGCCTATTAGAGTGTTGTCTCCTATGTTTGTTATACAGTGATATTAATTTGTGGTTTTTTTCCCCTATCCTTTGCTGACTTTTAAAATTTAAGTTACCATAATCTTTGAAAATAGCCCAAACAATCAACCCCCCAGAAAAACAGGAGGGTAAGTCCCTGTCTCAAAAACAAAAACAAACAAAAAACAAAAAGAAAAAGGCCCTTTACACTGTTGGTATATTAGCCAATTGTTTTATAACTGTTGCCCAAAATACCTGCATCTCTAATTCCCTCCTAAGCCAGATACTTGCAGATGAAATCTAAATGTGGGAAAGGTTTGCCCCGTTTCTGACTCCTTCCGCCCCCGGTGTTGCTTGTTCATGTTGCTGTGTTTATACGGAATCCACGCCTCCTCGTGGCTGTGTGGGTCCCATTGTGTGGGTGCCGTTCTTCTATTGGTGGGCATTTGGGCGCTTTCTACTACTTTAGAGCTGCCATGACCATTTTATTCTTGTCTTCGCTGAAGGTATAAATAGATTTCCAGGGGTTGTACCAGGAGTTAAATTGCTGATCATTGGAGGCATTTTTTGGATTTGATATATTGTGCCCAACAATTTTCTAGAGATTTCTTTTTATTAACTTACACTGCTGCCAGTAACTATGGATTTTAGTTGCCCTACTTTCTCACCAGTATTTGGCATCTTCTAGTTTATTCTCATGACCGTGTAGTCATATTGCCTCATGGTTTTATTTTCCATAACCCAGTTACTAACGAGGTTGGGTGCACTTTCAAATGTTTATTGGCTGTTCAGATATCTGTGTTGTGCGTGTGAAGTGCCTGTTTGGGTGTTTTTGTCAAGTTTTCTTTTGTATTGTCTATCTTGTTCATACTCACTTGTAGAGAACAGTTATATAGTCTACATAAAGGCTTTTGGTTAAATACATGAGTTTCAAATATCTTCTTTCATTCTACAGATTGCTTTTCGCCTTCCGAATGGTAAACAAAAGTTGTTAGTCCTAATACAATCTAATGCACAATCACTTCCCTTTATAATTATCATTAAACAAACATTTGCCTCATTCTTGATCATGATGCCATTCTCCTTTTTCCTGAAATCTTTACCATTTTGCCTTCCATGTGTGGCTCTGCAACATGGTTGTATTTCTTGCCTTATTGCACTGGCTGGGTTCTCCAGTCAGTGTTGACTGAAGTTATGATTGTGACCACCTTGTCTGCCTTCCAATCTCACAGCTAAGGAGCTCAGTGTTTTATTATTATGTGTGATGTTTTAAGTCTTCTGAGATACCCCTAATAAGTTTGACAGTGCTGTTTCCCATTTCTAGGTTGTGAAAGATGTTTAAAAATCACAAACGCATGTCAACTCTGAGTTATCACATTTTTGGTTTCTTTATGGCTCTGCGTTACCTTGTCCATCCTACTTTAAGATTCAAACTGTTGCCTTTTAAAGACAAATCTTTCTTCTCTCCTGTGGCTCTTCCCAGAGGCCATGACTGGATGTATCTTTCTGATGATGTCAGTGTTATGAAATGTACTCCTGGATCCAGCAGTGTGTCATTTTCAGGAGAACATTTCTTTGAATTTCACAATGATGCCCCAGTTTTCTTCTCCTAACTTTCCCCACAGGCGCCCTGCTACTTTTTTCCTCTTCAGCCTTCTCAAATAGGACGACAGATTTACAAACCACATTCCACATTTGCCCAGTAGACAGATCATGCTGCTTTTTCTTGTCTTGGATGCCTATAACTGGGGTGATGCCCATTGGTACACATATATCTTGTCCCAATTTCCAGTTTGGAAATCTTGTTGGCATGAGCCTTTGGTTCTTTCTACTCTGTTGAGCCAATGCAGTGTGTAAAAATCCCGCATCTCCGGCACTGCAGCCTCCCGGCCACAGCGCTTGTCCTGGAGCCCGCGCTGGGCAGCGCACACTGCGCCTTCCAATGCCACATTTCCTGCTTTTCTGCTCCCATCCTACAACTCAAAGTTGCCCCCTCCTGGTTGATTCTGGGTATTGCAGTCTCCAGTTAGATCTAGAAACAATGTTGTATTTCCTTTTCCAGATGGGACAACGTTTCGGATCTTAATAGTTCTAAGAGCGCTACCTCAAAGTTGGGATTAAACTATTGGTGCATCTTACAGTAGAAGTTATCACATCACAGAGGAAATTCTTCAACAGGAACTGCATATAATTTCTTGACAGCTCGAGTAGATAGGCTTTGTGTGTTTATACACACATTATCCTGTAATCCTCATGACAGGGGATGCTCTTATCCCCACTGTAAAAATGAGGAAATACAGATGCAGAGTGGCAGAATATCTTCCCCGGGGCTGCAGAGGTAGGGTCAGTCCTGGATTGACACAATTCTAAGCCCTGGATTTCCCAGGCTACGAAAGAAATGAGCGTGGTTGTCACAGGAGACTTTTACCCTGTCTGTGCCAAAGGGACAGCTGTGCCGTCCTCCTGTGGGTCCCGGCCCACGGTTTCTGAGCAGGCTTAGGTGGGCAGGGGGCAGGTCTGCACAGGGGCTTGCTTCCTTGCCAAAAGCGTCGGGGGTGTTCCTGCCCTGACCCCTGGGACCTGGGGGGCAGGGGAAACTGCTGTCTGAGTCACAGGCCAGCCTTCTGCTGTGGCTTTTCTGTCTTCAAGGTATTGTGAAGCTAAATTCCAAGGCTGCATTTGTTTCCCTCGCCTCTGTTCCCCTGACGCAGCTCTGTGTTAAGCACATGATGGGCGCCTATTTAATGTCTCCCACAAAACTAAGGCTGTGAGTAAAGCCACCCCCAAGAGATAGTCATAATATTTTTATTTTTTGATTAATTGCATTTTAAAGAAAAATAAAAGACCGAACTTTCCCCACTTATGAGCACTTAGGTTACCATGGTCAATACATCTCCTTAATCAGAGAAAAAAATGTGCACATAAATATCTTAAAGCACCCGGAGAACCCTGGGCATGCGACTGCAGGCTGCTTCTTTATCAGCAGAGCTGGACTCGGCTCCCACTCCCAGCTCGTCTCTGCCCTGTCACAGCCGCTTGTACCCACTGCATGGACAAGAGGTCCCCTAGGAGCACACAGGATGCTTGCTTGTTCATCACTGCCAGTGGGGAGCCAGAGGTGCCTCCCCCGTCCCTGGGCTCCTATGACAACTCTGTCCCTAGGGTAATCTCAGGCAAGGGATTTGTCAGGACCCTTTGGTGCGTTTAAGTCGGAGTCATTACTAAAGGGTCACTCTGGAGAGGGGCCAGTGTCTCTCTGCCCAGCACCCTGGAAAGCTGTAAAAATTTGCACTGTTTGGGAAATGAAGATGTAGAAAATGACACCATTCTGTGTTGCTTTGCATTTTAAACTGCAGGAGAAGCAGGGTGTCTTTTCCTGCGTCCTGGCCTTGCTCTGTGAATGGCTCATTCACATTCTGACCCTGTTCTCCTCTTATTCTTTGATGTGCGCTTCATTCCTGAGGACTTGCAGATTTTTGTCCATCTTCCCTGGCTGAACTTTTTTTTCCCCCGGTTATTTGCATTTTGGCTTTATGAGATTTTCGCCTACATGTATTTTATACCATTGCAAGATCAAATCTTTCATCTTTTATCTTGTGGTTCCTGTGAACTCTCTCCCTTCAGAGCCTAAGACTGTAAAGAAATTGAGCTGTGTTTCTCTTTATATTAGAACTCTCTGGCACAAAGTAAGCCCTATATTTAAAAATTTTTTCTGAAATAAATTAAAAAATAGAATTTTTATGATTTCTTTTTTAAACTTTATATTTTTTTACTAGCACATATTTGTCATACAGAATTTTTTATGGTTTTATGTTTTGTCCTTAAAACTTAAGGCCTCTTGGAATTTATTGTGACATTAAAAGTGAGGTTTGGATCCAGAGTTTTATTTTTCGAATAATGAGCTGTTGGTCTCAGTATCCCTGGGTCACTGATCAGTCTCATCTCTGATGGGACAGGTTACAGAAGCGCAAGTCCCCGCACTCACGCTAGCCATGCCTGCAGCCCCTTTCCTGCATGGTGCCGTCTCCAGGGACATGAAGGCACAGCCACTCTCTGGGGCAGGCAGCAACGAGCCGAGGTTTTGTCTGTTGTGTGACCTTGAGGGTGGGATGCTGGCCCGGCCAGCATGGCTTTCCCGCCTCTCAGGACCGGCAGAGTGAGTGCTCGGACAGCGCTCAGCAGCTGCATCTTCCCAAGGGTCTGGCAGGACAGCACAGCGGGAAGGGAGAAGACCAAAGCCCCACAGCCCCAGGTCCCTTCGCACTGTGTGTCCTGGGCCATGGGGAGAGAGAGAGAGTGTGTGTGTGTGTGTGTGTGTGTGTACGTGCATGTGTGTGTGTGTTCTGCTGTTTGTAGCTATGAAGGGCAGGAAGACCCCTGCCCGGAGGACCTGCCAAAGCCTGCCCTGTGAGGGACAGAAGGATTCTTGATGGTTCCCAAGCAGCCTGATGCTTGATGGAGACAGGGGCCCCGGACTGGATGCAAATAAGAGCAGTCACTTCTGGGGCACCAGGCAGAAAGGTCAGAGGACCTCAGCCAAGCTGATCTAGGCAGGGTTGAGGTGCCGAAAGGAATTCTGGGGCATGAGTGGAGCAAGTCTCTGCAGAGGTGATGGGGCCCTGCCCGGGCCCAGGGCAGCACCGAGGACATGCCATGTGACCCTCTGTCCGAAGCTGGCGTCAGGAAAGCTGATGATGTCTAGGGTGAGGGCTGGAGGAGGACGTGCTCATGTGGCTTCCCATGTGAGCTGGGTGGTACATGTGCCCAGGTGGGGGACAGAGGTTCCCAGTGCATGGAGGCCTTCAGGAGTATGCCCATGGCAGGAGCGGTGCGCTTGGTGCTCCGAGGGCTGGGGGCCGTGTGCATGGCGGGCCCTGGGCTCAGGCGCTCTGTGCCCCCTCCTGACCGCCCTCTCTGGCCTCCTCTACAGGCTAAGCTGGTCCCTGCACTGCCATTACTCCGACACCCTGGCACGGTGGCTGGACGGCTGCAACCTGTAGCTGCGAAGTACCTCGAGCTTTCACTGCCGCGTCCAGGGCTCTGGTGGGCTGTGCTCGCTGCTTCACTCAGTCCTGCTGCCACCTCACCGCCCGACGGCTCCCGGTGGAGACCCACAGATGCCGGCTCCTCTAGAGATGCAAGGGGCAGAATAAACCACGCCCCTCACGCAGCTTGTCTGGGAAAGGTGCGCGCGCAGAGCCGGCGTCAAACGCGGACAGGAAAGAAAGGCACAGGGGAGGAGGAGGGGTCACAGAAGGGAGGCTGGGGCGAGTCTCCTGTCCCCGGGCGGCCACGTGGGGCCCACAGGTGCAGGGGACACGGACACAAAATCCTCCTTTCACTTATGTGGAGAGAATCAAGGGACAGTTTCTCTCCTCTTAGGAAAAGTTAAGTTTCTAAAAATTATAAATAATGCATACTTAGATTTAGAAAAATGCAAGAATGTTACAAAGGAGAAAAGTTCCCGATTTCAAGGTCTGAGGACAGTCGGAGTTGCACCTTTGGGCCTTTGCTTCCTATCTTTTTTCTCTGGGGGTTTGGTTGCCTGGTTTTTTAGAAAGGACATGGTCGCACGCACAAACCTGTCCCCATGCACGTTTCCATTCAGGCAGAGTCGGGTTGGTTCTGGGAGCTTAGTGGCTCCAGGTGCCAAGCAGAGGAGAGAGTGGCAGGCTCAGGGTGCCCTGGGCCTCCTGGAGCCAGGCCATCTACACAGAGAATCAGACAGTGGTATAAAAAAGGGAATTCAAACAAGCCACCGTTTCATGGAAGCAGAAGTTTTCTTTGTTGTTCTGTAGCCCAAGCGGAGAGTCCCAGGCTTAGGTTTGAGTTCAACTTTTTACGTGTCTCCTCTATTTTGGGGTTTGCGCGCGCGTGTGTGTGTGTATGTGTGTGCACACGTGTGTGCACACACGCTTTGCTCCTGCATACTGATTCCCCCGGACAACTACCCAATACATAGTTTTCTGTCTTACCTTTTCACCCCATACTTTGTGGTCTAATAGTTCCCCAGCACCATTTTTAATGACTGTAGAGCATTCCACCACACAGACACACTATCATGTCCACACCTCATGTTACTCTCTTCCATCTGGAGGTGAACCAGTGCGGTGAGCAGTGGGCACCCTGAGGAGAGGCAGGACCCACACAAACCTGCCTCCTCTCATTAGCATCTTGGTCCCCTTCAGAAACGACAAGAAGCAACTGCAGTCAGAACCTCAGGAGCGGAGCTTTTACTCAAATCTCCATCATCTGTCAACCACCACGATTTCTGTGACTTTCCCTCTTTTCTAGAGGAAAGAGCATTTGGCACTTTCCAATCACAGCCTGAGCTACACAGTGAAGTCCTGCAGACAGTGGCGCTTGCTGGTGGGGTGAATGAGAAGTTTTTCAAATGACTAGAGCGAGTTTTATTTTTATTTTTGGCTGTACAGGGAATTGAGCCTTTGGTTGGCACTGAGCTACATCCCAGTTTTTTTTTTTAATATTTTATTTTGGGACAGGGTTTTGCTAAGTTTCCCAGGTGGGGCTCAAGCTTGCAACCCTCCTACCCCCGCCTCCCAGGGTGCCAAGATTACAGGAGTGCCCCCACTCGCTTGGCAGAAAGCAGCCTTTTGATTGGTCTTGGATCCCTGCAGTTTCCAAGAGTGGACCCAAGAGTGATAATGCACCCAACCTCCACCCAACCCCAACCCAGACCCCAGTGATAATCTGCGATTGATCGAATCTCTCTCTCCTCAAGTGCCAGGCCCATGCACTGCCACTTCCTTCCAGCCCATTGCTCACTGTCCCCTGATGGCCACTTGTGTCAACATGGGTGTGAGGCTCAAGGACAAAGCAAATGTTAGTGCAATGATTGGCTCGGCCTCTCCAGGGTTTCCCAGTGCCAGCCCCTGGCCTGGCGTTCTGCTGATGGGCACAGTGGTAAGCGTTCACCTGGGCCGATCTCTCCTTGTCTGCTTTGAGGATGATCCAGGCTAGATTAGGAAATTCCACTAACAAGGCTCCTGTTCTTATTCTACTACCAGCGGCCACTGTATTAATTTCAGTTTAACAGATATTGCAAGAAACCCTTACATGCTGCATTTACAAACCTTGCAAGATAGATGTGAGGGACTCCCAGGTTCCTGGTGGGCAAACAGAGCCTGAGACAGGCGGCATAGCTGGGCTTTCCTACAGTCTGGTGAGCTATTGAGCTGGAGTGGGGAGTCTCTCATGGGCTGGGCAGTTAGGTCTCCGGCTCTTTCACGAAGATGCTGCCAGGACAAGGTATTCAGCAAACAGTTCAGGCAATGTGTCCCCATCATTGTGCTCTGTCCCAGGGCTGGGAAACTGAGGGGTCTTTCTGCAGCAGCCCTAGAAGTCCTCTTTTTAAAGTGTCCCAGGTGTGATAAAAAATAATAGTGAATGCTCCTGTAGCTCGCCCTCCAACAGAAAGGCAGCTCATAAAACACCACGCTGTGTCCTCATCCACCTGAGTCACCAGATCTGGCATCATAAGGCTTCCTTCCAGCTCTTCCTCAAACCCAAAATGACCACACAAAGTCAATGTGTTAAGTGGATTCAGGACACGGAGGCAGCCAGGACAGCACAGCTAGGGCCTCGGGCAAGAGGACTCCAGAGCTGCTGCAGAAAGAGGTGAGGATGCAGGGACGAGCGTGTTCGGGCCAGGGAGTGGATGTGAGGGCAGTTACCAGCAATGTGCTGTCACGGGAATTCATTCGTGTGTTTTGGATTGGGGCCCCTAGAAGGCTGTGCTTTGATCTCCCACCAGGCTTCCTGCAGTCTGCTGGGATTCGTCGATGCTGAAATTGGCAGCAGAGCTAAGAAAGTGAAATCCAGTGTGGCTGGGGTTTACCGAGGTGGTGAAGGACTCAGAAAGCCGCTGCTGCTGCCAGGAGGCCCAGAGCCTGAAGGAAAATGCTGCCAGTGCCCAAGCGGTAGCGGAGGAGGCAGCTGGCAGGGCAGAGCAGGGCATGGTCTGCCATTACTGTCCAGCCACTCTGGCAGTGTGTGACACAGTGCCGTGGACTCCGCATCTAGTCCCCGCCTGTCCCCAGGGAGACCAAGAGACAGGTGCAAACAGACATGGGGCAGACAGGCGTCCTTACAAGGTATCCCCGCTATATGAGTCCTGGCTCGGGAGGAGGCCACGCACCAGCGGGCAGCCACCATAACCTCAGCAACGCCTCCCTGCGGGTCCCTTGGTCGCCTCTTCTGCGCTGAGGACTTGGGGTACTGAGGCCCACAGTGGCCTTGAGCCGGGAGAGGCCGGCCCATGAACAATCCTTGCCTGGTGCAGGGCTGAACTGCCAGCCAGCTGGGTGTCTGGGCACTGCTGCCCAGCTGCAAGCCTGAGTCTGAGTGTGAGCACAAGTGTGAGTGTGAATGAGCACAAGCACTGTGAGTGTGAGCACAAGAGTGAGTACAAGTGTCAGTGTGAGCATGAGTGTGAGCATGAGTATGAATGAACATTAGCACAAGTGTGAGCACGAGCATGAGTGTGAACACGAGTGTGAACATGAGTCCATGTGAGCACAAGCACAAGTGTGTGTGAGCACAAGCATGAACACGAGTGTGACAATTGTGAGCATGGTTATGGGCATAAGTGTGAGCACAAGTGTGTGAGTATGGGTGTGAGCACAAGTGTGAGTGCATGTGAGCATGAGTGTGACACGAATGTATGAGTTGGTGTGAACACGAGTGTGAGTATGGGTGTGAACATGAGCATGACTGTGCTTGTGTGCATGGGTGTGAGTGTGAGCAAGATGGTGAGCATGTGTGCACACCCGGGCCAGCTTCCTAGGGCTCCGTCCCTGCTGCTTTTCGTCCGACGCTCTTCGAACTTTGACAGCTGACAGCTGACAGCTGGGTCGACCCTGGTGCGCGTGGCTGCAGGGAGGCAGCGGCAGCATCTGACCCGGAGTCCGACCCTGGGCGGGGGAAGCAGCTCTGTGCTTGCCCAGTGCTTGTGCTGGTGGCCGAGGGACATTTGTACTCACCGAGGATGCCCCCTTCCCAGTGGCTCCCGCGTGTGTGCCTGTTGCCATTGCCCTCTGTTCTTTTCCCTGGCAGCTGGCAGGGGGGAGGGAGCCCCACTTCCTGGGCGATGTGTGGTCAGGAGGTGGGGGAACAGGGGACAGCTCGGTCATCCCCCCCACCCCAGAGCTGCCCTGAGGCTTGGCATGTCCTAAAGGCCACTCGGCCAGCAGGGGGCAGCAGTCCTCCCAGGCAGGCCCAGGAGGTGACAGGACAGAGGCCAGGGCTGGCCAGGACCAGGCAGGGTGGGTGTCAGGGCAGCCTGGGGCTGGAGGCACAGTTCCAGCGGAACACAGACCTGGAATGCTTTTCTCCGTGTTCCCTTGGTTCTTTTCTAAGCCCTTCACCACTGTGTGCCACGGACATCAGTGGCAGCGGGGACAGAGGGCACAGAGGGAGAGGCGCAGACGTCCTACTTGCACCCACAGGGCAGGTGAGGGTGCGCATCCCCCGGTGGTCAGGGGAGGTCAGGCCCTGGCCAGAGTGGGCAGGCCCTTCCCCGCCCGCCTCCCTGTCACAGCCGCAGGAGTTGTGCGGGGCTCTCCGTGTTCCAGCAGGGCCGGCACCACGGGGTTTGCATTACAGGATCCCAGGGACCCCAGTCTGTGGGACCTTCGGAAGCAGTGTCTGGCTCCTGCCCTTGTCCCCTGACCCAGCGAGGACGAGGACGCCCCCCCCCCCACCAAATAGTGGGGCCATTAGCAGGTAGGGGCCTCCAGGCAGCGGTGCACGGGGTCAACACCCTCCCCCACGAGGACAGGAAGAAGTAAAATGTACAAAGAAATGCAAACAGAATGGTGGGCATGGGGCGACATTAGGCTCAAGGAGGAAACGATAGCAGAGCAGTGAAAGGATGAGATACAAAGGCAAATGTTAAAACCATAAGCAGAAAGCGCAGCAAATCTCCGCAGCTCCACTGAGCATCTCCCTCCAGCACCGGCTCAAGGCCGATTTTGTCTCCTCTGCACCCCTGGCTGCCTTTGATATAAGATTACTTTGAAGTGACTCCAGGCTGTCAGAGGGTTTCTTCCCTGAACGTCACAGTCGCTCTGGAGAACAAGGACTGGAGAACGTCACAGTTGCTCTGGAGAACCGTGAGCCCATCTGGGAAAATTAATGCCGATTCCTTACAATCAACCGACTTATTTCAGTTTTAAAGATAAGTTTTCAAAAAGGAGAGAAACTTCTCGTTGCTTTTTCAAAAATCTCTTCCCTCCTTGTGACAGGCAGCATTATCCCACTCCCCGCCCCGTGTCCGTACTCTGCTCCCCGAATCCTGTGGACCCTGCGCCTTTGCGGGAGAGGTGCTTGGCCCTGTACAGGGGCTTCCTCGGTGGACCAGGGCTGGGGTCTTGGCAATTTCTGGTCCCAGAAGCTGGGAAAGGCAAGAACCAAGCTCCTGCCCCGGTGCCTGCAAGGAGACAGCTCTGCTGGTGCTGGATTTTAGATTTCTGACCTCCAGAATGTAAGAGGATACATTTTAAAGCGGCTAAATTTGTGCTAACTGGTTACAGAAACAATAGAGAACAACTAGAAGCCCTTTGGCTTCCTTAGTCCATACTTTATCTTTCCTGCTGTCACAGGGTATCTACTCTGTGCTCTGCACCCAGCACTGTGCCATCCTGCTGTGCTCTGAGCACCTCACCAAGGCGACCTGGGAACCCTAATTCCCCAAGCAGAAGTCTGAGAGCTGGGATGGAGATGGAGTCGCAGGGCCCGGCCCTCATGAGTGGCTACGGTCACCGTCTGGAGGGTTGTTGTCTGCGTAGTGGGTGTGTGGAAATCCACACAGTCAACCTGTGCGGTTTCTACCTCCCACCGTGGCCCGCACAGCAGGCCACCCTCACCGGTGCAGCCCCTGAGCTTGGAATCTCCAGGTGAACCATGAGCCAAATACCTGCTCATTAGAAATCTCCCGGTCTCAGGCATTCTTTGGATAAAGAGCAGAACAGAGGGATGCGGACAGCTTCAAACAGGAAGGTGTCAGTGGCAGACGGAGGCTCAGAGGGTTTCAGTGACTGAGTCCACACAGCAGGAGTGGGCAATGGGACCCGAACCCCGGCTCTCTGACCACCCCACCCCCGGGCTCCCTCAGCACCTAGGGAAGCACAGCGTCTCCTCCCTGGTAGGAAGAGACCCGAGACTGCACAGGTCCCAGGAGAGGTCTGATCTAATTAAGTCAATCTGTTAAGCACTTGTTTTTGGTGAAAAGCGCTTACATTAGTACATTTTAATTGTATCTTTTTATTAAATTTTTTATCAAGTAATATAAGCTCATAATAAAAAGCTGTGCAAATCTATATATCTCCCCCTTTCTCTCTCCCAGGAAAAGAAAACATATTGCACTCTTTCGGTTGATACTTTGGTATTTATTTCTAGCCTTTCTTATTCTACTTCTCATGTGTGTGAATCTGGGGCTCATCAGGGACACCCCACTCCCTCAGCCCTTTTACTTTGGGTTCCGCGGATTCTGGCCTTCGTCGTGGCTATTAAGAAGCTCTTCACAGCTGAGCGGGCGTTTTCTTCTTTAGTAAATCTTTATCTTCACTGCTTCGTTTCCCAGCCTTTCCCCATCTTGTGGAGGAAATCTCCTCCCCGGCCCCCAGGGCCTGCAGACACCCGCTCTCTCTGCCCATCTTCACACCTGGGACCACTGCTGACACCCTTACAGCCCCAGCATCGGACCCGTGTCCCGGGGCGCACACTTCCCTCTCCTGCCTCGCTGCATTGGAACGCATGCACCATGGGAATTTTTTTCTTTCTTTTTTTTTTTTTTTTAGAAAGAATGCCTGGGTCTGTTTTGAAGTTTTTGAGAACTTTACTTGTGAAGTGTCCATGCTTCACCCTGACATTAGAATGACACCTCGCTTGGATGTAAAATTCTAGATCAAAAAGCAGTTTTCCTAGGGAACGTGGATGACATTGCTCTTGATGAGTCTGAAGCCATTGCAGTTCCGATTCTCTGCACCGACCTGTCTTTTCTTCCTGGAGAGTTGTAGGAGAGGCACAACATTTTCACATTGCAGAGCTGAAGGTCTGCTTCCTCTACCTTGTGAAGCCTTTCAATCTGGAAACCTTCAGGGAAAGTTGTCTGTCTGCTTGGCATTTTTTTTTTTTTTGGAGACAAGGTCATGCGTGACATGTAGTCCACGCTGATCTCGAACTCACAGTCTGCATCTTCCTCCCAAGTACTGGGATTACAGGCATGTGCCACCATGCCTGGTCTCTTTTTCTTTTTGGAGATGAGGTCTCACTATGTAGCTCAGAGTGGCCCTGAACTCACAGTGATCTTCCTGCCTCAGTTTCCCAAGTGCTGGGATTACAGGCATTCACCACCACAGCTGATTTACAATCTGGAAACTTCTGTTCTGCCATTTTGGAACTGTCTTGGGTTATTTTGTAGATATTTTCCCCTTTTGTGATGCTTCTCTTCTCTTTGGCATTGCTACTATTGGAACAATGTATCTCATATTTGTCATTTATTCATTCATTTAAACAGTTTCTCCCATTTTCTCTCTCTTGACATTTTCCTCTACTTGCTGGGAAATTTCCTTACCTTCTTTCAAAGCTCCCATTGACTTTTTTTTCATTTTTATTTTCATGCTGTCTTTGTCCTCTGAATATTTCTTTCTTGTCTTTTCCTAGGGCCCTGGACCTGTTTGGAAGATGCCTTCTGCCTTCCTTTCAGGATTGCTTGCTTTTTTGTTCTTGTTTCACAGTAGTCTCCTGTAAATTTCTCTGTAGTTACTAACCTTATTTAAGTTCTTCCTCAGACTTTGCTTGGTTTATACCTGGCGTGGAACATGTGTTCTGAGGTGGTGTGTGAATTATTCTGGGATGCTGGGGGCCTCTTGGGGCTCCTGGCCGGGTCACGTCCTGGCATATGTCCAGGGTCAGGTGTGGAAATCTCTCCAGCTGGTTGTGTCCCTGGAGAAGTGTCCTCAGCCCCTGCCTGGAGATCTTAGTTCTGGCTGTCTTACTCTTGGCTGGTCAGGAAAGGTCAGGAAGTGGGCTGGACCCCAGCTTTCCAAAGCACAAACACTCGTTTAACCCCAGTGTTCAGTGTGCGTGACCTCTCCCAAGCCTGATGCCTCCAGAGACTACAGCCCGGGCCTTTTCAGTAACAGAATCATGGTTTTCTGCCACAGCAGCTCTTTGTGGAGTGGGAAAGTGCCCATTCAGCCTCAGTTTCTCCACTGCCACCATCGTTCCTGGGTCCCCAGGGCTCCGAGGGCACCCAGGCAGCGCAGACCTACAGCCAGACACAGTCGAGGCCTCTGCTGCCATCTGCCCGCTTCTGTGTCTCCAATGTGCTCTGCGGTGTGTCCTCAAGTCTGAGATGCTCACTGGCCCTTGGACAGCCTGACTTCCTGCCAATGTGCCCATCTCCGTGGCTGCTGACCTCTAGCCACGTGGTCTGGCCCCCAGGACCAAAGAAGAGGCCGAAGGCTCTTTTGCCCCGAATGGAACCACCCTGCCCACATCTGCTTCCTTCCCACTGGCTCTGTCTGCACCTTGTGGCCCTTTGGTGCCGGAGCTTCAAGGACACTTCCCACCCACGGTGCCTGGCTGCCTTTGCTTTGTCCATGCCCATGGACTGGGGTGGAACCGTGAATTGGGTTTCTCCAGATTCCAGCATTTCAGTCTTTATCGATTCATCCCAAGAAAGTTTCCCATGAAGGAACAGATTACTTAAGAACTTTATTTTAAAATAGTGAAGAGGGGCTGGGCTGTTTCCCTCAGGCTGCGTGGAGGGGTGGAAGTCACCGGGTCAACATCAGCACAGGGCTCTGAGCTTTGAAAAGAGCTGGGAAAAGTGAAGATCATGTTGGAGTGAGCAGGACTTTACTGCCGACAGAAAATGCTGGAAAGCTCTGGACGGAAGTGGCAAAGAGCATCCTGAATTATAAGTAATCGTAAAGGTCAACTCTCCTGGGAAAGCTTATGGGATTTATGGCTTCTCTGCCAGGTCCCATCTCAGTGAGAAGCGATCACTGAAGAATACAGAGGTCTCAGAAATAAATTGGCTTCTCCCCAATGAAACGCTCCTAGATGCTGTGATTTACATTTGCCCTTTAAAGCGTGCAGTGGGAGAGACTTGAGGAAACCTTGGTTCCGGTAACTGACTTTCATTAGACCCCAAACGGATTACATTCCAGCATAAGCTGCTTATTCCAGAGCGCAGGCAGCAGAAAACCATAGCTTTCGGGAAGGGGCAAGAAGCACTCTCAGGATCACCCCATATTTTAACAAGCACTTTACAATGTTTAAATTGCCAAGTGTGGCAAACCAGAACAGCCCAATTATATTCTAGATAGGAGGAGGAGTATGAATTTAGACCCAAATGAAATAAAGTCACCCAGACCCCACTTCTGTGAATCACCCACATGATTCACACACGCACGGTATGAATCACGTACTGTGCTCCAGGCGGGAGCCGGCATGGCGTATCCGAGTAAGTGGTGTCCGTGATCCGGCTGAGCAGCGCGCCAGGGTCTGGACCGTTTCTCTCTCTCCTTGCCCAACAATGGCAGAAAGGACACCTTAGCCGTGGGAGGCACTCCTTGGCCTTGGAGGACACATAGAAAATGCCTATGACTGTGTGCTAATCCCAGGGAAAAGACCTTCAACACATCAGTGTTCACCAAGCTCTCATTCAGTGCCAAATGCTTAGTTATGGAGGCAATGACTGTGGCGGTGAAGGAAACAGACACCCAGCACCCATGGGCTGCGTAATGTGTCCTGTCACTGTGTACCTCATGTGGTCTTCACCGTGCCCTGAGGGTTGTGTTGATTTTTTCAGTTTCCCTATGAACCGAGTGGCTCGTGGAGGTGAGAGGCTTCCAGGGAATTTCACAGAGACTAAGTCGTCAGCCTGGGACCAGAGCCCGGACTCTGGGGTCCATCCTGTGTCTGCCGCTTTGGTCGCTACTCTGAGCTGCCTCCCCAAACAGCCGCCACTGTAGCTTAAAGGAATTTAGTGAGTGAGACGGCACCAAAATCAAAGTGGCAGCCACAGTTTGGCAAGGGAGACCTTGCTGCTGACCCTCTGAAGCTGCAGGGAGCTTTACGGACTGGGCTTGCTGAATTTCAGGGGCTGCGTTCCCTGCCGCCTCTCCCAGGGGTCTGAACGGGCATAAGAAGAGCCTGTGGGAAGGAGCGTGGCTCTTGTGCCAGCCCCAGCTCCTCTCGCTGGGGGCCCGGGGACTTTGCCACCATCAGAGCAGCTCAGCAGCCCTATAACCCAGCTTCTCTCGGGTGGTTTTGTCTCAGCTGCACGTCCTCACACCCTCGGCATCCTGGGCAGGCCCTGGGGAGAGCCCGAGCTTGGCTGCGCCATCACATTCTCTGTCCATGAACAGAGACCTGGGTGCCCACGAGCTGAGTCACAGTGATGTTGGCCACCAGGGAGGTGGTCAGCAAACCTCGGACCAGTGCACAGTGCAGAGCTCTGGCAACGCTGCCTTCTCCAGCCACAGACTGGCTTTTCCTTTTCCTCTGTGGGAGAAGCGGCATTTTCCTAACAAAGGTCACTTGGTGCTTATGCTAGCAGCGGGGGCTTTTCTCACTTGCCATCCAAAGGAACCCAAGACACAGGAGACTTTAAAGCCCAGCCAAGGGTCTGCCCCGTGGACACACAGTGAGGTTAATGGAGATGATGTAGTCGAGGCCAGCAGCCCAGTGCTGGACAGAGTAGGTCCTCAGAATGCTCCCCGCATACCCTGTTCCCCTTTCTGTCCCCTGGTTATGTTCATCACCAAGCCCAGCCTGCTCTAGAACATGGTCCTCCAGTGTCCTGTGGTCCCCTGCCTGTCTCATTTACATCCCTAACACAATTTCTAGGCATGATGTACAGTACGCAGGCCGAAAACCCAGGGAGATTTATTCCATTCCCTGGGCCTAGAGATCGGGGGCGATTTTTTTTGTAAATCCTTACTGTTGCCAAACAATTTAATATGCCATTGTCTAGGCAACGGAATTCTCCTCAATTTGATTTTAAAGCCAGTATGGGAGGGAGCTCTCCCCTTGCTCTTCAATGACATTAGGCAAGGCTGTAAGTCCTGATCGAGGACAAATCCTGCTGGGGCCTCCTAGGAACTCCAGCCAGATTCTCCTTGGCAGCCCTGTTCCCCCAGTGTCTGTCCCAGGGCTGGCCCACCATGGAGGATGGTGAGGATGTGAGTGGGAAGAAGCCCTTAGCCACAGGGACCAGCAGAGAGGTCCACAGCAGACGTCACTGCTTTGGAGCCTGAGTTGCCCATTGGGTACTGGTCTTCAGCTGTGCAAGCTCCAAAATTCAATTTGTTAACCCCTGGAAGTTACCAGATGCTTGGCAGTCACGAGCAGGGAGGGGCCTGGAGCAAACTGCAAAGTAAACGCCCTCAGCACAGGCAGCCAGAAGAGCACATGTGCTCCGGGAGGCGCCGCTCCTTGGGGAGCCAGGCATCCCTCCGGCTCAGCTCGGGCTTGGTAGGCAGGAGGTGGGGAGCAGCACTCCTGCTGCATTGTTGTCTGCTGCTTCGGGCCACTCAGGGGGTCAACCGAGGGGCCCTCTCTCTGCCAAGGGTTGATGTCACCACAGGTCTCTGTGATTTTTTGGCTCCGTCATGGGAAGATTCCAAGGCTTCACTCTCAGCACATCCTTCACCCCTTCCTGGCCACGCTCCTGTGGTCTCTCAGTCCCTCTTATGTGGGCAGAAGCTTGGCTTTGACTGCAGCTGAGGGGTAGGGGCCACATACACTTGGATGGCGGCTGTGGTGGCCGCTGGAAAGTGGCCTGTCCACGAGGTGAAATGATGTCGGTTGCCATCAGCTCATTTGATCCTGCAGCAATCCCACGAGCAAACAGTGAGTAGGTTTCTCACGTGGCTGAGTGGCAGATTTGATAAACTGACTTACTTCACTGAGTTAGTTACAATGGACGACTTTGCATCTGTCTTCATGAGAGCATTTATGACGAACGCCTAGTGTCTTTGCTCCCGTTTTCTACTGCTATCATCAGAGCCCCATCCGTTCTTTGGTTGCGCTCCTGTGAGCACCTGTCAGCCTTGTTTTCTTACACCTGTGTGAGAATCTGCCCAAGAAGGGATGCATTCTCATAGCGAATGTGCTCTCAGCCTCCTGCCATGCCCGCCTCCCTGTGGCCCTGTCTCCTCATCCCTTTCCCTCTCTTATGCTCCAGCCTTCGGCTGCAGGAACAAAGATTAGGTCAACACCGGTGTAATAGTCTGTAAAATCCTGGAATCGGAAATGCATCCAGTGAGTCAACGAACTGCTCATGTGGGAGACTGGCTCTGGGTACCTCAGCTTTGGATCCCACGTTTCCCAAAGTGACTTCAATTGAAGAAGCTGAGAAACGACCAAGGAAGCAATGCAACTGTTCGAGGCCCAGTCTTTGGATGGTCTGTCTGAATTGGGCCTGCGCAGCAGGACACGCTATGCCAAGGACAACACCCAAGTTCCAAGGGCTGCACAGGCCAGGGAAGAGGAAAGTGATCGAGGAGCAAAGGAATCAGCAAAATCTCATTTCCCCTAAGAGAGTCCACGGTGCAAATGCAAGGCTGCAGCAGGGACAGGTGGGGACTGCCTGCAGTGCTGTCCACCCTGGGGCATCTTGCATTTGACATCCAACACCCTGAGTTGTAGGATTACTCATAAACACTGATTCCGGGCTCCAGTGTGCTGGCCGGCGTTGCTTGGCAGGGAGCCATCCCTCTGGGTCAAACATAGGGAGGGGTGGAGCGGAGAGGCCCACAATTCTGATTACTTCGAAGATTAGATGAAGAGGTCCAGAAATAAGCTCAGTACTCATAAGAACAATGATGTACTACTAGAGAGGAGGCGATGTCAAGCACATCACCCAGCACTTGGAGGGAGTGGAGGGCAGACCTTGGAACCTGAGAATCTGCCACTGAATCCCGGCTGCTTTGCCTTCCTGCTGTGCAACCCCAAGCAAATTAGCTTTCCCCTCAGAGCCTTGCTTCCTCACATCTGAATTTCTGCATGATTTTAATGCAATAAAATATTAAATGCGAGATAAGTAACAGATGAGAGGCTCTCAAGAAACTGCTTGCTAAAATAGCAATGATGAGAATTATCATTACAACAACAGTGACAGCTATTATTATCATCACAGCGTACATTTATAAACCCCAGGCAAGCTCTAATGGGAACTCAGCTTCTAAAAGTTCTTTCCCTGCGTGATTTGTGAGAATGATGAAGCACTCAGGTGCAGTTTTCTTGCCTTGTTAACCTTGCATTTGGAAGCCACAAAGCCCAGCACTCTTTTTTTTGGCAGTTCAATGCACAAGCATTCGGGGAACTCCAGTCACCCACTCGAGTCCTAACTCAGCAGGGACCACTGATGCTGGATGGTGACAGCATCAGTGTCCCCCACACTTTCATCCTCTGGCCTCCAGGGGTGCTCTGCCTCCGAGGACTCACGAAGGAGTCAGGCTTGCCTCAGCCACCAACTCCATGACTCTGTCCCGCCCCTTCCAGCCTGCCCAGCTGCAGCTGCCTCCTGTGCTGTCCCGCCCAGTCCAAACCGTGTCACCCCAGGAGGCGGACGGGAAGACCCCTACGGGCTGGCCCCTCAGGACACAGGTGCGTCTGCCCTGAGCCCAAGCTGGGCTCCATGAAAGAGCTCGTCCTGGGTGCTGAGTGAGGGGAAGTGTGTGAAACTGGGCCTGTGGATTGAAAGAGTGAGCAAGTCTCACTGACACAGCCCCAGCACGGCCCAGGTCAGCACTGTAGACACAGTCATCCTGCCACAAGGCAACCCACAAGCGGAGCAGATGGCCCAGGCCTTCCAAGGTGGCTGATGACAAAGGTCCACAAGCCTCACCTGTTCTTGACACAGTCCTCACCTTCCACAGACACCTGCACTAGCCCCTGGACACATCTAGTCCAGATCAGACAGGGCTCCCCTGACCAGGGGCAGTGCTACCTATCACCCCCCTGAGGAAGAGGCAGGACAGTGTCACTTGGGGACCCACTGTGTGAGGACAGCCATCTGCAGCCCTCAGAGGCAGCAGCACTATTATTTGAAGAATCCTTCTGTGCACAGAGCAGAGCCTTTGTGATGGTGGAGGCTGGCACAGGGTGGCGATGCACCCACCAACAGGCTATGCAGAAAGACAATGCAAAAAACCCGCCGGGGTCAGTAGCCTGGTTTGCGGGATGCTTCCTCTCCCCTGAGGAGCAGAGCACTAAGGCTCTCATGGCCACCTTCCACGCCTTACCCTTCCCTCCCTGTCTGTGTGGACCTGGCTTCCGTGTGCATCCACACCAGACCTGTTCAGTCTGCACGATGTGAGTTTTGAGTGGAACTGGCACGGCCCATCTCCTGTGTGCCAAGGATCAAGGGGACCTTAGTGTCATCAGTGCCTCGTTTTGGTGGCATTTGGTCAATGGCTAACCCTGGCCCGGCTCCTCCTTGGACAGGGAGAACAAAATGGTGGCCTCGCCCACGGCAGGTCAAAGGAAGCACAGGGTTGACCCAGACACCTGTGTTGCCTGCCATTCAGATCCCCAATTCTCCCAGAGGTAGAAAAGCTGTATTCAGATGACCACAGCCCTTCAGGGCACACCTCTGTCCCACGCCTGTGCTTGGCACCATGTAGACCCTAGTGGGCAGTGCAGGGCCTTGCCCCAGAGGCCCCCAGCAAGTGGTGGACAGGAACGAGTGTGGGTGCCAAAGACTGAGGCTCCCCCCGCCCCCCGGCTCACTGCCTTTCCCATGACAAGGGACCAAGCCACATGGCTCCACAGTGGAAGACAAGCACCCCCACCCCTGTCAGGGTCAGCTGCACCCAGGCGGGGGGCTCAGGGGAAACCAGGGAGCTGGCTGGAGGGGGCAGTTGCCTGTTTGGAAGGCACATGGGACTATTACTGCTGGGAACAGAGAGGGCAGGCAAGCGAGTGCAGCCCCTACAGAGCGGTGTGGGGAGCCGTGTCTGGCAGTTTTCCAGCAGACACCTGCAGAAGAGCAAGTCGAAGGCCCAAAAGGAGCAGCAGGCAGCATGAGGCAGCTTCTGGACCCAGACAGAGGAGGAGGAGGAGGAGGAGGATTCTGTGGAGATGTGGCGGTCAGTGCTGAGTCATAAGTGTTGGAAATCAATTCCAACCAACCTTAGCAAAGAGAGAAATTTCCAAGAAACATTTGACAAAGCCCATGGAACTGAAGATAAAGCTGACCAATGAGGCCCCAGAAAACACAAGGCCAAGAACCCTTGAAGGGAGCAGTAGAATCCAGGGTTATGTATCAGTCAGGTCTGACTGCAATGTGCTGCCTAACAAACAGGTCTCAAATCTCAGGGGCTCCCAACCTCAAACATCCCATTCTTGACGGGGGCCTGGGTGTAGGCTGGGATGGCTCTACTTCATTCTGCCTGGACCAGCAGGCTAAGCAGCCAGCCAAGCCACAGAGGATGCCAGTCTTGTCTCCTGCCCTGCTCAGCTACATCCTATTGTCCACATGAAAGAAAAAAGAGGAGTGCAGGAGGGCATTTCCAGGTAAGACGCTGGAACCCCCAAATCAGGGCGGTTTGACAGCGAGGATCAAGGTACTGGAGGCCAGCCACAACCTGGACCTCAGTGACGCCTGCTCTCTGGACTCCGTGCGCCTCGTGAGTGATGAAGCCCTGCCCCGTGCGGGGGTTGCTCGGGGGGTCTGTTACAGGCCCAGATGCTGAGGGAAGAAGCCCAGAGCTTGTGGAGTGACCAGCGGGAAGCGCTGGGGGTGCAGGAAGTGAGGACACATTAGGGTTAGGGCTACAGGCGTGGCTTCCTCCTCCCCGGGTCCAAGTTTACAGAGCCAAACAGCTCAGCAGCCCACAGGACAGGGAGCAGGGCTTCAAAGGGGGTCCCCAAAGCCACTGTCCACCCTGTGCTGCAGCTGGGACTCCTGGGGAAAGGCGGGGCTGTTGCCAGGGCTTGTGCTGTGCCTGTGTCTGCTGTCTTGTTCAAAGATAAAACTTTTTATTCCAACTGGTGATTTTCCTCTCTGGGCCCGGGCTGAGGCTTCTGTTCTATAAACAGGGCCTAGTTGCTAGGTAACAGCCACAGTCCTGGTCCTGGATGCCACCAAGGCAGAAGGAAACCAAAGAGATTCGAAGCTTCAACTCCAAAGACAAATGTGCAACCCAAAGAGGAAGGAGCCCCTGAGCTAATCGGAGAGTTACGCAACAGCCCAGCAGGGCCGCTGTCCGCCCACTGCCCCGCGAAACCGTGGGATATATTTAAATGTATTTCATTTCTTGAATTCAGAGAAAGATAGGAAGTCAGTCCCATAAATATAGTTGACTCTTTTGATTAGGAGAGGAAACTTCTAATTGCACAGCTCCATCCAGCAGCTACACCTTCATTAGCCCGTGACTCATGGAGGGGACTTATTAGGGCAATTAGGTCTGCAGAGAAGCGCGTCGTCAGCGTTTCTGGCAGCTGCGTCGGGGATTTAAACTTTTCATTAAAGCGGGATGGAGGCTTTGCAAATCAACAAGAAACAGAGGAAGTTTCCAAGTGGAAAATGTACAAAGTCCATGAATAGACAATTCACAAAGAGGCCACAAATGGCTGCAAATGAATGAAAAAAATTTCCAAATTTATTAGTGACTGAAGAGACACATCGAAATGGTCAGGGAGAATGTTTTTACCCTGGGAAACAGCAAGTATTTTAAAAACAGTGTACAGGACTGGCCTCTCTGCAAAGTGACTTGGCCCTGCCCTGAAAGCCCAAAACACGTACCCAACTTTTGGCCAAACAACGCAGTGCTTTCGTTTACAAACATATTTGTGTCACATTATTGACAAAGAGCGAGAAATTGGGAAAAAAATCTAACAGTGCTATATATCGGCTAGTGAAAAATCGCTTATTCCATGCAAAACTGTTCTCAAGATTGTGAAAGGAAGAAAGCAGATTATGTAACAGAGTACCTGCGTGAGTTCACTTTTGTAAAGTGAAAATAAGGTAATAGAGAAAACCCCGCACACTAGACTTTCCCCGGCTCCCTTGGTCTGTGGAATGTCAGACTCTGAGGTGCAGCCCCTGCCCTGCAGGTCACCTGGAAAGCGCCCTGGCCTGGGCGAGCAGCTCAGTCCCTTCCCCGAGCCTGCAGGTGTTACTGAGCTCCTGCTGCGTCTCTGAAATAGTGCGTAGTAAAATTTCCGGGCCGTGCAGAGCAGAGCCACCGCTATGAACCAAAATGTGCTGGTGCAACAGCAAGCAGGAACACCGGAACGACACCCGGGATTCGAGGCAAATTTGTCTACATCAGTGGACACTGATAGGGATCATTTTCAACACACCAGGCGGGGAAGGCTCAGGAAGGCAGGTTTCTATGAAGTTGAAAGGGGAAGTATAGTGCCAGTGTTATGGGTGATACACTGTGTCAACTTGAGAAGTTCAGAAGTTTAACTGACTCAGCAGGGAGGCAGGATCCTTACTTGGTAAATAGCCTCATCCTGTGCAAGAGGAGGGAACCGAGATTCTGTGAGTGCTACCTCCATCCTGGAAAGAGTGCCCTGTGTACAATATAAGGGAGGAAAAGAGGCCCCCCTTTTGCTCTGGTTGCTTTTGCTGGCTGCTGCCTTGAATTGGTGCCCCAGTGCTATGCCACCCTGCCTTGGAGCCACCCAATTGTGGACTGAAACCTCCACAAACTGTAAGCTAATAAACCTTTCTTTCATTCATTTTGGGCATCAGGTATTTTGTCCCAGTAATGAGAGAAAAGTAACCAAAACAGGCAGAGTACTTGGCTGTTGTTTTTTTTTTTCTTTGTACTGAGAATTGAATTCAGGACCTTGCTCTTGCCTGGCTGTCTTTGGTTGATTCTTACAATCTGCATCATAGTGACTGGCTGTGTGTCACAGTGACCAGTCATTTCTAGGAGACAAAAGCAACAGGAACTATAACCGGAACTATTATGGGCAACTAGCAAACTGGAGTATACTGGGGGCGGGGTGGAGGGCATCTTCTGCAACACTCATGGATAAGAAGAAAGATTCTGGAACCTGGACTGTCTGTACTTGCTAGTAAGTGATTCTGTGCAAATCCCCCCCCCCCCGTCTCGTACCTCAGTTTCCCCTTTCCACCATATTACTTTTGTAATTGCGGAATAATTTTGGAAGCTGAGGAAGGTTGCATCACAGCTCCCTGTGCATGGCAGAGCCCAGGACAGCTGGTCACCCAGATGTCATCAGGGTGCTCCCCCACGCTGCCAGGATGCTCTGGTAATCACCCTCCAAGAGGCACCTCATGCCCAGCCTGAACAAGCAGGCTGCCCTGTGGGTTCGTTGCTCTGGCAGCGCCAGCCCAGCCCCTGCTCCTCTGTGGCCCCGCCTTGCTCACACTGTCACCCCCTTGCCTGGCTGTTCTTGAGCCCTGTCCAGACCCGTCCCTGTCTCTGTGCTGTCCTCTGAGCACCTGTGCTCTGTTCCCCTGTAGCTCCCCTTGGGAATTGCTCCAGCTCCATCTGCCTGGCTTCAGAGGGTGCTTCATCACTCCTTGACAATTTGAACATTTGTTGCATGGGATGGGACCATGCATCATTTCAGGAAATGATACTTGTTGTTTTCACAGTTCTGGATGCAGCCAGAGTCCTTGGTGTCCTCACTGTCTGAAGGTGAGAGTCCTGTTTGGGGTCGGGAGGACAGCCTACTGTTCCTTGGGGCAGGTTGGGGGGTGGCATACAGGGACACCAAGGCTACTAGGGCTGTAGCCCTGGGCTCAGAGTAGCATTTGCTGCTTTGGAGAGGGTCTGCTGGCTAGAAGGGGTGGCAACCTGGCCACAGTGTCATAAGCTGTTGCAGTCTGCTTGCTGGTCTACCTAGGAAGTGACAAATAAGCACTTCTTGTTGCATGGTACTGCACAGCCATGAGAGGGGTTCTGGATTTCGCAAGAGAGAGAGAAAGAGAGAGAGAGAAAGAGAGAGAGAGAGGCCGAAATCACCTTCAGTACCAGTGTAGCCCAGGCTGCTGGGGTCCAAGCTGGGGTGACAGGGAGACACCAAGGAGATCAGGGGACTGGAATGGCACCAGTGGCCTCAGGTGAGTCTGGCTGGAGGGGGATGTTGGGTTTGAGCTGCGTGGCGGGGGGACACAGGGTCACGGTGAAGACAGTGAGGTGTGTGGGGAGACCCCGCACATGCTAGGGCATCCCGCCCTGCAGGCCTGTGTCTCAGGAAGGACAGGCCTAGGCCCAGTGGGGAGGGATCGAGGGCCCCGGCCGCTGTGTTGTTGGAGGGGTCACAGGCGGCTGGCTCAGCACGCTTCCCGGAGGTCCTAATGCGCTGGGCGTCCCCGCCTCTGGCACTGCCCCTTGCCCTCCCAGTGTGCCTTCCCATCGTCCTCGTGGTGCAGCCAAACAACGCCTTTCCTCAGTAGCTCAGCAGACAGCGGCCCCTTCCCTACTCATCTGCCTCCTTCCACCCCTGCCTCTCCATTCTGCCCACATAGCCTGGCCTACCCCACGCCTGGGACACAGCAGCCTCCCCAGAGCACAGCTGACATGCCAGTGGGGGCAGCAGGGCAAATGGACAGTCTGGGGCTTCCCAGGAGTGTCAGTGTATTAGAAAGGAATCTGTCTCTTAATTCCACGTATAGTATCTGTTTATTGCAGAAATTAGGCAACACCAGCAAGTAAAACTTTTTGGAAGTGGAAGTGTTCTCTTTCTGCCACTTGAGGAAGCTGCCTGTTGTAGCTTTGGTTGAGAGCACATTGTTTGTGGCAGATTAAATCCCTCACCCTGGTTCCCCAACCCTCGTGGTCACTATCTGTACCCAGGCCTGGCCGTGGCCTTGTGGTGCGTGGACCCCGCTGCCCTCACCGGTGTGCCCTCTTGCTTCCCCAAGACAAGGAGAGGCCTCACATCGGTGCTGGGCCAGAGGAGGGAGATGCTCGGGCTGGCCCTGGGCCCGTCTACCGCCTGGCAGAGGCTGACTTGGGCGCAGGCGGATGCCTGCAGGGGTGATTTCACTGTAACAGGTCCCCACAGTGCTTCACTTCAGATTCTCTTAACCAAGACACAGTGTCCCAACAGCAGACTCTAGTGTGGACCCTGGAGTAGGGAGGTGGTGATGTGTCAGCAGAGGCCCATGGGTGCAACAAGGTGCCTCACTGGCCAGCAGGGTTGACTATGAGGAAGGTCAGTGCCTGTCACTTTGTTTTTGCTGTGAATCTAAAAGTTCTCTAGAAATAAAGTCTATTTCTTTAAAAGTCAGCAGATTAATTTTTATTCTAAAACATGGAAGAGTTAATAATTATGCAGACTGAAGTCCTGAGGTCTGTCGCTGCCTCCGCCCCTACCTGCCAACCCCTTCGCAGTGCCGATGACCAGGAATACTGGGGACATGTGAGTGGGGGACAACCGGGGTGGCCCAGCACACATGGGAAGAAGCAGGGATGTGTGCACACAGACACGAGTCACGCGTGCACACACACACGCACGCATATGAGGGCCACACAGATGGGAGCATGTGCTCGACCAGGAGGCCTGCGAGGAGGAAGCAGAAGCCAATAGCCAAGGTGCCCAGAGCAGCGGGAGGGGCAGCAATGCACAGGAGCCTTCTCTGCTCTTAGAGGCAGAGTAATGTTGACTCAATGACATAATTATTTTATGTATCAGAGAATAAAATGAAACAGAAAAGAAGGCATACTTTGACACTGGAAACACATGAGGCTAAAGGAACCCAGCTGCATACTAGGTTATCGACGTAGCTCTGCTGAGAAAAGCTGTCCTTGAGACTCCCAGTCTAAGGGGAGACCAGGCTGCCGGGGCATCGGGCCAGCGTGCGGCCTCCTCAGCAGGTGCTCCAGTGCTGCAGCCAGTCCAGGTGTGGCGTGAAACAGGCCGGGCGTGGTGGCGCAGCACTCGGGAGGCTGAGGCATGGGGATTGCTGTGAGTTCCAGGCCAGCCCAGCCCAAACCACGTAGTGAAGCCTTGTCTCATAAAAGAGAGGAAAAAAAAAAAAAAGGAACAAAGAAAGCAGTGAATACTTGAAGCTGGTCAATAAATATTGTGAAGAAAATAGGTAAATAAAATTTTAGGAACCAAAAAATGATTTAGGTAAAATAGGTTGAATGGAAAATCTGCGATGTTAGCTCATATGGTTCAGTTAACATGAATTCATGATATCATATAGATTATCTTTAAAATTATTGTATAGCTATCTGCTCTGAAATGAAGACATACACACCCTCACCTATAGGTCACGCCCATATGTAAACTCTCTCTCTCACACACACACTCACACACAGACACACACACACACACATATATATATATATATACAGTCACAGACAGTGTGAACACGTCCACTCTGCCTCCTAACCCTCTCCCCGTGACTGGGACCACATGGTCCTCTCAGGACCCGATCCTTGCATCCATCTACAAAGCAGCAGAGTCCTGCCCTAGCTCTGCTGTTCCAATTTTTGTTTCTTTCCCAGGAAATACAACTGCCACATCTTCACAGGCACCCCCAGGTTATAAGAACCCCAAGCAAATTCTGTGAGTGGTCGGCATTAGAGCCTTGGGTCCAATCCCCAAGAAAAATCTCCCCAGCTCTGGCCCAGCCTGCAAGCCTGCAGAGTTCTGGAAGAGGACTTGGGGCAGGGCTGGTGCTCAGGGGACAGCCCTGGGGACAGCTGTCACCAGGCCTCTCCTTAAACTTCTCCAACCTCAGGTTCCCGGCAAAGGTGGAAAAATGAGAAAATAAAAATGGAAAAGTACTCGACTGCTGGTGGACAGAACTTTACAGAGACAGACGGGAGCAGGCAGGTAGGTGGCTTTGCCTGTAACTTACTTGTTTCCTGTCTCTCTATATGTTCTTTGAAGCTCTGGGGAAACGTGTTAAGGTCTTAGCGTTTGCTAAATGTGTAGAGAGATGTTTGTTGTTTTTGTCTGTATTCTCCCACATTTTGAGAACACAGTTGTCCCTCACAGTTATGGGAGACAATTCCAAGGCTGCAGTCCCTCATGTGACACGGTGACAGACTCACACACAACCTGCGTGACTTCCCGGGTGCTCTGGTCACCGCTTGGTCACTGATACCCAACAATGAGCGGTTGCAGGGATTGCTAGGGAATGATGAGCAGGAGAAGCCTGCACATGCTCGCTGCGGGTAAACATGTCTGGCGTGAGACTGGGCTGCAAGGGGCAGCGGAGCCCGTGGGTGTGGGGCACTGATGGTGTGCCAGGCGCTGAATATGCACTTGCAGCTGCATCTCAATTGAATGAAAGAGTAAAGAGTGGGACGGACTTTAGGGAAACAGACTTGGGTCTCCTGTGGTTTACATAAAGGTGAAGGGGAGGGGAAGAGGACAGGAGGGAGAGGGAGGAGGAGGAGGAGGAGGAGGAGGAGGAGGAAATTCACCCATAAACACCTGCACTTGAACTCCATTACCCACAAATCCCTGCAACCCCGGGGCCTGGGCAGTTTGGCATCCAGAGCAGTTTGCTGACCACCAGGAGAGAATCTGGCCTCCAAGTCCTGTCCCAGGAATGTCCCCATTGCATCCCATGCAGAGAAACAGCCAGGCTGCAGTCAGAGGGGCTCAAGTGTACCCAGTGGTCCTGTCCGGGAAGGGGCTGGGGACAGAAGAACCATGTGCTTTATTTCACATTGGTGTGTGCTGACTAATGTCTTAGATAGGGAATACAGTTATTGACTGCTTTTTAAACAGTTTTGTAGTGGTGAAGGTCCTGGGAGGAACTGCAAGGCTCTTCCAGGAAGCAGCACATCTTCTTGGAGCGGGTTCCCGGCTCTGGGAATGGCTGGAACCTGGGGTAGGGGGAGGCCAGCAGGGCAGGGGATGCAGGCTTAGAGGGGCGTGTGGGGCCTGGGACATGGGTTGGGACAGCCAGGCAGATGCGATTGCTCAGCCTGCACGGTAATTTCCAGCGGGCCCCCTCTACTTCAGCTGCGTGCGGTCCACAGCCTTTGAGGAGTCACTGGACCCCAGACAAGCCAGCTTGCCCAGAGGCTGCCGAGAGACAGCAGAGCAGAGGTGGCCAGGCCCAGGGGTGGGAGGCAGGCAGGCCAGGGCGCCCTTCCCCAGTGAACATCAGGTGCTGGGAACTCAGCCCAGGGCTCAGGATGAAAATATCATCTGCTAATTAAGCTAATTGTCTGAAAGGCACTTTTCTTGGATAGTCATTGAAAAGAGGCATAATGAGTATAAACAAAGGGCTCTTTCACTCTCTCATTCATGCCTTACCATTCTGAGGACTCGTCTGATAGGTGTAATTACGAGCTCTTTCTGCAGCACTGAAGCTGCTTTCCCAGGGCACACGGAGGTGGCCTCCCTGCTCTCTGTGGAGCTCTGGCACCGGAATGCTCCCCTCCATGTGATTACCTGGACACTCTCCATCCCTCAGAGATGGACGTGGGGGACACTGAGATGTAGACACTGCTGTACGGGTCTTGCCTCTCCTGTGCGTGGCAGGGGAGCTATTCTGGACAGAAAAGCCCAGACCTGGGGTGGGGACGAGGGTCACAAAGTCACTGAAAGGTTCCCAGGTCTGCAGGTGGAGTGCAGGTTGCTGGCAGGAGGAAGAGGCCGCTGATGGGCGGGGACAGAGAAACAGCCCAATGGGTACTTCCCCTCCCCATGCTCCTTGGCAAGACCTCTCTGTGCAGCTGTGCTGCAGACCCTGCCATGTCCTGGGACCACCAGCTGACCTGGCTCAGCATCCTCTTGGAAGGGCGGCCCGTTGGCAGGCAGGGAGCAGGGAGTAGCAGCAGGGAGCATCCCCGGGAAGGACCGGGAGTCAGTCTTCCTGGCCCCGCTGAGCATGTGGACAGCCCAGCTCTACCCTTAAGCCCCCATGTTTGTTTCCTCCCAAGATTTAGCTTCAGTTGTCACCGCGGGAATGGGTTTGGGTGTACTTCTGCCACCACCTGTCCCTCTCTGAAGATGCTCTTCTGCACTCAGCCACGTTCTCCTCGCCTTCCAGATGAACCCCTCGTGCCAAGTCCTTGTCCCCGTGTCTACTTCTGGGGAGCTCAAAGAAAGACCCACTGTGCAGATCCAGCTGGGGGTGGTTATGCTTGTAAACTGCCACCCATGTGAGCCTTCTATTCACAGGGCTCCCAGTCCCGGCTCACCCCTGCCCTTCTACACGAGGCTTCAGCTTTCATGGCTGTGAGCTGCACCCTTGGAGACACCAAAGAGCCTGTCCGAGGGGACATGGGGCTTCTGGGGTCCTGGGCCTGGGCCTGCCCCACTTTAATCTGTGCTTACCTAGTTTACCTATGGCTTTGATCAGAAGGAGGCACTGCCACCGCACTGAGGAAGGCGGTACCCAGACTGAGCCCCGGCCACCGCACACTGCGCCCCCTCACCCCCCGCCAGACCCCCCAGCCTGCACTGAGCCTCATGGGCCTTGGGGAGATATCTGCTGGCCTCGCCCTTGGCCGGCACCCAGGGGTCCCAGTAGCTGCCCTCTTGCTGCCGCTGGTAGGGGATGCGGTCCCCCTTGAGGGGGGATCCGGAAAACCTCCCCTCCCTATCTGAACTCCAGTCCACACTTCTGCTTCACACTCTCCCCAGCTGGTCCGTGGAGTCTTTGAGACACGCTTCCTGGTCACAGAGGCGCTTCCCTTCCTTAGAGCCTTCAAGAGACCAACAACGGGCTCCAACAAGACGCCCACACCCAGCCCCAGGAAGTGTGGGTGCGTGGGCTCCCACAGCAAATGAAGCTTTGTAGACACGAGGAAGTCAAGGGTCTCGAGGAGAGGAGAGGCTCCGGGTTACCGGGTGGGTCCAGTGCAGTCAGGAAGAGGGAGAGGAAGCAGCTTCAGAGGTGGAAGGGGCCGTGTGCTGAAGGAGGAGGGCGGCCTGCTGGCAGAGAAGGCAAAAAGCGGGTTTCACAACTTCCAAGAAGAGCTCCGCCCTCTGGCGCTGTGACTTCACCCATTGGGCCTCATTACAGGCTTCCAGAACCACAGGACGGGAAACTGGGGTGGTTTCCAGGTGCCAGTTTGTGGTATCGGCTACAGCACCATGGAGTATGGCATCTTTACACTGTGCCACCTGCCAGGGACACCCTGCCTTCCCCTTCCCACTTCCTGCCCACAAAGCCGCTGACCTTCTGTGCCTGGTTCCAGTGCCAGCTTCTGCCCTGAACTGCACCTGCCCTGCCCCTGCAGCTGTCACCTGCCTTCAGGAAGCTCCAAGCCCGTCCCTCGTTCCTGCTTTCCAAACACTGAGACCAGTGGGAACACTTTCCCTTCAGCACCGCTGGTACTGCTGGACCTTCCCAAGAATTTTACTACAACAGAAGGGAAAGAGAGTGATTTCCCAAACCACAAATAGGAGAAAACTCCTGATGTTTCCAAATATAATTTTGTTTTGGTCCTAAAAATTCCATAGTGGCAGCAAAGTGTGCTTTTGGCGTCTTGGGAATCCCTGCACCCTGAGGCACTGTCCTATCTTCTGTCCTCTCTTCTGCCCACACTTCTAGGTCTGCTTGGGGGCTCCCGGGCCCCTCAAAGGCCCACCTACTTGGGCACATATCTAGAGCCCATTGGCTGACTCAGATCCAGTCTGAGGCCTCCACCAATGAGCAGCCTTTCGGGGGCCACCTCTGGTGCTCAGAGGTGTGTGTAACTCATCCAAACTGAGACACTGTGGTCAGGAAATGGGCACAACATCACTTGCCCTGGACATGCCAGGAGGGCTGCTCCCAAGGCCTTTCCTGCATCACAGGCCTCTCTGGGTGGAGGTGGCCAGGTGTGCAGCAAGGACCACATGCTGTAGGCTCCTTCAGGGTTGGCTTGAGGCAGATCAGAAGCAGCAGCGTGGCCAAAGTTCTCTGATCAGGGGAACCCCAGGCCCCCACCATAGGACACCTCAGATCTCCACCCGGAGAGACTCTGGGGTGCCCCACACAGGAAGGTGGGGTGTGGTCTGGATGAACCAGAGCACCATTACCCGGTGGCCAGGCCGTGCATTTCTGGGTGACAGTTGGCAGTGTCTCCGCAGCAGCTTTATCATTTGCTAAGAAACCAGGCATCACAGCTGGGAAGTGACAGCCAGCGCAAGGTTCCCATCTGCCCAGCAATGAGGCTGGAAGGAGCCGTTTCTTACCATGGCCACACTGATGTTATGGTTTGTGTCTGGATGTTCCCCCAAAGCCTCATGCAGTCATGGAGGTGGCTGAGTCTAGCATTTGTGATTGGTTTGTTGTCTAGCACTGGGCTTGGTAGTGTGAGTGCTGCACTTGCCAAGGGATGGCAACCTGGCACACAATCTAGGGGAGGGAAGGTGGGAAGCTTTTCTCTTTTACCCATTTTCTCTTGTCACTTTTGGAATCTGCCACAGCCACTCATGCAGCTGCCCCTCAGCCATGCCACCCTGCCTTGGAGTCAGCTGGGTATGGACTGAAACCTCCACAAACAGTGAGCTAAATAAATCTTTCCTGCCTTCCTTTTGGGTGTCAGGTATTTTGTCCCAGCAGTGAGAGAAAATTAACCAAGACAGTTGACTTCCAGGCCTAGGACCACAGCTGGGTCTGGATGGCGGCAGATCTGACATTGGCTTCCTTTGGAAGAGCCAGGGTCTGCAGTCTCCATCCAGGATGCACGAGGGCTGGAACTGTCATGAAGATGACCTTTGTACCCTGGCCCGTGGGAGCTGATGACCCACACAGGAGAAATGAGATGTGTTCATTCCCGGGAGAGCTGGCGCTTATCATGACCCTGTTCCTGGCGGCATCCTGGTCTCTTGTTCCTGTGAAGTGCTGTACCTTGGGAGGCTGAGACAGGAGGATCACTGTGAGTTCTAGGCCAGCCTGAACTCCATAGCAAGACCTTGTCTCAAATATGTATGTATATATAAAAGATCTGGAGATGCTGCATAGCACAAAGGTCCTGGGTTCATTCTCTGATATTATAAACAAGCAAACAAAAACTCCACGTAATGGGCCATGCTGTGCTTGGGAGTAATTTTCCCCCAGGACAGAAAACACACTTTTGTCAATGAAAGGTGAGCACCCTTCTGGCCTGAAAGGGTCCATGGTGTGGTCCTCCATGACTCCTGTCTGGAGTAAAGGTGCCCACCTCCCCAGGAGCGCCCCTGCTCCTGCTGTCCTGCAGTGGCACAGGGAGAAGCTTCGAAGTCCCTGCGGCCTGGAGGGAGGACGGGCTGGGCTCTCGCACTGTGTGTCCTCTGGGCTCCACCAGCCTGGGCACAGTTTCCTGGCTGTGTGGCTCCTAACTGCACAATGCCCACTCTGCCTGGTCCTTTAGCAGCCAGGTTTCAGGCTGCTGGCCTTGGTCTGGCCATTGCCCTGGCTGAGAGGTCCTCTTCCAGGGTTTCCTTGCTCTGCTGCAGGCTTCTCTGAACTCACAGGCTCCCCAGAGGCACCTGTGCCCACTGTGGGCACTGACCTGTGTCATGGCCTCCACAGTACTACTCCTGAGCTGCCACTTAACCTGAGGCTCTGGCCCTCTGTCCCCCTGCATCCCAAAAGGTCTGAGAGCCCTGCCATATTGCCTTGCAGTCTCCCCAGCCTTCTCCCTGCTCGTTCCTCGGGTCTCCAGGCTCTGACCACTGGGCTTGGAGTCACTGTCCACTGAGAGGCATTAGGTCTTCATTCTCAGGGCCCAGCATCCTTTCATGAAATGGAAATGAATTTCATTGCAGGAGGGGAAGGACACATAGTTCCAACCGCTCAGCTCCCAGCTCCTGAGCTATCAGCTCCACACTGGCCACTGTGACAGGGAAGCAAAGGTCTGGAGGAGAAACGCATGCAGCTGTGACACCATCATCCCCTACCTGCCTGTCCAAGCACAGGCTGCAGCAAGAGGAATCTGGTGGCTGCTGCAGGACAAGGGCCTCCCGCCCTCTGACACCCTCTCAGACTGTAGAGCGTGTCCTGCCCGCCCCACCCAATCAGTCTGTGACTGGCCGCAGAAACACCAGGCCTTTTCCAGATCTGCCACTCTTGCACCTCTCCCCAGGGGCAAACGGCCTTGATTTGGGCCCCAGAAGCTGACTGGTCAGGAGTTCCCTGGAGGAGAAGGAGAACATGAAGGAAGACGCAAGGACAGCAGCGAGACCTCGGGGGTGGAGATCGAAGTCATGCCCAGATGCTGGTGCTTCACATCTACCTGTGCCACCTCTTGGGACATGAGACTGGCCAGTGCCCCCTTCTCCTCTTCCCCCTGAGGGTCATCGGGGATGGCCACAGATCCAGGGAAAAGCTCTCGTTCTAGTTTCCCATGCAACCAGAAAGACCAAGTGACACAGTTAGGCCCACAGAGACCCACACAGATGTGGGCTCAGGATTTGTGGGATAGTGACTCTTGGGTGTGGTGCTCCTGCCCCTTCCTCTAGGGCTCTGGCTGCCTGGAGTGTGGCCTTGGCAGCAGCATCTTGGGGCTGTGACAGAGCAGTCTAAAGAAATAGAGACCTCTGAGTTCCGGTGTCCTGCCCGCCACTCCAGGAGGCGGAGGCAGGAGCAGTGCCAGCTGGAGCCCAGCCTGGGTTACTTAGTGACTTAGCCAGACCCTGTCTCAAAGGGAAGCAGTACAAACAAAACCAACAAAACAATGGCTGTGGCTGTAGCTCAGCCAGGAGGCACTGAGTTCAACCCCCAGTCTGCAAAACAAAACGAAAACAAAACACTTAAGGTAACATACCAGGTCACCTGAGAGAGATGAGCCCCAGTCCTATCTAGGCCACATTTTTTTTTTTTTTTAGATTTTCTGTTGCCAGAGCCACATCTGTGCCCAGGGCACTGGAAACAGCAGTGACTTTTCCGGGGGAGCCACCCTCCCGATGTCAGGGCATGATGACTGCAGGTTTCAGGGTGGGCACGGGAAACAGGAAGGACCCGGAAGGTGGGGTCCAGAGATGGGGAAAGGTGGAGGAGGAGCAGCAAGAGGAGCAGGAGGGGGATGAAGATAATTAAAGTGTGCAATGCACTTGCACCAATACTCCACACAGACCTCCCCGCTGTTACAAACACACACTACTTACAAAGAGAAGCAGAGAAGTGGGGTGAAGACCCCATGGCTGGCATGCAGGAGGGGGACTGTGGGAGGCGCAGAAATACTGCATGGGGGTCTAATTAGGTGTATGATGTAAATCTGCTCTTTTGCCTGTGTAATATGCACTAACAGCTGCATCACTTGGAATAAACTCTGTGCAGAAGCTCCCGAAGTGTCTGCCACAGAGCAGTTAGAGCAAGCGCAGCAAATCTGTAAGACACAAGGTCAGCGTGTGAAAATCCCTAGCATTTCTATACAGTGGGAATGAACCAGCCAAAAATGAAGTTGAGGAAATAATAGTGTTTACAATAGTATCTGAAGGAGTAAATACCTAGCAATAACATTAAGAAGAGTAGCATGAAATTTAAAATCTGAAAAAGCAAAGTTTTTTTTTAAGGAAGATAAAGAAAATTTACATAAATGGAAAGACATTCCACATTCATGGATCAGAATATTCACTGCTATGAAGCGGGCAGCCCTCACGCCTTTGTGACTTTTCTCATTGCTGAGACAAAACACCCAACCCCCCGGGAGGAAAGGTTAACTTAGCTCACAGTTTGCGGAGGTTTTGGTCCAGAGTCAGCTGGCTCCAAGGCAGAGCGACATGGCAGAGGGGCAACAGGTCACAGCGGCGGAAGACGGCAAAAGCGACCAAGGCCCTCAACAGTGTTTTTCTGCCCTAGAGGATGAGTACTCTGTCCAGGCTACTGGATTAGGGCTGTGCCACACCAATCAGCGGACTGACTCAGTAGCCACCCATCCTTAATCCCAGCGTCACACACTCTAGATCCAGCCTCCTATGAAAGGTCACATCTAAGACTGTATGCGGCTGTGCCAGGGAATCTGGACACAAGTCACAACGCTACAGACAGCCCAACTGGTTTCTTTGCAGAAATTAACAAGCTGATGGAAATGCAAGTTATTCAGAAGAGGGAAAGAAATCTTTAAAAGAATAGAAATAGAAGACTAACACTTTCTGATTTCAACACTGCTGTAAAGCTGTGGTGATGGAAGAAGTGTGACACAGGAAGGAGGATACAGGTACATCTGAGCAGAGAGTGTAGAGAGTTCAGAGATAATCCCCACATTTCTGGTTAATGACAAAAAATTTTCTGAGATAAGATCTCACTATGCACTTCAGGCTGAGCTTGACTCACTTTGTAGCCCAGGCTAGTTTTGAACTTGCAATGATTCTCCTGCCTCAGCCTCCTGAGTGCTGGGATTATAGGAGTGAGCCACCTTGCCTGGCTGGTTAATGAATTTTCAACTAGAGTTCCAAGATAATTCAACTGGAGAAAGAAGAGGCCATTTGACAAATGGTACTGGGTACATGGTTACTCACATGCAAAAGACTGCATTTAGATTACACACTATTTACAAAAATTAACTCTATAACATTAAAGATCTAAGTATAAGAAGCAAAAATCTTAAAACTCTTACAAAAAAAGTAAAGAAAATATTGCCGACCTTGAATTTGGCAATGTTCCTTAGACATGATGCCCAAAGCACAAGCAATAACAACAATAAAAACAAAAAGATAAGTTAGACTTCATCAATATTGAAACCATTTATTCATCAATACCATCAAAAAAGTAAAGATAACTTCACAGATTGGGAAAAATATGTGCGAATCATCTTTTTTCATAAAGACTAATCTCTACAATCTATAGAACTCTTACAACTCAACATTAACCAAACAACCCAGTTTAAAAATTGGCAAAGGATCTGACTAGGTGACTAAATGAACAGCCAATGGAAGTATTCTCAGCTTGATTAGCCAGCAGGGAAATGCAAATCGGAAACCGAGATGAGACCCCAGTAAACACCCACTGACATCGCCACTAGAATCACAATGACCGACCAGCGTGAGGGAGGGTGTGGAGAAACTGGGCCAAGCCGGGAAGAACAGAGCAGACACTGGGCACCACAGGGCGGTGGTGTTGCGGTTCAGGTCTCCTGTACCTCACGTGACTATAGGTGGAATCTTTGGGATTGAGATGGATCCGCAAGGGCTGAATCTGGGGGCTGAATCACTGGCTTGCTGTTCGGAGGTGCACTCAGGTCAGGAGAGGCGGTCGCTGTGGGTGTGACCCAGCTGGTTCCGCTCTTCCCAGCTCCTTTCTTGACTCTGCTTCCCGCCTGCCATGTTGTAAGCGGCTCTTCTCTGCCATGCCCCTCTTCCACGCATCCTGCTTTAGCAGCCAACCTTGCAAGATGTCTTAGTTACTTTCTCATTGCTGAGACTTAATATCCAACACCCACAACTCAAAGGAGGAAAGATTCTTTTGGCTCACAATTCATAGCGGTTTCAGTCTATAGCGGGCAGCTGCAAGGCAACAAGGGGGTGTGCAGAGGAGCCCTGCAGAGGAGAAGCACAGGCCACGGCAAGCAGGAGGCAGAGAGGGATTAAGGGAGGAGGACGGAACGTACATTCTTTCAGGCTGCACCCACAGTGACCACCTCCTCGTACCAGGCTTCCCCTGCCAGCATCACACCCAGCTGCATACTGGATTAATCCAGTACCACACACCCGTGGTCCAGTACCACAAGCCATGATCCAGTCACTTGCAGAAGCCCCACCTATGAGCACATGAGGCTTTATAGTGGGAGAGGGGCGTCTAGATACGAACCATAAAAGGACTGAGACTACAGAAACATGAGCCTCTCTTCTTTTAAATTGCAGGTGTCTGCTATCATGTCCCAGTGACAGCAAATTAAAGGGCTCAAATCAGCCTCAGAGATGAGGGGAGGGATCTTCTGTATCCTGGATTCCTGGGCTGCCTCTCTATTATGCAAACAAGGCCTTGGGACAGTCTTCCTGCAACACATACACTTGACATTACATGTGTAGACTGTTCTATCGAAAACCTAGTTGGTTTCCTGTTACCTTAAAGGAAGGCTCAGAAATGGTGTTTTTTGATTGGCTGTGCCTGCCAATAAATGAAGGATTGAAAGAATGTCTGGGTGGTTCTGCTAATGGCACCAGATTCAAATGAAGGACTGAAAAGAAAGAATTTCTGATTGGTCCACGGTAGCTCTCGTCTATTGGTTTGGTGTAAGTGATGGTGGTGGTCACTGTTTTAGGAGTGTCCCTCCCACTGGAAGTGTTCCTCCCCCTGTTGTCTTGTCTTACCCTGGACTTTCTGGTAATTGAACCAATTTATTCCTTTGTTCTGTTTAAAAATTTTATGTTTGGTTTCTGTCAGTTACAACCGAAAAAATCCTTACTCATACAACAATATTGCAACCTGGTTTTGTAGGGTTTATCTTGCTTTGGAATCTAATTCAACTTTGGATCGTGAGTTCCAGAATTTTCTCAGCTACATAAATAAACCCCAAGTATGGGGAAGCCGTGTCCCAGGCCCCTGTCCCAGGGCTGCAGGAGTAGGAGCTCAGGGTCCCTGGCTTAGAATCCCAGCTGGCTCTGTCACCCACGCAGGGGAGGCTGTTTTTGCTTCTACACATCTCGCTTACGGTGTCTCAGACACTCAGACCGAACTGTAGAGTAAGTGAACTCATTAAAGCCATCAGTCATTTGATCTGGGGATAAAAATTACACTCAGTGCAGTCGGTTTCTGAAAAAGCTATGTGAGATTTATTCAAGCTGTTCAATTCGGCAAAAGCCAGACGATGAATATAAATTTTTAAGCTAGAAGAATTTTTGACATCATTTGGCCCAAGGGCTTCTTCTACTTTACAGTTAATTACCTAAGAAAAACACTTTCCTTCCTGTTTGTTTAAAATACTGGCGTTAAGTTCTTATTTTGCTCCAAATTAGCCCGCACTGCTGCTGGAAGCCAGAGCCGCAAGAGCCACTTAATGACCTATTTTCCTATGCAAGCCGAATGCCACCATCTCGTTAAAGTTCACTGTGGAGCAGACTTAAAGTTGCAGTGTGATTGTCGTTTGGGTTTGTGGGACCTGAAGACTGAGGCACAGGTGCGGTCGAGGCTGGAGGAAGCACAGAGAGGAGTCCATACTCCTGAGCTGAGTGGGGCGACCCACCGGGCCCTGCGTGTGCGGAAGCAGGACCAGGAGTGGGGAGCAGGAGACTGGAGAGCCGAGATGGGGATCTGGGCAAAACTGAGTGCCAGTGGAGGTCGGGAAGCGGAGCAGAGGGTGAGGGCGTCGGGAAGGACTGGCAAAGCACCATGCTTCAGCCGAGGGACACCATCCCAGGCTGGGAGGAGAGTGAGGGCTCTCTTCCTGCCTCGAGCTGACCTTAGACCCAGCCCAGTGTCCACTTGCCTGGTAGCTAAGAGCCTGGTGCAGCCCACCACCCTCCCAGCCTCGCCACCCACCTCTACCCACTCTCCTCCCTGCTCATCCCCTCCGCTTGCTCTTGGTGCTGAGCTGGCACCAGCCCACTGGACTCACTTCCAGGGTGACTGCAGCACCCCCATACTGCCCCTGAAGACGACACCCAGGAGGGAACACCTGGCTCCTGCGTTGCTCGGATGTTGGTCACCGGATCTGTGCAGGTGTTCCGCCTCCTGACCAGGGTGCAAAGTCCCTGAAAGCATTCTCCCTGCAGCTGTTCTCCCACACCAGGCATGCCTGTCGCCAGTGCCCAACACATGCGCCAATTAAATGTACGAGGTCCCCGGGCAGAGCTTTCACTTCAGCTGAGAGCAGGAGGCTTTGCTAACAAGCTGCCCTGCATCATGTTAGTTTGGTGCTTCAGTGTCGTTTTGGGGAATATTGGCCCAAACAAAACCCACAGGGGCCTTTTAAGTAAAGGACCCAGTGTGAAAGTTCACAGTAAAAATAAAATAACAAATACCCTAGGGATCTTGAAGCCAGGACAGGAATTTCAAATTCGTTAGACTTATTTTCTGACCGGCTTGGGAGCCAGAGCACAGCTCAGAGTGCCCCTTAAATGTAATGTAAGTAAAGGACATCCCACCTGAGTCCTGAGGGGAAGGACATCGGTAAGGGGGCCACTGCTCGCAGGGAGGCAGGTGCTTTACCTGGCAGCTAATGGCAGATCCTGGACCAGGGAGGAAGGAAAAGGAGGTGGAAACGCAATCCTTGTTTGGGTACAACAGCATCAGTAAAATGACCAAAACTATTATTTCATGATATTAGATCATTATTGAGAGTGTTTCAATATGGTAATGGTATTATGGTTCTGCTGCTAATAAAAAGACCATTATGTTTCAGAGATATATATGCATGATTCACTAATGAAGTGATCAGTGCTCTGGAATTTGCTTTAAAATGAGGAGTGGTATGAGTGCTGGATAAGTGAGGACGTGTTTTTTGTTGTTGTTGTTGTTGTTTTTTCTACTTTTGTATATGCTTGAAATCTTCCATAAGGAAAAGTTAAAAGGAACAGCACAATAACCATAACCATCTCAACTTCTGGACCACTATAGTTCATTGTGTCCTCAGGCCAGGAGGGGTGGGGCATCCTCGTGGTCCAAGGAGGAGAATGCTGGAAAGGGGTGGTGTCTTTGTTACTTTTCCCTCGGTGCTGAGAGAAAATACTTGCTGCCCAAAATGAAGGAAGAAAAGTTTTATTTAGCTTATAGTTTGTGGAGGTTTCAGTCCATACTCAGCTGGCTCCAAGGCAGGGTGGCATGGCTGAGAGGTGACTGTTTATGCAGCTGGAGCAGATATCAAGAGCAACAAGAGCAAAAAGGACAAAAGGAAAAGCGTGCCTCTTTCCCTCCTTTATACTGTATGCCAGCTCCCTGCCCCTGGGTGGGTGCAGCACTCACACTGCTGATCCCAGTGCTGGACAATGAACCAATCACAAATGCTAGATTGGGCCACCTCCATGACTGCATGAGGCTTTGGGGAGACAACCCAGACACAAACCATAACAGGTGGATTGTCCCACAAACAGTCTCATTCTGGGGTCAGAAACCTTCCATAGCACTGACCCATTCTGGGTTTCAGGGGCTTGGAGTAGGAGGAACAAGGAGACCACAGCTGCCCTTTCTCTAGTTCTGGTGGAATTTGCTTCATGTCAGGGTCCAGGCTGGTCTTGCTCTCTAAGGCCAAGCACATGTCTCAGAGTCAGTGAGTGACTGATTAAATGATTGATTAATCATTCAGTGGTCAAATCCCTGAGAGGCTTGCTGCGCCTCAGGCTGGCCACACTCAGCAGGTGCCCACCCCTCTGTGATGTCTGTGCAGCAAAACTGTGCACAAGGACTCCAGGGAGCATCATTTTTTCTCTTTGCTCTTTCAGGTTCTGAGCTTGGTACTTTGACAGCTTAGATTTCATGAGGGTGATTTGTGGAACAATCCTCCTCCCCGGGCACTGCCTAAACTCTGCAACTACATTCTTACAAGATGATGAGAAATTGAAAGCTGGCACAGCCAGGGGTCCCGAGGCCACAGAGTGATGGTGACTCACAAGGAACATGGACCATGAGCATCAAAAACCCCACTGGGGCGTCTCTTCCTCCTCCTTGAAGGGAGCTGTGATTTGAACTTGTGTTTGGTTGTGACTCTCAAAAATCCACTTTCTGACACTCAAAGACCCCCTCCCTCTCCCCCCAGTTTCAAGTCTGTATTCATTGGTTTACTAGGCTTCTCCACTCTGAGATTGTCTTCATAAAATTCAGCCATTCCAATGTTAAATTCATCATTTTCCTTCCAGTTTGTTCCCTTCCTATATTATGCTGCTGGAACTGCTGATGTCAGAACCCAGTGGCCAGTTGTCCCTGCTCAGCCATTCTGTACTTTGGGCATCTCAGGTGTCTACACAGTCTGACAACCATTGTGGTTCCACCCACTGAATCGCTCTCTGGGACCCTGAGAACAGGCTTGTGGCCCAGATAGTTTCAGATGAATGAATTCAGGTATTTCCAAATGACAAGAGAATCAACTCAGGAAGAGGCAGGGTGGGTCATTAAAGGCTTCCAGGGCCAGACTGGGAACTGGGGGATGTGAGGTCCCTGGTTGTGCAGGTGAGCACCACACCCTGGTGCTCACCCAGATGTGGCCAAGGAAGGCCACCCCGATCTCTGGCTCACATGGTCTCCATGAGCTGCAAAACCAGGAACCCTGGCTACAGGAAGTCTGGGGGTCCATCAGCTGTGAGGAGGAAGGTGAGCTGTGGGGGGATTGGTGGGTGTGGACTGTGCCCCATGTGGAGTCTGCACCCAAGAACAATGGCTTCCCAAACTCTTCCAGAAAATAAAGTTTCTTCAAGAAAGTTGAGAGTCAAATGAATAAAACAATGGGTGGAGAGAAAATGTCTAAACCATTCTCCACAATTCTCACATTTCCTTAACATCTCATATTTGACTATAAAACAATGTTGAGGTCAGGTATGGAGGCACACGCCTGTAATCCTAGTACTTGGGAGCTGAGGCAGGAGGATCACTGTAGATTGAAGCCAGCTTGGGCTACATGAGAAATTGAAGGCTGGTCTGAACTATATAGCAAGACTCTGTCTCATTAAAAAAAAATAAATCAATGTTGACAGTGTTTTGTGCTCTGTAAAAGGTCTGTTTGGTTACAAATAACTGTGGGTATTTTTCTTTGAAGCTGTGTAGGAGAAATGGATGTGTCAGTCAAAAATGGCACCTGGGATGCTGAGCACCCCCAGCCACTGCCCACAAAGCCTGAGATGCAGGGAGAATGGCAGGGCTGGGGTCTCCAGGACTGTGGGGCTCAAACCCTACCAACAGCAGTGGGAACTAAGTTGAGGACCCCTGAGTGCTAGGGTCTCCCCACTAGGCTTTGGTAGGGTCAGGCACCAGGCAGGAAGAATCCACATAAATTGGAGTTGCAGTGTGTGACTCCTCAGAAGTGCAGGGGATGCAGAGCAGGGTGGACAGTCTCGTCCCCTCTCTTGCCTGCCCCATGCAATTTCTGCTATCTCACTTAGCTCCCAGTGGCTTGCACACTAATTTGACTTCTTTCCAAAATGAACTATTTCCCATTTGCAATTCTCAAGCATTGGACTGCAAAGTATTTAACATTCTTATTAAAGCTTTTAAAGGACATCTTCTTTTGACAAAGTGACAGTTACCAGGTATCTGATTTGTGCCTGAGCACCATTTGTCATCTTACAATCAATGGCATTGATTTAGCTTCTGAGTGCTGTGCCTTGGAGACTTTTCCAGACAGCAGTGGTGTTACCAAATGGTGACAGAGCCATCATCATTACAGGGTAAGAGATGAAACCTTGACAGAAACAGGATCCAAGAACATTGCAATCTGTTGTGTCCCTCCCACTGCCTTAGAGCACCCATGGGAAGGAGTCCAGGTCCTCAATCTGCAGTTCCCATGTCTCTGTCCCCCCACAAGGACACTCTTGTCAATGGTGCCCAATTGCCCAGTATCCTTCTGGAAAAGTATCCATCTCAGGTCAAGAGGACCATACACATCTGTTGTTCCTGTGCAAATCTCTACAAAATTAAGAAAATATTCTTTTAAATTCATGGCCATTTGGAAAGCTAGAGCTTTTCATAGGAATTATGAGGGAGGTCTGGAGGGCGGAAGGTGAATCCACTGAGATGGAGGAGGGTAGGGGTGGTACTAGGGTAGGGAGTGCTAGGATTTGAATGTGGCTTGCATCTGCCCTCCAAGGGTCTGTGTGTTGGCGCCTGGACCCCAGCATGGCCATGTTAAGAGTCAGGGGACCAATCATTGTGAGGGCCTGGTGTGATGTTGCTGGGTCATCAGAAAAGTCCCTTCATAAAGGAAAGATTGCTGTCTTGGTTCCTTTTTTCTCATTGCTGAGACAAAATACTCAACACTCAAATTAAGGAAGGAGAAGTTTATTTAGCTCACAGTTTGTGGTGGTTTCAGTTCATAATCAGCTGGTTCCAAGGCAGGGTGGCTTGGAGAGGGCAACAGTTCAAGGCAACAAAAGACAGCAAAAGCAACAAGAGCAAAAAGGGGAGAACAAGCCTCTTTCCCTCCCTTATACTGCAAGCAGGCTCCCACCTGGGGAGAGTGTAGCACTGGCACCATCTCCTGTCCTCTTCTTGCACAGGATGAGAATGTTTACAAAGCAAGGACCCTGGCCTCCTGCTGAGTCACTTAAACTTCTAAACTTCTCAAGCTGACACAGTGCATCAACCATAACAGTTGCTCTCATGGGTTCCAGAGTCAGGTTTTACAAGAATGAGTGGTTATTTAAAAAACAAGCTAGCCTGGCCCCTGCCCACTCTCTGACTTCTCATGTGACCCCTGGCTTCCCCACAATGCCATTGCCATGTGACATTGGGACCCTTACCAGAGGTGAAATCCATGGGGTGCCTCCACTCTTGAATGTTCAGCCTCCACATCCGCGGCTAAAGTAACCTCTTTTCTTTATTAGCCACCTCAGGTATTTTGTTGCAGCCCTAGAAAACAGATTGATGGGATTACATGTGCATTCTATTATTCTATTCAACTTAATACGTATGAATTGTTCACTTCTGGAATTCTCCACTTACTATGTTTGGATCGTGAGTGACCATGGGTACCTGAAATCAAAGAAAGTAAAATCATAAGTAAGCGTGTGTGGGGAGCTACTGCGTTGCTTTCCTGGTAAGTAATGCTCCTCACCCAAAAATAGTTCTTTGATGGCTTTTGAGAGTATTTTATAGTTTCTAGTGTATATGTCTTGAACTACTTTTGTTATCTCTAAATATTTTATCATTTTTAATTTTATATCAGTCAGTGCTTAGTAGAGAAACATCTGATGCAAGGTATACAAATATATAGCTATTCATAAAATTGGCTTACGGTGGCCTCCCGCAGTTGAGTGTGGAAGTGCGCAAAAGGGCTGTCTGTGCGCTGGAGAGCCGAAGGGTCCAGTGGGAAGCTGGCTTACTGCGTGTCCGTGCAAGTCTGTATCAGGAGCCTCCTGCATCAGGAGGTCCAAGGTGAAGGCAAGGACCGGGCTCCTCTGAAGCAGCAACGCTCTGCTTCTATTCCATTCTGATGAAGAGCCTGCCCAGGGCGCGTTTTCTGTCTTCAGCAAATCCCCTCTCCCACACCAGGACTACGCTGATCCAATAGAGCTGGGCACTTGTTACTCAGATCGACACAATCAGTTAACTATTACAATCACTTAACTTTTTAGTATGCTTTTGATGCATAACTGTAATCATCTTTGTCAGTTAGTACCTATGCATATCGCATCATCACTGTCTTCTCTCCTTCTCCTCTTTTCCCCACAACCCCTTCCTGTTTCACAGAATCTACCTCCGTTTCCCATCATCTTCATTTTATTTTTTTCTTTAAATTATTTACATTTTGTGTTTCTCAAATAAGAGAAAGCATGATATTTAGCCTTCTGTAGCTGATTTATTCCACTTAGCACCACGGCCTCAAGACCCATCCATTTTTTAAAATCAAATTTACCCTTCTCTGCAGCTGGGTACCCCACTGTATATAAGCACCCACTGTCTTCATTCAGCTGTTAATGGGCACAGAAGCATAATTTAGCTTCTGTAATTTAGCTGCTGTGAGTCGTGCTAATATAACACAGATATGCCTGTGTCACTGTAATATCGCGCCTTTAGCTCTTTTGGGAAGAATATACCTAGAAGAGAAACAGCTGTGTCACAGGGACTTTCTGCTTTTAGTGTTTCGTGACATGTCAATACTGATTTACACAGTGGTTGTACCGGGTTATGTGCCCTTATTTTAACTGAGCATTACTTTTATTTATTTATTTATTTATTTATTTATTTATTTATTTATGTATTTATGTATATTTATTTTGAGGTACCAGAGATCAAACTTATGGCCTTGCACTTGCTAGGCAGACACTTACACCACTGAGCTAAATCCTTTATTTTATCACTTTTGATGCTATTGTTGCAGCAAAAATCTTTTCGTACTTCCAAATCTTACTGTACTTTCAATCTATTTATATCTTTGAATCTAAGCTGATTCTCTTTAACACAGCATGCAGATGAGTTGGCTTTAAAAATTCATTCTCACAATCTCTGCCTTTTAACTAAGGGCTTAATTTTCCCATGTTTTATATTAGACGTGGTTACTGATTGAGTAGAATTTTTATCTGCTATCTTGCCACTTCTCTATTACATCTTTTGTTCTTCCTGCCTTTTTGCCTTTATTTCTCCATTAATGTTTCCCTCTGTGTTAAGTAAGTACTTTAGTGCACTATTTTAATTCTATTATTTCATTTCTATATTTTTCAAGTTATTATCTTAGTGGTTGCAATGCATGGGGATTAAAGTTAACATTTTAGCTTATAAGAAGGCAGTTTGAATAAATACCAACTTCATCTCAATAGTTTATAAAAACTTTGCTCTTATATAATTCTATTTTCTTTCCAATTCTTATGCTATTATTGTTATAAAATTGTATCTTTATGTATTTTATTCCCATCAATAAAATTTTATTGCTGCTTTATGCAGTTGTGTTTTAAATCAGTAGTAATAAGAGTTACAGGCAAAAACACATTTACATTATCTTTTCAAACAATCTGCATAGCTAATTTTATTGGTTCTCTTATTTTTGTGGCTTTTAGTGTCCATTTATTTCTGTGTAAAGACTTTTAATAATTATGGTATTGTACAGAAGGTGTGCTAGTGTTACGGCTGGTATTTAGATATCTCCACAAAGCCTTGTGTGATGCTTTTTGGAGGTGGCTGGATCTAGTGTGTGCTGCTGGGATCAAGGATGTGGTGCTGGCATTGATTCATGTTGTGATGCTAGGATTAAGGCTGCCCCACCCTGGGTGTGAGTGCTGCCGTCCTAAGAGTGTGGAGTCTGGATGAGAGATAAGGGAAAGATAGGGTCCAGTCATGGCCTGTTGCTTGTCACTGGCTGTTTGCTGTCTTCTGCCAGCCTGCTCTGCCATGCCACCCTGCCTTGGAGCCAGCCATCTATGAAATGAAACTTTGAACTAAATAAATCTCTCCTCCTTTCACTTTGGATGTCAAGTATTTTGTCTCAGCAATGAGCAAAAAGTAACTAAGACAAAATTTGGGGTCAGAGAAGTGGGGTCATTGCTGTGACTATACCAGATCATGTGGTTCAGGAGCCTTTGGTGCTGTGGAAAGAGTTTGGAAAGGTTTGGAGAAACTGACTAAACAGTTTGGAGAAATGCCTTATGCTGTATTTGATGGGAGATTCTGTTCAGAGTTCAGAAGACCAGAGTGCTGATACTAATCATGTTGGTAAAGACCAGTCTCAGAGGTTTCTGCTAGGAATAAGGGCTGCATTGGCTGTTGAAGTCCAGATGATATGTGTTATGCCTCAGCAGAGAGTGTTTGCATTTTGCTCGTGTCCAGAGACATTGCGTGAGACTAAGATTAAAGGCAGTGGATTAATTAACCTGGCAGAAGAAATTTCAAAGCAGTCTAACATTGAGGATGTGGCATGGCTACTGCTGGGGGCTTATGGCCAGATTTATGTTAGAATCAAGAACAAAGAGCCCAGAAGCATGATTTAAAACATTTTGATTTTGGCCAGAAAGCAAACTCCAGTAAAGTTGTGGCCTGCAAAGATGGAACAGAGGAGAAATTGGTCACTGAAAAGACTAGCAAGAAAAAGCCAAGTATTTCAGAAGAGGATGAGAGAAAAGATGGCTTGGGGACATCACCAAAAAATAGCAAGATTTCATGCTTTGCAGCCTCAAAATTGCAAAAGTGAAGGACTTTGCTATGAGATGAGAATCCCAGAGGACCATGTTCCAGAATGGTGCCAGCTAGGAAGTTGTTCCTCAAAATTTGTTTCATAGACACTTGAACTCTACAGCCAAGAAAGAAGGGGGCCTGGCTCCTGCTCCAGCTTCAGCAGACCTTGTCATCATCCATGTGGTTCTGGTTTTAGGGGCATACAGAATGTAAGAGTTGTGGGGTCAGAAAGGCTTCCACCCAGATTTCAGAAGGCCTGGGAGGCCATGCACTGTGCCCTGAGAGGGCAGCAAGTGAAGCTGTATGAAACCAAAAGTGTGTGGTGACCCTAAAAATTTGGAGAAGCCAGGAATGTGGATTATCTGAGAGAAACTGCAAGGAGGGAGCAGAGCTGGCTTCAGAAAGAAGTCATGGGAAGCTACAACCACCAGCAGAGCTGTAAGGGTGGAGCCACCCAAGCCCTTTGTAGTTCACATCTTGCCACAATTTGCTGGGGATGCTGGACATGGAATTATAGGACTTAATGTTTGACCTGCTGGATTTTTGACTTCTTTTATTCCCATTCCTTTCTATTCTCCTATATGTAACTTTTGGAATGGTAAGGTCTATCTTGTTCCACTGAATGTTGCAAGTGTTTAACTTTCTTTTCATTTGTACAGAGGCTCACAGCTAAGAGTTTGCTTTAAATCTAAGAGCAGATCCACCCTAAGCATGGACAAGACAGAAGGGACAGAAAGAGGGTTGCTGTTTGTTGTTTGCTGCTTGCTGGTTGTTATCTTCCGCCTGTCTTCTCTGCAATCCCCCCTGCAATGCTACTCTGCCTTACAGTCAACCAGCTATGAAATGAAACCTCTACAAACTGTAAGCTAAATAAACCTTTCATCTTTTAACTTTGGGTGACAGGTATTTTCTCTCAACAACAAGAAAAATAACTAAGACAGCTAGCAACAGATTCTTTCAGTTTTTGTTTATCTGGCAATATCATGATTTCTCATTTTCCCAGAATAATTTTGTCAGATGTCAAGTTCTTAACATCATCTTCCAGGGCACTGACCACTGCTGTCTGTCCTGAGTAGTTTTTGGATGAGAAATCTACTTTTAATCTCATTAAAAGGATTGCATGTGTGTAATAAGTCGCCTTTCCTTGTAGATTTTAAGATTTCCTCACTGTCCTGTCTTTTGATAGTTTTACTATCATGTGTTTAGGTGTTTCTCAAATTTACCTCACATGGATTTTATTAATCTTTGCAACACAGATTGTCATTATTCATCCAGTTTAGAATGTGTTCAGTCCTTCTGTCTTCCAATATTCTTTTTGCCCTTTCTCTCTCCCCTCTCCTTCCTGAACCCCTATTATGTGTATTGAACTATGCTTGCCACTTTATGACATCTGACAGGTTTGTGAGACTGCATTAACTTTTAATTATTTTTTCTTTCTGTTTCTCAGACTGGAAAAACCCCATTTACCTGTGTTCATATCTCATGATTTTACCCACTCAGATCTGCTGTTGAGTCTCTCATGAGTTTCCATTTCAGGTATTATACTTATCAATTCCTATCTGGTTTTCTAAAGATAGTTATTTCTGCCTCTATAGTGATTTTTTTTTATTTGATGAGACAGCATACTTATGGGGTGCTTTAGTTGTTAGACATGGTTCACTCTAATTTCTTGAATATATGTCAAATAGCTGACCTAACATATGTGTCTGGCAAGTGCAATGTTGGGCTTCCTTAGGAACAGTTTCTGGGAACCTATACATGCCCCCTCCCTTTTATAGAGGCTGTGATTTCTTTGCATATTTCATATTTTTGTTGTAAAGCTGAACATTTAAAATAATGGTACATACTCTGCAAGTCAGTCTCCAGCACTCACTGGAGTTGGTTCTTATCACTTTTTGTTCGTATTCTTGTTGCTAGTTGTTGACTTTTCTGAACAAATCCTGTCCAGTCTGTAGTTCATTGTGTGTAGCCTCAGACTTGCCAAACAGTTGGCACAGTAGAGCCAGTGCTTGCACAGAGGTTCCTTTAGATGCTGGGAACTCATAGCTCTCCCAGTCTTTTCTGAGGGCCTCATGTGCACTTGGGGATATACACTCATTCTCACCCACATGTGCCTCTCTCCTGCTCACCCACAGTGCTGGGTAAGCAGGGAGATGGCTTTTCTGAGTGCTCCCATGATGCTGCCAGGTGGACTGTTTCAGCTGTGCATGTGTCCTCTAAATTCCAGGGTTAGCTCAGTACCTTTACAAGCTTTCTGTGGACAGCCCATTCCCAGCTTCTCCTTCTGAGCATCGTCGCTAAACTATCTTAGGTCTTGCTTTCATCTACCACTTCAGGCAACTGTGATATTAAACAATTACTTCTGATTGTTTTCAACAAGTATCTGGGTGAAGAAGGCAATGTATCAGGTCATCAAAGACTCTCTTGCAAGCAGGGAGTCCTGGAGAGGTCAGATGGGACAATCCTCTGGGCATGCAGCTTTTTAATAGCTTCAGTCTCACTCTGATCAGCCAGCAGCTCCAGGCCAGTGTATGCTATGCACAGTGTTGGCTTCCAAGGCCACCAGCATGCTGGAGTGGGGAATGGGAATGCAGCAATGTACAGTGCCACAGACTCACCATCCTGCCAGAGCTCGGCCATCTTCCCTGGATCATGCGCTGGATTGCTGCAAGCCTCAGTTTAAAGTCCAGAACACTGGAATATTATTTGACAGTCGCCCTGCCATTCTAGTGTCCTTAGTGTTTTTAATGAATGAAATGACCTTCTTTTATTTATGTTGGTATTCAGTGTGAGTTTCACTGGGGTTTGTCTTTTCATGAGTAAAGTTCACTGTGATGTGTCTAAAGGATACTTGCCTTTTCTTCTCTATAAAGTGTTTATGTCCTTTGCCTACTTTTCTATAGTTTTTCTTGTTTTGGACTTATATTTCTGATTTTAAGAAAGTTTACATAGTATGGTGTCTTGGTTATTTTTCTCTCATTGCTGGGACAAAATACTCAACACCCCAAAGTAAGGAAGGAAAGGTTTATGTAGCTCACAGTTTGTGGAGGTTTCAGTCCATAATCAGCTGGCTCCAAAGCAGGGTGGCATCGCAGAGGGGCAACACTTCAAGGTGACAGAAGACAACAAAAGCAACAAGAGCAAAAGGGGGACCAGAGTAAGCCTCTCCTCCTCCCTTATATTGTAAGCAGACTACCTGCCCGCCAGGGCAAGGGTAGCACTCACAGGTCTCCAACCCTTCTTGCACCAGCTGAGGATGTTTACAAGGTGAGGACTCTGGCCCCCTGGTGAGTTGCTTAGTTAAACCTCTAAAGTTGACACAATGTATCAACCATTGCATATGGTGACCAATCCTTTCCATGTGATGAAAATTGTAAATATTTTTCAGTTTGTCATTTGACTTTGCTTTTATTTTGTTGTGTTTTATTTAAATATATCAAATTTTTAAAAATTTGCAAATGAATAAGTTATAGTTCAAATGACATTATCCACTACGTTTTAAAAGAATTTACACATACTTTCTTCTATACTTCTGGCTTCCTCTTTTTTACCCTTAGCTTTCTGATCCCTTTTAAGTTCATCCTAGTTCACTGATGAAGTTCAGACCCATACTTGTCCCATATGCTTATTTAGCTGTCTCAGAACAATGACAAATGCCTCATTTTCCCTGGTGGCTGGAGGTACTTTCAGTGTGTGCTGGGTATGAATATGCATTGGGTCTACTCTGAGTCTTTTAAATTTCTGCTAATGAATCTTTCTGTTTGAGACACTGATGCAATACTACTTCAGTAGCTGAGGATTTCTAGTGTGTCTTAGTGGATTGTCAGGGCCCAGCCCACAGTCCCAATGTGTTTCCTTTCTTTGGAGTGTTTCTGAATAATTTTGCCTTTTTGTTTCCCCAGAGTTCATTATAGGAAGAACCTTATGCATTTTAAAGGGATTACATCAAATTATTTAAATAATTTAAGAAGTACTCAGATTTTATGATTCTGTTTTCCTGCACAGGACCACACTGTATCTTTCACTGGTCTAGGTCTACATTTTGGACATTGGGGGGTTAGTTTTTCACATTAACATTTACATATTTCTTATTTAATGTGTTCCCCAAGCTTTCATCTTTATGGTGTTAAAGAACAGCAACAGCAGCTATTTCCCCTTCTTGTTCCTGTCTTTGGCAGGAATGTCAATATTTCCCCACTAGTGAAGAAACCAGACTTGGGATTGAGATGCATCAATTTTTTAAAACTTTTTTTTTTATTAGTTCATCTTATCAGAGCTTGACCTGATTCTGGAAGGATACTTTTGAATGCTTTTAGGGGAAATAGTGTTGCAGCATTAAGTAGAAGAAATACATAGAGAACTGTCAGAATGCCCCGCGGCTGTGGATCAGGTGGCCAGAGAGGGTGGGGGCCGGACAGGTATTCAGAGACCACCCGGGCCGCTTGTGAGGCCCTCGCATGCAGGGCCAGGCCGGGTGCTGCCTTGCAGTCACTTTTGCTTTAGGTGGAGTGAGGGATCCTCAGGACTCCTGTGAAAGTGCTCATCCTCTGTCCTCTCCCCCAACCTGAGCTTGCTGAGTAGGCTCCACTTCCTGGACTCTGAGTCTTCCTGGGACTCGCTGCGAGCTGGGGCGGGCAGGGTCCTGCCAGAGGAGCCCGTGCAGGCCCGAGGGGACCCTGGCAGCAGACCCAACAGCTCTGCTCCCCATGCCTGTTCACCCAAGTGCAGCGCTGGAAATAGTTGAGCACAAAGCCTAGCGGACAAAGAAAATGCTGTTTATGTTCATGAAAAATTCAGCACTAATTATACTTCTGCGAGCCAGGGGCAGTTACAAGATCGCGGGTGCAGGATGTTCATTTTGTTAATAGAGCCTGGGGTACTTATTTTTCATGCCATTTATAAAGCCTTTGATGGACAGAAGCTGCTTGCGTCAGTCCATAAAATTATAAGATATAAAGGATATTATGGTGATTATATGGAGAGTATTTTCATTTAGTTTCTGGCCGTGAGGAGGGCTCTCTTCCTGTCAGTATGATATTGCAGCAAATGTAACAGGAGCTTAGCAGTGTTCTCAAAATTCCACACACTGACTCAGGCTCAGACACCGGGAATAAGGTTTGTGTCCATTGAAAAATAATTATGGCCAGGAGTGTAGCTCAGTGGCACAGTGCCTGCCTGGCAAGCTCGAGGTCATGAGTTTGATTCCCGGTAACTGCCTCCTCCACCAAAAACTAGAAGTCATTACTGTAACAAGCTTGTTAAGGAAATGGCTTTTACGTTTCATTTCCGACTCTCTGTTTATGAGTGATAGCTCTGAGATTGCAGTCCTGTGGACTGAGTGAAACATGCGATACTGTGGCCCACCTGAGGGCAGGGGGACATGGCTCGTCAGCTTTCCGTGGGCCGAGCAGAACCAGGTCGGCTTTTCCTATGTGGCAGCCAGTGCTCCAGGGGCCAGCGAGCAGCAGAGTGAGGTGAGCAGGAAGAAGTGCAGAGAGGAAGCGACTGGAGCTTTGCTTAGAAGAACGGAAAGTTCAGAAACTCAACCTTACAGACTTGCGGCCTTATTTATCTGCATTGAGCCCTGTGAATCCCAGCCACCCCGCTGGTTTTGACCTGCAAGATTGGTAATTTCCCCTGGTTTGATCAACTCAGCCGCACCTCAGGTCTCAACCACCCTGTTTCACGCTGAAAGCTTCACTTTCCCAGCTGCAGCCCCTGGCCTCACCTCTAACCCAGTCCATGTCTGCAGCAGGGGCTGGACCCAGGGTCTCCTGGTCAGGTCTACTCCTACAGACACCCCCAGATGAGTTTTTAAAGGAGATCCAAAAATTTTCTGAAATTCCTTTATGAGGTGAAGTCAGCTACCCACCTCCTGCCCCAGAGTTAGATGTGGCCTTGCGGGCTGCTTCCAGGGAACAAAATAAAGCTAAAGTTACAGCACAGGACTCTGAGACTTGGCCTCTAAAAGGCCTGGAGCTCCTCCCCCACACACACACATGTGCCCGTCACCTGCTCGGGAGGACCCGCTCCCACGCTCTGAGCAGCCCCGTGGAGGGGCCCACGTGGAGGTACCCGCTCCGCCAGCAGCAGGTGAAACCCTCTTGAACATTGCAAGTGGGTCCTCCGGCTCCAGCCATGTCTTCCAAACCTCACAGCCCCACCAGGCCCTGACCACAGTCTCACCGGGGAGTCCAGACTGGATCACCCTAAGAACCCCCAAACTCCTGACTCACGGAAAGTATGGGATGATGAGTCCTTGTTGCTTCAAGCCATTAAGTTCTTGGTGTTTTGTTTTGTTTCTATCTGGTTTTTTTAGCAAGAACAAGAGGTACACATTTAATCCCCCATCATAGCAGTTTCTTAGGACTACAAATTACCTCAAGATTGATGACTTCAGACAAGAGAAATTAGCTGGGTGTGGTGGCACACATCTGTAATCCCAGTAGTCTGGGAGGCTGAAGCAGAAGGATCAGGAGTTCAAACACATCCCAGGGGATGTAGCTAGGCCCTGTTTCATGCTTTACAAAAGGACTGGGGTTGTAGCTCGGTGGGAGGTCTGAGGTCCAGTACCTTATATACCGCTAAAACAAAGCCAAGCCAAACCAGAATTTATTCTCTCCAAGTTGTAGAAGCTGGATCCAACTCAAGGGGGTAAGAGGGCCAGATTCCCTCTGAAGATTCTGGGGGAGAACCCTTCCCTGCATTTTTGCTCTTCCAGTGGCTTCCAGCATTCCCTGACCCAGGCCAAGCCAACCCTGCCTCTGTTCCCACGCACTTCTTTCCTGCATTTTTGTGTTTTGTGTCCTCTCCTCTTACACAGATGCCATTTATCAGATGATCTCATCCTAAGATTTGTACCCAATCACATCTAAAAAGATTTATTCTCAATGCTACTAGCTGAGGTTCCTTTTGAATATGAATGTTGGAGTCACAGGTCACAGTGGAATGAAACTAGTAATCAACTGCAAAAGAAAACACATAAATGACACAAGCACACGGCAACAGAATGATATGCATTTCAATGATCAGTGGGTAAATTAAAAATTTCTTAGAATCAAGTGATAACACAGTGTACTTGAATCTATGGGACACAGTGAAAGCCAGTTTAAGAGAGAAGTGTGTAGCTGGGAGTGCCTACATCAGAGCAGCAGAGCATTCTTAAATAAAAAACCTGATGATGCATCTCAAAGTCCTAGAGAAATAAGAATAAACCAAACCCCAAACCGGTAAAGAAAAAGAAATAATAAATATCACAGCAGAAGAAATGGATACATTTACAGCCCACCAAAGTAGAGCCCAGAAGATATAAAAAGCTCAAATATATTGATAACAACCGACAACCGATGAGACTGGCTTAGTACTAAAAAGTTTCCTAACAAATAAGCCCGGAACCAGGTGAGTTCACTGCTGAATTTTATCAGAACTATAAAGAACAATTAACCCCAGTGTTCCTCACACTAATCCATGAAATAGGAGACGAAGGAATGCTGCCAAATTCATTCTGTGAAACCAGTGTCATCCTAAAGCCAAAAGTGCGTAAATACTCAACAACAAAAGAAAACTGTAGACCAGCATCTCTAATGCACATATGCGAAAATTCTAAGTAAAATTATTGCAAATTGAATTCAACAACACTTTTAAACAATCATACACCATGACCAAATTGGATCCAAACATGGTTTAATATACACAGATCAATAAATGTAATATATCACATAGATTCAAAGATAAAAATTACATGATCATCTCAGCAGATGAGGAAAAAGCCACTGACAAAATTCAATACCACTTCATTATAAAACTCCTAAAGAATTAGGTATAGAAGTATCTTATCCCAATATAATAAAAGCTTTGAAAACTGACAGAACTTTCATACAAAAGAAGTATCTTATCCCAATATAATAAAAGCTATAATAAAAGTATCTTATCCCAATATAATAAAAGCCAACATTGCACTAAGTGGGAAAACAGGAAACATTTCCTCTAAAATCAGGAGTGAGGTAAGGTTAGTCAAGGACACCACTTTTGTCCCACGGAGTTCTTGAAATTTTTGCTGGAGATATAGCTCAATGGCACAGCACCTGCTTAGCAAGCATGAGGTTATGAGTTCAATTCCTGGTACCTACTTGCAATAAAACCCAAATTTTAACCCAAAGAATCGGTGAAAGAAAAAAAGGGAATTCAAATAGGAGAGAAAGAAGCTAAACTATCCCTACCTGCAGATGATATGTCTTAGAAGCCTTAAAAATTCCACCAGAAGACTTTAGATCTGATCACTAAATTGAGCATAGGCAGAATACAAAATCAACACACAAAATCAATAGCTTTTCTATACACCAATAATGAACCCACTGAGAAAGAAATCAGGAAACCAGTTCTACTCATAATAGCTTCCAAAAACTAAATACCTACACCTACGAACCAAGGTGAGAGACTTTTACAGTGAAAGGTTCAGAACACTGGAAAAAAGATGAAGACATTTGAAGATAAAAAAGACCTCCTGTGCTCCAGGCTCAGCAGAATCAGTATTGTTAAAATGGTCATATTGCTGAAAACAGTCTACAGATTCAGCACAGTCCTCATCAAAATTCCAATGACATTGTTCACAGAACTAGAAAAAACAATCCTCAAATTCATATGGAAGCACAAAAGACCTAGAATGGCTAAGGCAATCCTAAGCAAAAATAGAAAGCTGTACGAGTCACCATATTGTACCTGATTTCAAGTTATGCTTCAGAGACACAGTAAGAACAACAGCAGGAGACCAGCACAAAAAAGGACACACAAATGGAACAAAATAGAAGACACAGAAACCCACCACACAACTCTGGACAAAGAGGTCAAAAGCACACGCTGGGAAGAGAGAGCCTGTCTAACAAATGTGCTGCAAAAGCTGCAGTTCTGCTTGTTGAGGATTGAGGCTAGGTCCCAATCTCTCACCCCGTACCAAAATCCATTCAAAATGGATCAGAGACCTAGCTAAGACCTGAAACTTCTAAGAAAAAGCATAGATGAAACATTTGACGCTATCGACACAGACAAGGTTCCTGAATTGGACCCCAGTGACACAGAAACAGGAGGGAGAATCAGCCAGTGACCAGGTCAGGCTAACAAGCTCCTGCACCAGAGAAGTGAAGACAGCGAGTGGAGAGGCAGCCTGCAGAATGCAAGCAAGTCACTGTCAGATACCCTGCTGAGAGAGGGTTAGCATCCAGCAAACATACAGGACGCAAGACACACGCCCCTCAAAACCCAGTGAACAAATGGGCAAATGAACGCAACTGTTCTCACAAGAATATGAATAGCCAGTAAGTATGTGAAAAATATTCAGCATCTTTCACCATCAGGGAAATGCAAATCAAAACTGTACTTGGATTCCATCTCATCCCAGCCAGCACGGCTGTCACCAAGAATACAGACGACGATTGATGATGATGATGATGAAGGTGGGTTAGGATATGGGAGATAAAGAAACCTTTCTACACTGCTGGGGGCACAGTAAATTAACACAGCTGTTGTGCAAATCATTAGGGAGGTTCCTCAGAAAACTAGAACAGAGCATTCACTCGATCCAGCATATCAGCCCTTCATATAAGCCTCAAAATATTTTTAAAAAACACACTGTTGTGATACACGTATGTTCATGTTCATTGCATCGCAGTTCACAGTAACTAAACTATCTAAACAGCCTACCAACAGATGAATGTAAGCAAATTATAATATATATATTCAAAAGAATATGATTGAGCCATAAAGAATAAAATTATATCATTTTCAGGAAAATAGAGGCAATTTTGAGATGACAGATCCACTATTCTGTCTTTCTGAAACATTCCTTGTTATGAAGTTTGGTTTTTGCATACATTTTTTTCAAATTATGATCTTTGAAAACTGACAGAAGTTTCCTACAAATAAATGCAATGCCTCATCATTTGACTCAGCAAAACAGTACTGTTCTCATCTGTCAGGTTTCAAATGTGCTTCCTTTATCCACTGATTTTCTTTTTGGAGGGAGGGTCTGTTCTCTTTTGAGATGATGCTAAAGCCATGCTGGAATTAAAAAAAAACCATAAGTAAACAACAGTATCTCTGGTGTCAGTGATACTGAATGTGTAATAATAGTATTGTGAACAAAACCCTATTTGGTACCTTTGTGTAAGTTCCATACCACCTCTATTAACTTGAAATGAACCAAGCCCAGGTTTAATGGGTACGAGAGCCCACATGTCTGCGCAGTAAGAATAAACACAGCCCACGGGAGGAGGGGTGTGAGATGCTATCTTCAGTAACTTCTGCAGTTTACTCTCCAAGTTGAACAAATGCACATCATGTCCCAAGCACAGCTGTGTGTGGTGGCACAGGATCAGGTCATCGAAAACTCCACCCCGGCCCCATGACACCCTTAGGAGCCCACGACCCCGGGGCCTTGTCAGCAGCCCAGGCCCCTGTGACTGGCTGGACACGCCTGGCAAGCGCCCTTGGCTTTATCGCCGTTGAGTCTGTCTTTGGGCATCAGAACCAGCCACTGCCGCCTCCCCTGCATTGGCACGTGCTGTCTAAGGCACCCAGGCCCTCCTCCTTTCTTGCCCATCTTATCTGTATACTTCCGGTGTACCCCGAAGCCCACTCCAGGACCCTCACCTCCAGGAGTCTTCTCTGAGTCCAGGAGAAATTCTGATGCTTGCCCTGTGTCCCCCCACTATCCTGTACAGTGGTGTAATTCCCAATCCTTCTTTCCCTTTAGGACGAAATTCTAGGGCCGTGTCCGCATCTGTCTGCCTTTTCATCGCTGTTGCTGTGCATGGTAGGTGGCAGTGTTTGTGCCCCGATAAATGAACAAGCAGTTTGGGGAAGGCAGTGTTGATGGCTGGTTCTGGAGAACCCTCATCAGAAAGGCCCTCTTCCATCACACCCGGTTTCATCTCCCATCTATCAGCATTCAGGGACTGGATCGCCATGGTGGAGCCATCACTGCTCAGCCTCCCTTTCCAGCCTTTACCCTTAGCAATGGCTGAAAAATAAACAGAGCTGTACTCAGAGGGGACAGCAGGAAGAGGTGCTCTTCCGGAGTGAGAAGGGGGCACCTGAGGCTGAGGAGGGGCAGGGCAGAGTGGCAATGCGCTTGGCCCTTCCTAAGCTTACCAATGGTTGTACTCAGTGACACCGGCTGCCATTACTCATTCCGGTGCCCAGGTTGCCTTGCGCTACCGGGATCAGGCTTGTTTACTTGGTGGATGCAGCGCTGGGCTACTTCTTTGCTCCTCGTCACCTCTTTGATGCCCGTGAAGTGTCCTGGGAAGGAGTTTACTAAATAGTAGAGTGAGCCACACTGGTCAGCATGGACTTTAGTGCCGTGGGACAGGATGTAGAGGATCAACCCCAGCACCACGGCCATCCAGCCTGACAGCAGCATGGTTAGGTGCCAGAGGACTTCTGGAGCTCAGAAAAGAACAAGAGGGTGTCAGCCACTGTCCCCCACCGGGCTGCTGTAGGGCCCGCAGCTTGTACCAACCCAAAGGGGTTGAGGTGGTAGACATCTCACCCGTGCCCTACTGGCTATGGCTGGAATTAGCTTGTCCAAAGGAGAAAGTTTCAACACGGTGTATTCTCAGAAGGGGATGGGTTAAAAAGAGTCCCCTTTTCTGCAAATGGGAGTCCTGCCCAGACCTCAGCCAGATAGGAAGGGGAGCTGGCCAGAGACACTGTGCAGTCACTGTTGACCTTGCCCCCTCCGTCCCAGCAGGTTGGGCTAACGTCCTCAGCTGGGAACCACCAAGGGCAGACACACCATTTTAACTTGAGGGAACCCATGAATTGTCCTCTTCCCTGCAGAGAAAAGCTGCTCAAATGAGAGGCCAGGTGAGACATCAGACCTCCACTCTGGAATAGGCGGGTGGCTCCTCATCCAGCAGAGCACTGACCGGTTCCACAGCCTGGGGCAGAGGAGGGGACAGCCACGCCCGGGCCTGAGGACACAAAGGTGCATCTGTGGGGCTCCCTCCCCAGTGCCAGCAGGAACATCTGCCCAGAGGCCGCTGGGCATCTCCACAGGGGGCTGCTCACCCCTGGTGAGGATTGTACAGGAAGAGCAGGAGAGAGGCAGGGCGGGGAAGGACAGGGACCAGGAGCTGAAAGGATCTGCAGACGGGATCCAGCCTACAGACTTGGGGAGCTCAGCTGAAGGAGAAGGTGCATGGGGAGCTGGCAGGGCTCTGGCGGCAGGCAGCACAGGGCCGGTCCACCGGGAAGGGACATTGGAACCCCACAGGCAGAGGCCAGGCTGGGCGGGAGCAGAGGTCTTGGCATCTTGACACCAGGCCCTTGCGGAGGTGAGCATTGTCCACTGGCAGGAAGGATGGATGATCCTGGGTCTGAGCAGAGGGATGGGGTGGTTTCCATGGAGAAGTCAGGCCTGCAGGATGGTCTGCAGCAATGGTCTCATGAAGTAGGGTGCTTCACAATGGGACCTGGGGTCCCCGGCAGCCTGCCTTGTGCTGGCCTTCAAGATGCAGCTAGGATTCTCATGCAGGAAGACTCAGCTCCGCATGTCAGAGGCCCAGTCTCCTGCTTGCCTCCGAGCCCCGCTTTTGTTTTTTTTTTGCTGTCACCCCACATTGTGAGTTTGGGTGACACAGTCTGTCACAAGGCTAGCAAAACTACTGTTGGAAACTATACTGGGACGGCACTGGGATGGCACCGGCAACCTTGAGCCGGATGTACAGGACCAGCATGAGCTCCAGTGGCACATTCTGATGAAAGTTGCAAACTGCCACCTAAGCCAAAACCGTGTTTGTGCATTTGGCTTCCTCCCGTGCTATTAAAAAGCCTGACTGTGCTTTCATCTGGGACCACCTGACCTTTATGTACTCTCTGATGTCTGTCAGATGAAGTGTTTAATGTCTATTTCAGCCACCTACATAACCTTCTTTTGATGCCCAATACTAACAAAACACGCCCTGGGATGTTATTTGGTTGCCTGTCCCTAGGCCATCCTGTGTGTCCCGTGGAAGCTGGCCAAGGTTGGGAGAGGGGCCCGGGTCTGCCTCCCCCCACCATGGCACAGAGCTTGGTCTAACGATGCTTTAAAAGCACCGCAGTGCTGGACAGAATTTGAGGGCAGCTGCCGTGCGAGTTAGACAGGTGCCCAGAGTCAGCAATGGGTTCTTCACTCTGCCTTAGAAACTAGGATGGGGCCAGGGATGGGAGAAAGGACTGAAACGCGCTGAGTGGCGACGCCTGTGCATTTTAGCTCACTGGCTAAGGAGCTCACAATCTGGGGCCGCTTTAGGGCCCACAACTCTACTCAGTGTCTGACTCAAATCCTCAGCCTATGGGGCTGCAGGGAGAACCACAGCAGGCCTTCTTGGGACCCCCCCACCTCTGGGATCCTGGCACTGGGGAGGGCAGGGGTCACAATGGCACCTGTCACTCTGTCCTCGGGACTCGTAGCTGGGGCTGATGTGGGTGTGATTGCTCTCTGGTGTCCTGCCGAGTTGGCTGCCAGGAGCCAGGATGGCCCGAGTCTGCTCTGGGGTTCCAGCCTCACACTCCTCCTCCCCTCCCCTGCCCACAGCTGTCTCTGGTCTGGGCAAATCTCCCTTCATAAGTCTCAGGAGCTCACATCTTCCCAGCCTAAGGACCAAGCCACCCCCAGCTAGTGTCTCAGGTCTCAGCTAGACAGTGGTGTCAGCCTCTGTTACTGTGACAGAGACCTGAGGTGATGAATGAATGCAAAGAAAGGCTCATCTCAGCCCACAGCATTAGCAGTTGCAGTCCACGATGGCTGGCCCTGTTGCCAGGGGACTGGCAGAGCCATGAGATGGGATGAGGTATGTGCTGCCAGCCAGGAAGGAGGACAGGAAGGGGCCAGGCTGGTCTCACTGTCCCCTTCCATGAAAGCCTCCCCTGCAATCAGCCTCCTAATGTCCTGCTCACTCCGCAGTCTGCTCTGGGGACCAAGCACCTGGGCCTGTGGGTGGCCCCCCAGAGCCACACGGTAGCCATGGAGATTGTGCCTGGTTTGTATCACCTTTGGAGCCGCCTGGTTCCCTGTTCTCTCTGCTGCACACCTCTGGTGTTCTCGTGTGATAATCTGAGTGTTTGTGAGAGATGGTCAGCTCGAGAGGAGAAGGGCTTTCCTGCCAGTGAGGGAAGCTGCCTCAGGACAGACCCAGCTGAGTGCCCAGACCAGTCCAGCACCTGCTGTCCACACAGCCAAAGGGGGCATTGGGCAGCTGGCATGAGCCTGGCGCAGGGGGAGGGTAGGTCAAGGAGATGTGTGTGCACTCAGGGGTCCCCAGGAACCAGACACATGGGGACAAGGGCCAGGGAGGACAGGCTTTGCTGGGGCAGAATCAGGGCACCTCCTCTGCAAACTTCCACAGCCCACAGTCATCCTGGAGGGCACTGCAGTGCACTGGACATTGGCCTACTGTGACAAACTGTAACCTCTCAACACATCTGAGCCAAAAAAATGCCTTTTGAAGCCATCCCTGGAATCTGTGTCAGCTCCCACAGAAGCCAGCAGGAAGTTGGGCGGGAGGACCCCCCACTGGCCACCCTGCGCTGGGAGAAGACGCCAGAGAGGGTCTGCACGCCTAATCGTCCAACCCATTAACATCCTCATTACAAGCATCAAACCACTCAAACGCTAAAAACAGGAACGGTGCAAAAGTAATGCAGGGTAATGAGATGAAATCGCAATTAGTGTTTTAAAATGATGTATCCAGAAGATGGTGATTAACTTTCTGCTGAATTCATTGCCACTTCCCTCGCATCTGGGCCGGCAAAGTGTCAGACAGTGGGAGGAACATTCCCAGTCAAACCAGAAATATTAGGGCCAGCCTAAGAAAGTAGGTGAGTAGCTAGAACATGGATTTAGGAGTGCTCTGCCCCGTCCTCTCCTTACAGTGTCCTGAGATGTCCCCCAGGGTCGCTGGGTCAGGCACAGGGACACCATCCATCAAGGCTGAGTGACTGGGGAAGCAGATACGTTGTTCAGTGAACAGCAGTGAATGATATGTAATTCCGTTTGCTGTTTAGAGAGGGATCTATGCTTTCTGATGTGTTTACTTTTCATATCTGTGTAAACACAGAAAATATCTGGATGAATCTGTGCCAGACTGTTACTTCTGGTAAAGGGACTGGGGAGCAGGGAAGGAATATTTCGCTTCAGAAAAGAACCAGATTCTCGAAGGACAAGTGCTCAGTGCCCGTGAGATGACACAGGAAAGACGTGGAACCTCACGGCAATGCACCTGCTGTCATGTGAGACACCAGACCCCTTACTTCAGAAGCAGACGCACACGGAGTACCGAGACCTACTGTCCTCACAGCGGTGACAACTGAGTGTTGCTTTCTTTGATCCTCTTTTGCATTTTCTAAGATGTCTACAATAATGACTTTTACTTTCATCATATATAGACACACATCCATTTTAAGAGAAAATGGAAAACAGAAGCATTACCCCAGCTCAGCTTTGCTAGCAGCAAGGCCTGTTCCTGATGCCTGTGATCTACGGGAAATGAGCTCGGGTTCTGTGCCTGAGAAATGAAGCAGCTTCCCCAGGGCAGGCCAGGCCTTGGCCTTTGTCCCCGATGCTCCGGGAATAGAGCTCTAGAATCCAGTGCTCCCAGACTTGCCTCCTCCTCCACCCCTATAGGTTCCCGATCACCCCAAGATGGAGATGGAGGCTGGGGCTCTCGCACCTTGGATGTTGAGTCCATCCAGTCTCCAGCCACGGTGATGTCTGACCCACTATGCTAGGAGACCGAGGGCTTTGCTTCAAAACGAAAGCAGACAGGTTTTAAATAAACAGGCAGATGCTACAACTGAGTTCCATGTGGACGTTTGTGAAGGGGTGGTACGTGTCATGAAAGAGTGTGGCATGATCAAAGCCACCTTCAGATATGCTCACCATGGTCTGCTGGCCAGGGAGCTGTCTGGGCAGCTCTGCAGGTGGACAGGGATCCACAAGGTGAGTGGGAAGCAGAGGCTCGAGCCACACATGCCAGTTTGTGAACAAAATGGGGCAGCATGCTGAGGAAGCCTAGAAAAGACAGGGTTCTCTTCTGAGGAGTAAATTACAACGTCATCTAATAAACCAATAGGCATTTTATCCAACAAGACTAGACTGACAAGCAAGAAGACCAGGCCATAGGGATGGAAAGACCCAGCCTTCTCTCCAGAGCTCTCCATGCCGGCAGACCGTGGAGTTAGTAAGGAAACCAGAGACTCCCTCCTTAGAGCTCGAGCCTCAGCAGACAGGGTAGAGAACAGTAGCGCCCACATCCGGGCAGACGAGCGGCGGCCACAGAGGTCAGAATCCTTCCCGTGGAGCTTTTCTAAAGACCTTTGCTTCTGAGCCTTCAAAGTGGTCAGGAGTGCATCTAATACACTCTTTTTCTTTGGTTAGGTAACAAGCTTCTGCTAATATTGAAGAATATGTGGGAAAGATTTTCATGTTGTTATTTAATTAAACAAAATAGAAAATTTAAATAGATTGAGGTTTGTTAATATGGAATGAGATTTTATATATATTTTTTGATCTAGCAATTTCACTAGCAAGAAGGAAAGAAAGCAAGATCAGAGCAAAAAATGTATTCTGAAGGACACTAACTATAATAAAGAGAAATCAGAAGTATTGTAAGAATTCAGTGAAAAGGTATGGTCCTTTCACACACAGAGGGTACCACCCACTGAATACTTCCGGTCCGTTCTCTGCCTTGAGGGGCACGTGACGGGATTGCATTTCTTGGCTTGCTCTGGTTGGGTGAGACCATGGAACCTGTTCTGGCCAATGAATTGCAAGCAAAATAGCAGATATCCATCCAACCCTGGGTCTATTTACCATGCCAGACCCTCTAGAGCCCTCTCTTCTCTCTGCCATAGTGGCAGGTATGGTCCATCAGCCTCCATCTGGAAAGAATCCTAAAATGGCACAGAGTGGCAGAATCCCCATATGTAACCTCAGTGCAAAACAAACAGCAAGGTTTGGGATTGTTCGTTACTGCAGCACAGTCTGGCTTATCCTGACTGACAGGAAGGAAATCAATGCCACCACTCATCGATAGACACGATGTGGTGTGACAGAGGTGACTAGTCACCGTACACAGCACTGTCACATGTAAAAGCAGCTACAAACATTGTATCCACCTTGAATTGGCTTCCTGTACCTATACAAAGTAAAAACACTGATGCATGCTCTCCAAATTTTGCTAAAAGGTGAGTCGTGAAATTATATGTGACTGGTCACGTGCGTACAGTATTTCTTTATAAACTAGAGTCCTATATTATATATTCTAAAAGTTAAACTCCCCGAACAAATCTTAGAACTTCTTTTCAAATATATATTTGAACTCTTTTATAGTTTGTCTTTTACAATAATTTTTCCTGCTTTCAAAATGTGTACCTGAAAATTCTTCAAATGTGAACTACAAGTTTGGTGTGTTTCTTCCATGTTTTGTCTGTTTCTCCTTTTCCTGTGGCTCTCAGAACAGTTTCTGACAAGGGGAGGCATGGTTGCACACACCTCTAATGTCAGCTACTCCAGAGGCTGAGGCAGGAGGATGACAAGCTTGAGGCCACCCAGGGCAACAACATAGTGAGAACTCGTCCTAAAACAAAAAGAGCCGAGGATGTAACCCAGGGGTAGAGAGGTCCTCGTTCAGTCCTCAGTGTGGCCAAAAAAGTGGGGATAATATTATGTTATATATAAAATGAAGTAAAATTGTCATCTACTTCCAGATGGTGTGGAAACTCCCTCCAAATCATATTTTAAAATATTTTAAGTCTATCATTTTGTGTTCACAGTAGTGTTTTAGCCATGCTTTTGTTTTCAAAATTTATACCATGATTAGGTATTAGTGTTGAGGAAAAAGTCACATATTGAAACTGTCTTGCCCTAGAACTCTGCATTTCAGAAAGACACATAGATAATTTGAGCTGATACCACGTTTTAAGAACTACTCTTTTAAACATGTTCTTCAAAATAAGGCTTTCCTTTTCTAAATTTCAAGTAGCACGATCGAAAACCCAAAGGCTGAAAGAGGCTACAGCCCAGAGCAGGCATGTTTGGGGGCACTTTCAGGGTATCATGGAATGAGGTCAAATTCAGGGGCAGCCACCTGCTGCGCCCCCTGCCCCTGAGAAGGGAGCCCTGGGGAGAACCCCAGAACAGGCGTGGGACTCGGAGGAGGAGCCATGGCTGTGGTGCTCCCTGTAATCAGTTTCTAACAATAGCTTCAGCATTTTAAGAAAGCTCATTCTATTTCCAGTTTGACTATATTCATCTTTCTTTCTGGAATGAGGTGATTTTGTATAAAAAAATTTCATTCACTGTTTAAAAATGCGTATTTCTCTTTAATGTGTTCATAAAGTAACTTACATTGAAAATTTCCTAACACTGAATCATGTTTGCGTAGCAAGGATGAATCCTATTTTCAATATGCTGTTTGATTTAATTTGCCTCCCCCTGAACTGTCACTTTTATAAAGTGAGTTAGGGTTTGTTACGGACTGAAAACTGGTGGTCACCTTAGAGCCAGCTGGATTTACGTCAGCATAGCGCTGAGTGTAGATGTTCCACCCGAGGCACAGAGATGTGGAGGAGATGCTATGCGCTGAGGCGCTGTGTGTTCTCCTACATGTTGCTGTTTGAGCCGTTGGTTCTCCTGGAGGAGCTCTGGTCCTCACATGGAGCATTGCTTCCTGGCTCTGGAGGGGAAGACGTGTACAGCTTGGTCTCCAGGATGAACTCATCACTCTGGCTTCCTGGCTTGTACTCGACTGCGCTTGTCGTCGGAGGAGCTCGGGGCCTCTGTGTCGCTAAGGATGGCTGTGGTGTTTCTCGGGACAGCCCTGGTCTTTGCTGTGAGTGTGACTTCTGGCTCCATCATAGAACCCTCAGCCTACCAGCACAGCTCCTTCACCCCACTGGCATAGACTTCCTAGTTTCCACCGCTGACCTTTGGGCCTTCCCAGCTCAGATCCATAAAAGAGACTGGCGTGAGTCCTCCTTGTGGGCTCTAGACCTCCAGTTGGACTCGTGGGAGGCATTGTCATGAGCTCTGGGTCTTCATCTGGACTCATTGCTGTGGGATTCAGACCCTTGGCTAAATATCCTATGTCTTTAGCGTTGCAGATAGATTTCCTGCATTTTCTTGTATTAATTCTGTGTGACTATCCTAAAATAATATTATAAACTCCATGTCCTGATTCGAATTGTTCTCTGTATGACCCATGACTACAACAGGGTTCCAGCTTTCTCCTTTTGTTCTCTTTTTCTTTGGTTTGGTAGCAAGACCATGCTACTGTTACAGAATATATTGGGATGGTTTCCATATTTTTACTTGCTTAAGTAAAATAGAAATTTTAGGTAATATGGAGACTTTTAAATCCTTAAAAATCTGGATAATTAGGCTGGGCGTGGTGGCACACGCCTGTAGTTCCAGCACTCGGGAGGCTGAGGCAAGAGGATCATTGAAAGTTCGAGACCAGCCTGGGCTACAAAGTGAGTTCAAGTCCAGCCTGAACTGCACAGTGAGACCTTGTCTCAAAAAGGCAAAAAAAAAAAAAAATCCTGGAGAATTTTCTAGAACTGTGCAGGCTTGGTGACCTTTTTGGTACAGACATTAGAACACCTGACCCATTTATCCTGTGTTGCTCGCTCTCTTGAATCCATCAATCTGATTTGATTCCTTTGTTTTTGCTGTTGGGGATCGAACTTATGATGTTGCACTTGCCAGGCAGGCACTTACACCACTGAGCTACACCCCCAGCCAATGCTTTGATTCTTAGCAAGTTGTGGGCTTTTCTCTCAGATGTTCAAATTTACTTTAATTTTCTATGACAGTCCCTTCAATTTTATAAGGCTACACATTCATCATCCCTGATACTGTTTCATATCTTTCTCACTGTATTTTTTTAAAAAAAAGAATAAAACAGAACAGTAAAATGAAACAAAATAAAATAGTCATAGGGCAGTAGGAAATCCACAATCCTTAGTATATTGCATACTATTATCCTCTAAATAGTTGCTCAGACTACCCGGCCCCAGGCTTGTAAAGTTAATCAAACAACACAAATGTCAGTTATTATTATTCAAACAACACAAATGTCAGGTTTCTTCCTTCCTTCAGTTATTATCATTTCAGACTGCATCATGTCTGACCGCTTATGGCGTGGTGGAGGCGTGGGGGGCGGGCGGAGGCAGCTTCCTTGCTGGTTCTGCCCGGCCTCATTGTATCTTGATTGAATTTGTACCGTGTCTTCACTCTGGAAGAGTGAGGGGGGGAGGGGGGAGGGGGAGGGGAGAGGGGAAAAGAGGGAAGGAAGAAAAAAGGAAAGGAAAGGAAAATAAAAATGAAAAAGACATACTAGTGCTCCATCGGCTTGGTTGCTGCTTTTATATTTATTATTTACTTACTTTTGGGATTATGTGGATTTGTTTTAATATCTTGAAAGCTATTCAAGATATTTTAAAAATATTTTTATAATAAATGTATAAGGTTTATAGTTTTTTCAGCATGACAGACAGCATCCCACAGATTTTTATATTCAGGGCCTCTTGCCATTCATTTCTAATGAGTCTAAGTTCCGTCTGATTTTTTCTCTGTAATTCAAGTATTTTGGAAAACCTATTTCTATCCCAACTGAATGAAAAGTTTTTTGAGGGAGTTAAATTCAGTTTCCTTTTTTGCCATCATTTATTGGTTATGAAATTTTCCTGTAGATTTTTTTCAGAAAAAGATTTGTTTTTAGCCCTAAAATGAACTGCCATTTGTGTGAGAGACAGAGACACACACAGAGAGACAGAGAGACAGAAAGAGAGAGAAAGAGACAGAGAGAGAGAGGGAGGGAGAGAGGGAGAGAGGGAAGAGAGGGAGCGGGAGATCCAGTTACTTAGAAGAATGTCCCTTTTTGCGCTGGGTCCTCCAGTGGTTGTTATAGCGGCTTAATCACTGTGCTATTCAGATCCCAAAGTCTTACTTTGCATTTGCCCACTGACATCTGACACAGGTGGGTTAATCTCTGTATTGATCAGTTATTGCTATAAAACAGAACCCCTTCAGACCCGGTGGCTTAAAACAACGATCACTTATCACCGCAGGGGATTGGTGTTCGTCTGGGGCTTGGCTGAGCCAGAGTGGGCTTGGCTGACAGCTTCTGTCCCCGACTGTGATGACCAGCCTGACCCTGTGCTTTTCCCCTGTGGGATCATCCAGGTGGCTTTGGTTGACTCTGATGCCAGCTACAAGTCCACGGTCAGCTGGCAAAGGCCTGCCGCACAGATGGCAGGACTCACACCACCCTGGCCAGGCTGCGCTTGCAGCCAGCCTGCAGTCCTGCCCTGTGCAGTTCTGTGATCTGCCCCAGCCTGGTCTCCCCTCTCTACAGACCCATGCAGTGGGCTGAATACTGCAGTGACCCCCAAAAGCTCTGTCCACATCCCACCCCCACAGCAGAGGATGTGGCCTCTTTGGAAGCAGTGTCTTTGCAGGTGTAAGCAACTTTAGGGTTTCAACATGAGGCCATTCTGGATTATAGGGTGGGCTGGGAACCTTCTGTCCCTGACAAGGACCAACTGTCCCTGACAAGGAGACACAGAGACACACAGAGGAGAAGTGACACCGAGACGAAGCAGAGATCTGAGTAGTGTGTCTACCACTCAGAACACTAAGCTCCCGGCAGCCCTGGAAGCTGTGGACCAGCTTCCTCCTCCACCTCCACAGAGACCAGCTCTACCGCAACCTTGGGGTGCAGTACCCCAGAACTGTGATGTAGTACCCAGCGCTGTTCAGAGTGACCAGGCTGTGGTAGTCTGGCAGTATTTTAGTTCCTTTGGGGCGCTGGTTATTTCCTATAGACTGGGCCAGTTGCGGGCAAGGAAAATCTATTCCTCGTTGTTCTAAAGGCCAGGAACCTGGGAGCACATGCTAGGGAGGGGCCTCCTAGCTCTGCCCTGTGTGGCTGAGGGATCATGCTCATCCACAATGGACCCACATATGTGCTGCTCCCACACACATTCCCCCCGGACCTGCTGACGTGTCGTGGGAAATCCCAGAAATCCCTTTGGGTGCAAGCGATTTCTTATCACAGGGATGTGCTGGGCTCTGACTCTGGCTATTGGCCAGGTGCACTGAGGTGTAGGGGAGCAAGTCTTGAAGAGTATTTGCATCTCTAAGCCCTCCCCCCATCAAGCAAGGCCAAGATGGACTTCGGGCAAGGACAAGCAGTCCTGCTGGTGCTAACTTTGCCAACCAGAAGAGTTTAAGGGTATTTGGGATTTGGGGATTTAGCTACCAAAACATTCCCAAAGCAGACCTCCGAGTCTCATATTTGCTGGATCATTTCATCTTTTCTACCTTGCTGCCTAATAAGTAGTCTCTGGGTCTGATTTTCAGCACACGCAGCAGGTAAGCTGCCGTAGAAGGGCTGGAAGTGCAGATGGTAGTTAGAGAAAGGAGGCCGTGGTTGGAAGAGGGCACATGGGGGTTTCTTCAGCACTGGGAATTTTATATTTATTAATCTGGGACTGGCTTGATGGTTTTATTCACTGTGGAATCCATCATGACCTACAGTTGTGATGTACTTTTCTATGGATTCTCCTTCAGTGGAAATTGTAAACAAGTTTTGAAATAAAAAAAAAAAATAGGACCATCTTTAAGGACTGACTTTGAAAGTGTCTTGGAAGACACTTAACTTCCCCAAGCCAGTCATAAGTCTCTAGTGTTGCCATAAATAGCCAGACTATTATCCATCCGTTTTAATTAATATTATTTCCCTAGCAATTGTGTGAAGCTCCTGTTAGTCTCCTAGGACACTGGCTTCCAACTAGCCCTTTAGGAACCAGAGGTGAGGGAAGGATTCAGGCTGACAGCAGCTTATTTGTGAGATGCAGGTCCATGTAAGGGGGAGGGGAGACGGGTGTGCAGAGGGGAGCTCCACAAGGCTGGAATTTACTGTGCCTGGGGCAGGCAGACAGAGCGTGATAAGACCGTCTGCCTGGGACAGAGAGAAGGCATCCCTTTTACAGGGATGGAGAAGGCAGGGGATGTTAGTTGGGAAGATTTTATTAAACATCTGTGGTCAGTTATCTGGCTGTCTTGCACCTCACTAGGCAGAGTCCCCGAAGCGTCCAGTGTAAATTTCAGATGTCTCCAGATGTCCCCAGATGTCAGGGATCTGCAGGATCCCTTGTCCGATCTTATCTTCATTCCCGTGCTTGCCCATGACAGCTTTGGTGCTGAGGTGAGCACCATGAGACACGGTGCTTCTGCTGGAGGCAGGTTGGGCCTGGGGGAATCAGGTCCGATTCAGTTCGAACCTCCCACTTCAGTGATGAAAGGAGTGCCCGCACTGCTGTGGCAGAGGCAGAAATATTTAAAAAGTTTTCTTCCCCCTTGTCTTTAGTTTTTAATATTTTACTTTGAAATAATCATGGACCCAAACAAAGTAACAAACAAAAGTGTGTAAATGAAAATCATGTTTCCCAGCCAACTGGCAAACAACAAAACAAAACAACAAAAAGTCCCCAAATAGAACACTCACACACACTTTGGCCTGGGCCTTCAGCGTGTTGAGAGCTATATGCACACCTGCACAAAGGGCCTGGCTGCCCCTTGGTAGGAAAACACATCGCTAAGTGGGATTCCGTTGAGCTGTTAAATAACGATGAGGAAAATGTAAGTTTAACACAGGAAGTTCCCCCCCTCCAAACGTGGTTAACTGGAAAAAAATAAAGATTAAAAAACAGCATTATGGCATAACTCATTTACTACTGAAACAAATTCAAACCAGGTTGTTTGTGCCTCTCTGGCTGCATTAATGTCAAAGGAGAGAAATGAGGTCGGAGGGTAAGAGAACCAGTGTGAAATTTCATTTGCTTGTATTGGTTTATTATTTTACCATGAGAATATATTCATTCATCATCAGTGTGCGAGTTGGCTTTCCATCACTGCAAGGAAATGCCTGAGATAATCAATTTACGAAGAGGAAAGTGTTCTTCGGCCCTGCTCTGCAAGCTTGAGTCCCTTCGTGGGTGGGGAGAGTGGCAGAGTGTGGGGTGGGACGCTCGTGCCCTCCCCCAGAGCCACCGCAGCACAGGACACGAGGACTGCAGGACTCACAGGACAGCGCCTTGCGGATTGAGCCCCACTGAGAGGCTGCAGCGTGGCAAGAGCTGTGTTCACTCCCTCTCTCGCCTTCCCCAGGGAAACTGTTTTACACCAAACTAGACCCCGACCACCCTAACCCAAGCTCAGCCATGTTTAACAAATAACTTCTCCTTTTGTCACTTCCCTCTGGTCAGTTCCAAAGCCCTGACATGATGATGTTTTAAACACTTGTGTCCAGTGTCCAGTTGTTCATGGGAGAAGACCTGCTGACCTTTAGACCTTGTCATTTCTGGAACTCAATTGTTTAATTTTTACTGGGGTTTATGATTTTTTCTGAGCCAGTCTTTCCACTTTTATGGTCTGCACCTGTTTTCTAAGGCTATCATAAGATGTCATCACAAACTGGGTGACTTAAAGCAACTGGTGTTTTCTCACAGTTGGGACAGGAGTCAGGCAGGAAGGCCCAAAGCGTGGTTCCATCTTACCCTGGCCTCGGTGTGCTGGCGACCCTCAGTGGCTTCTCTGCACCATGGTCCTGGGATCCCCAGTCCTGGGTCCTTGGGCGTCTGTCTACCCGTGTCTGTCCTGGCCTCTGCCCCTCCTCTTGGGACACCAGTACTGTTGGATTAGACCCAGCCTGTGAGCCAGTCTTAGTCCAGTTTATCCCAGGCTGGTCTCACGCACAGGGCCCAGGGTCAGGAATCCCACACGTGCTTTTGGAGGACTCCAGCCAGCCTGACCAGAGTCAGACCCATCACCTTTTCCCTTATAGTGGCTGTTTTCGCTTCTCCCTAAAAGACAGCTTCTTCATTCTAAACTTAAGAATCAACGTCTTATGCTTTAACTCTGTGCATTTAAATCTCTGAGCCTCCATGATGTTTTTGGGATAAGGACTGAGGTACACACTCAACCTTACGTTTTCTCTTCTCCGGGGCAGTTGTTTTAGGGCTCCTTATTAAATGGCCCACTTTCTCCATACTCTCAAAGCCACATCTGACCTAGGCTCAGGGTGCCAAAGCAGACAGATGGCAGAGTGGTGAGCACACGTGGGAGGCACCGCAGTGCTGAGGACACTGTCATCCCTTCTCTTCACTCTGACACACACACTCCTCCCCTGCACTGAAGCCCGAACCAGTGAGACAGGGAACCCACATCACCGCTCCTGAGCCCAGCTCATGCATGCTGAGGCTCTGTGGGCTTCGTGAATAACATCACGAGTCACGCATACCGTGAGGTCCCACCACAGAGTCTGGAAGCTCTCTGAGCTCTGCCCTGCTCCTTCCCGGCCCCAGGCACTGATCGCTTCTCACTCCATGTCCCCTTTCCTAAGGAGCTGCATTTGCAGGATCATGTCAGGACCGTAGGTGTGGTTTTGTGGAAGCTGTCAAGATGCCTCCAAAGTGGCTGTGCTGTTTTGCACGGCCACCAGGAAAACTCAAGTCTCCATAGCTTTGTGTCCACATCCACACCCAGCAATGTCCATCTTCTAGGTTTTGGCTGTGCAGGTAGCACTGCAGTGCAGTCTCCCTGTTACTGTCATTTGCATTTCTGCAGGACAGGGACGAGGAGGAGCTGTCCATGTGCCCGTGTACAGGGTCTCTTTCCAGGGGAGGCTTTGCTCAGATCCCCACTGGGGATTAGCCTGGTTGTTTGATCATTTGAATTTGAAGCGTTCTCGTTCTCCTATACTTCAGGCAGCAATCCTTCACCAGAGAGGGCTTTTGCAAATGTTTCCTCCCACTCTGTGACCTCTTCCTGTTTGTGTGCTGGCCTAAGTTTCTAAGGGTCCCCCTGGAAACCAGGCATGATGGGAGGAGACACCCAGTGGTCTGACCCCAGAAGCGGTCAGGCCATTAAAGCACAAGACGGAAATTGCTGCTGGGCAGAGCATACCCACTAGGGACAGAGAGGGGTCCAGGCTGCCCAGGTCTGGTCAGGATCGGGAGTGAGGAGCTGGGGGTCTGCAGTGCTGTGTTTCGGTTGATTAGGAGATGCTACTATCTGAGTCTCTCTAGCTTGAGGCCCTTGTGGTGGGGAGACTTGATCCTGGGACCGGCTGGAGGTTTGGGGGTACTGGGGTATCCCACAAAGAGGACGGTCCCTCCCACTCCTTCCTTGCCCTTTCCCAGCCATGAGGCCAAGGGGCTTTTTCCCTGGTACCCTGTCACAATGTCCTGTGCTGCCCAGGGCTGGAGCAGTGGTCAGTAGCCTTGCACTGAGCCCAGGGCTATGAGTCGGGACCCCCTTCCTCCTGGAGTAGATGGCCACTGGTGCTGCATTACAGCAATGAGGAGCTGAGACAGGCAAGGTTTGGGGCGGCAGGGTCCCCAGAGGGCTGTCACCCTGAAGGGAGCGGTGGGTGTGCTCCCTGTGTGGGGAGCTCGGCGGCCACAGAGGTGGCTTGCAGCAGAGGAGGTCGGGGCCGCCGATGCCCACCCTCCTGTTCTTCCCCCTTATGAAAACAAGCCACAGGGCTCTCCGCTAGAGTTAACCATTCCCAGCCTTCTTGGTGCTTCCTGGGATCATAGGCCTGAGCTCTATCGATTCTGATAGAAGTAGTGCAAGGCCCGCCAAGTGGTATTCCTGAAAAGAAATACGTGGGTTTAGGATACAGATGTGAGGGAGGGAGCAGAGCCATGGATCATGAGACAGAAGGGAGCCACAGGATGAAGACAATGAAAATGTTCTAACCTTTGCAAAAAAAAATACAGAGAATACTAAAGTAAACTTTCATATATTCACCATTTGTATTTAACATTAGTATTTTGTCATAATTTCTTTAGTTTTTGCTAAAATATTTTAAGGAGAATTACAAAAACATGCTGTTATGGCTTGTGTGTAGATGTCCCCCAAAGCTTCATGTGGTCACAAGCAGGCAGGCAGCTGGATCCAGGGTGTGTGATGCGGGATCAGGAGTGCGTGATGACTATATCAGCCCACTGATTGGTTTAGCCTAATTCCGGATAGGATTAAGGGGGTGAGTGCCACACCCGCCCTAGGACAGGAAACCTGCATAAAATATAAGAAACAGAAAGGGGGCTACTGCGCTCTACCTGCCTGATTGCCATGGCTCTTTCTCCTCCGCCATCCACCCTGCCTTGGAGCCGCCAACTACGGACTGAGCCCGCTACAAACTGTGAGCTAAATAAACCTTTCTTCCTTTAGCTTGGGTGTCAACGGCAAACAAGAGAAAAGTCTTGGCAACAAGAGAAAAGACACGTGCCATTTCACTCCTAGATTCCTCACTATGCATCCCCAGAAAGTTAGAACATTTGCACAGACAATCAAAGTATTAGATCACAGTTAAAAATAATTCCTTTCTATATAATCTTTCTTTCCATATTTATATTTTCCAGTTTCCCACAAAAGAGGTCTTAGTTCATTTGCTTGGAAAAACTCCACCCAATTAAGGCCCACACGTTGCTTTCATGTCTTTTCAATTCCTTGTTACCTGACGAGGCCCCTCGTCCCCTTTGTATTCTTCCATGACACGCAGAGGTTCACTCTAAATCTAGGTGATATTAAAATTGTAGGTTGATTTTAAATCACTTTAAAAAGCAATATAAAACACATGTGAAAGATATACTAACATTGTTCATCTAATTCTAAGTCATGGAATTATACTTTAGGGGAGAAAATTTCTACTCACGGAGATCTTGGGCATTTTTGTGTTTTAAGAAAAGTCAGCGACGCTCGGAATGAAGGTTGCCACTCCGGCTCATCCCTTCTTCTCACCGTCTCTGAGGGGATGGTCATGGCAGGGGGACACCCCCCCCCCCGCAGGGCCAGCTCCGGAATCGCTTTCCTATCCGAGTGTCATTAATCCCCAATGGAAGCTCAACGAGATGGCTTTCCCAGCCGGCCGCGCATATCGACGCTGCAGCCCTGAAATGCTGCGGGGATCCACCATAGGAAGACGGTGTTTGCTCAGCAGGAGAATCGCAGCCATCAAGTTTTATTGCCAGGGAGGGGATGTGCAGGGAAGTCGAGCGAGCGAGCGGGGCTTATTCCTATGTGTAAATAACACCAGTATTAATGAGGCCTCCGGCTATCGCAGAGCTGAAAATTACGTCCCGGCAGTGATTTGCTCGGGGTCAGTGGGGGGTTGCGTTTGTGCCACTGCCGGTCTCAGTGCAGCTGGCGCCCACAGCCAGGTGTGCGGGTGGGGCAGGGGGACAGACCTGTGTCCACGCTGCCGATTCTGCTCCACACCATCACTCACCACCTGAGGCCTCTGCTCGGGCAGAGCCTGTGGAGTTAGGTTCGGAGCTTTTAAATACTCCCCCAAGGAGCAGCTCTCCAGAGGAGTTTTACAGGGAACACTCTCAGTCTCCTCCCTGTTTTGTGCAGTAGTGGGGCCTGAACGCAGGGCCTTCACGCAGGGCCACATCTCCCGCTCTTCTCACTTCTTTTAGTCTAAGACAGGAACTCTCCGAGCTGTCTACACTGGGCTTTAACTGGCCGCCTTCCTGCCTCAGCCCTGCGGAGTGCTGAGATGCCGGCGGGCACCGCGGTGTTGGCTTAAACCCCACCTCTGACTGAGCCAGGCCTGGACGAGAACGCAGGGCATCTTCAGCCCGTTTCTCTGTGTTCAGACCACACTGTGGCTGCTTCAGCTCAGAAAGACAAAGCTTTATCTTCTTAAAAGACCAAGGCCCCCGGGGATCCGCTGGTTATCTGGAGACCTCGCCAGTCTTCCGTCTCCTTGGGCTTCAGTGTCAAGGTCGTTCTTCGCTTCTGACCCTGCCAGGACAAGGGGCTCAGCACAGTCCCCTGCCCAGCACCACACCTCACACCCTGCTCTCTTTCCCTCCCACACCAGGCTCTTCTCAGCGGGCTCCGCCTGGCTGAGTCGCCAAATCCCCCCCGCCAGCCTGGTTTCTGGCTTGCTCCTCTCTGGGGCATGGGAGAGAAACCTCTACAGATTCAGAGCTGGGATCAGATGGCCTCAGCTCCTAACTCAATGATTCCCCGAAGCCTATAGCAGCTTCTTGCAAGAGGCAGCACTGCACTTTTAACCTGCTTTGGGGTATGTAGCATCCCCAGGAAACAGAAACGGATCCCTGGTGACAGATTCCTGATTGCTAGGGGCACCAGAAAACCTTGGGAAGTGAGGGCAACATTCATCCCGCTGGGTGTGGTGATGTCCTCAAGGTGCAAACACAGACCAAATTGTGCACACTAAGGACACGCAGTTTATGGCACCTTAGTTATGCCTCGGTGAACTTTTTAAAATTCTTTTTCGATCCCAATTCAACTTCCATCAGACCTGGCCCAGTGGTGCCAGCCTCAGCCCTCGGCTCTGCAGAGCTGTCCCTTGCTGGAAGCCATAGCCGGAGCACCCTCACCTGCCCTGCTTTGCAAAGCAGCTCGGTCCTGTAATCCCAGGACCCCTTTACTGCCGGCGGTGCCCAGGGAAACATGCTCATTACGGTTTCTCCTGCCTGAGTGCACCCGGCTCACAGCCAGCTGAGAGGGAGCTCTGCACCCGTGGGGAGAGGCCGTGTTCACTCGTGGCTGGGGCTCTAACCGGACACCTGTGGGCCATGGCCTCACATGCTCAGTCTCACCAGTTCTGAGCGTGAAGGATCCCAGCTGTGCTTTCAGGAGAAGGAATTTAAGTGCCATGCTGCACCATCAGCCCCACGAGCCCTCTCCCCGCTTTCCTTCACAGGGGGAGAGGGGCGAAGAGGGACTGTGTCCTTCCCCACCACGAAACAGAAAATTTCCTCCTCCGCCTGCCAGGATCAACAAGGCAGGTTGGAGCTGATTGACGTCAACCTGGCTCAAATGAGCTTGCGCCAGTGAGAACTCACTGACCAGCACGGCTAGGAAATCCAGCTTGGGTCTCCTTCAGGCCCAGACGGGTCCAGGCATCAGAGGGTGCTGTCCGGCCTCAGTCTCCTTCACTCCCACTTCTCAGTGCTCTAACCGGGTGCATTCTCAGGCCAACCTTCGCCTTTCTTTGGAGAGACAAAGACTGTCCCTACGGCCCTACTGTGTTTCAGGTAGAGGTGAGGCAGCTCCTGCCAGGATAATCTCTCCAATCTCACCAAGCTCAGTTTAGGTCGCCTCGGGTCAAATGCAGACTTGCAAAGCTGCTGCTGCAGTGGGGAGCACTGACCGCTCTGACCTCTGGGATGCCCGCACCCGGGCCGCCTGGGATGCCCGCACCCGGCCCGCCTGGGATGCCCGCACCCGGGCCGCCTGGGATGCCCGCACCCGGCCCGCCTGGGATGCCCGCACCCGGCCCGCCGGGGATGCCCGCACCCGGGCCGCCGGGGATGCCCGCACCCGGCCCGCCGGGGATGCCCGCACCCGGCCCGCCTGGGATGCCCGCACCCGGGCCGCCTGGGATGCCCGCACCCGGGCCGCCTGGGATGCCCGCACCTGGCCGCCGGGGATGCCCGCACCTGGCCGCCGCCACTGCTGTGGCAGCACCTGAAGGAAGAGCGCATCGTCGCTGCAGGCGCCTCTAGGGCGGGTTTTCCCAGGGTAGAGACTGGGATGCAGGCTGGGCAGTGTCCCAGCCACTAGGAAGAGGAGGAGGAGGAGGAAGAGCTGCCCCTCCATGCAGGAAGACTCTGGTCTGGCAAGGACGCCCTGGCCCACTCGCAGCCACCTGGAGGGGCCCTGACATGTCTGCTCTCTTCTGAACCTCCATGGTTCTCATCGCCTAGGGAAACAGAGTCCTTCAGTCCCCAAGGCCAGGTTGGGCACCGCCACTGCCTCTGCGGAGTCATCTCCCTCCTGCAGCAGGTGGAAAGGCCGGGAGACCACCTCGGGCCCACGGCACAATTGCCCACCCCCTGCTGATTTATTCACAGTGGCAGGATCGCGACCTTCAGGGAGAGCAGTGGCACTGTGGCTGCCGGAAGAAATCTCGTCTTCCTCACGCTGACCTGGGACTCTGAGGTTCAAGGTGGTGGAGGGTTTGGAGAGGGCTGCGGTACTATTAGGTGCTAAATGTCAAGCTACACAAATCTTCCAGGTAATGCCAGCATTTGCTGCTAACAAAAAGTTCTGTGTCATTCTCGACACAGCCCCTTTCCTGGACACTGAGACCCCATTGGCTGTGAGATGCACGGGAGAAAAGCCAGCCCCTGACTCCTTGGAAAAACCACCCCATACTGCTTTCAAAACCATTCTGCACAATGCAAAAATGTCACACCCTGCTCTTGTTGCTTTGAAATTTCTTTCATCAAAAGCCCTTTGGTAATCACTGGCAGAGAAAATACAGAATGACAATCACTTCTCCTCTGAAGAGTAGGACTTCGCTGACGAGGGCTCTAGGTCCTGCTGTTGTTTCTCTGTCTTTCTAGGTACACGGGGCCAACCTGTCTTGGAACCTTTCATGTCACTTCAACACCAAATCATAGAGTAGCCTTCCTGAGGATGTGTGAGGTCACATCCAAGTTAACATGTACGGCCCCATCACGGACGGGGTTGACAGGACATTGGTCACCAGCTGTGAACCACCGAGATGTCGCACAAAGTCGGTCTGGACAGGAATGATCGAGGCAGGAGGCCACAGCTGTAACCATCACCTATCACAAGGCGCCCTGGTTCCAGCAGCGCTGACATGGGAGGAAAGTGCATCTCAGGACGACGAGTCCTGGAGCCTCTGAGGTGTGGATACACACAGACCGGCTTGAGCGCAGGTGACACAAAACCAACCACACCCGCAGGAAATCCTTTGGTCACAGCGGCTCTTCTCATGGTCGTCCCCATCCTGACAACCTCAAGCACACTTCAGGGCCGCAGCGGCCCCGATCCGGGGTTGGCCGAGTTTCCTTAGCTGCACGGCTGTTTAAGCGTACTCCTCATAAAATGAAAACAAGGCCAGCGTGGACACCTGAAGGGCAGCGCGTCCTCCCCACGCTCTCCAGTAGGAGGGGCCAAGCATGGCAGCCATCCATCGCGGTGGGGCTGAGCTTAGCTGGGTTCGCTTGCCCAGGCCCAGGGACGCAGGGAAGATGCAGCTCCTGGACTCTGGGAAGCAAGACCTCGACACCTCCCGGGGTGCACACTGGGCCCTGGGGCAGAAGTGTGGCCCAGAACTGCACCCTTCCCAGCCCTGATAATCACGTGGGTCGTGCAGCCGAGTGCCTCGGTCCCAGCTTCGTTTCACTTTCCTCGAGTCAGTTCCCTGGATTTACCCTCAAGGGCCACATCTTTTATTCTTGGTTTTGGACTCTGCAGATTTCTAGGGATGCGGAAGACAGAAGTCCCAGAGAGCAAGAAGCGTGTCTGTGCCAACAGCAACTGGTGGCACCTGGCCCATGTGGTGTGGGGCTCCAGGGGGCCTCCGTGTGCTTACCTCCACCTCCAGCTACAGGGCAGGGGCCACGCAACTCCTCTGCAGGAGGAAGTTGAGGGACTTGGGGGCCACAGAGGCAGCAACACCCAGGCAGGGGAGAGCAGGAATTATTGTTTGACAGAGGTTGGCTATATAGTACAGGACAGCCTTGAACTCACAGTGATCCTCCTGCCTCAGCCTCCTGAGTGCAGGGATTACAGGCCTGCAATAGCACACCTGCTGGAAATCAGGAATTTAAACTTGAATTTATGGGACGTGAGCCCATCCTCTTTATCTGAAAGATGTCCCTCCCTACGAGCCCTGCCACCTCCTCCAAACCCTGCCACTTCAATCAAACACACCATGGAGGCACAGCAGAAGAGGGGCAGAGTCCATGCTGAGCTCTCACCTTCCAGGTTAGGGAGCCCACAGCTGGCCCCAGAGCTGGCCCACTCTTCAAGAACTGGCCTGAGCCCCTATCAGTCCCAAAGGGTAATGTTCAGCTCCCTGGGAGGAGGAGGAGTGGGCAGGTGAGGCAGGAGGACAAGCAAATGCCAGACAGTGGGGCAAGGACAGAGAAATCAGAGGGAGTGAGGACAAACCACAGACAGTGGTCACCAGCCCTCCAGGACCCCAGACCAGTGTAAACCAGAAGCCAGGACCTTGCTGGCCTCCAGCCTCAGCTGCATTGCTGTCTGGACGCTTTGGTGGTGCTGACCCTTCCACCAAAGCCTTGTGGTCCACACCTTCCTGATGGGCAGGCAGGTCAGCTGCCTGGTTGGCCGTGACTCCTGTCCCCCTCCGCTGCCCCCCAAGTCCCAGGACCTTGGAGACCTGTGGAGGGCACTGTCATCTCTTCACTTTAACAAGCCTGGACTCCTGCTTCTTCTGGGTGTCCTGCTTGGTTCTCTGCTCAAATACAAAGAACTCGGAAGCCACTCCCAAGTCACATCTCATGACCAGGTCACAGAGATGTCCCCCTTGGACACCCAAACTCTGGTGGGGCCCCAGATCTCAGGAGAGAGGATGCACACTGTGGGACCCGGGCTGAAGCCCTGCCCCAGGCTGTTCTGCAGCAGCAGGGGAGGAGGCCACAAGAACAGCCTGAACCCCGGGCACCCAGAGAAAACCTACCCATTCTAACCCACCCAGGAAACTCACAGCCTGACCTACACAAAAGTAGGCAGAAGTCAGGATTCCCACCATGTTATGGCTCATGTTTGGATGCCCCTGCCAAGCCTTATGCAGTCATGGAGGTGGCTGAGTCTAGTGTTTGTGATTGGTTTGTTGTCTAGTGCTGTGATTGGCTAGGAGCAGTGCTGCACCTGCCCAGGGGCAGGGAGCTAGCATACAATCAGAGGGAGGGAAGGAGGCGTGCCTTTCCCTATTTTGCCTTTTTTGCTCTTGTCACTTGCAGCCGCCATGAAGTATCGACCCTCAGCCACGCCATCCTGCCTTGGAGCCAGCTGAGTATGGACTGAAAGCTCCAAAAACTGTAAGCGAAATAAACCTTTTCTTGCTTCACTTTGTTTCAACAATGAGAGAAGAGTAACCAGGACACGCCACTGAAGTCTTCAGAGCTGGCCACTGAACCACAGGCGTTTGGTAGCTGCCACAAGACGGGAGAGCCAAGCCTTAACCCCATGCACCAGGTTGTTCTCGCTGCCCTGGTGGTTGGGCTGTCCCCAAACAGCCTTCCAGATCTCGCTGGCGAGCCTGCAGTGGAGAGCCTGACAGGTGGCCACCAACTGTGGGACACCAAGAAAGCATGCACAAGGCAGGCCTGGTATGTGGGGCACAATTGTAACCTCAGCAGGCTGGGAAGTGGAGACAGGAGGATCTCAAGTTCAAGCCCAGCCCAGGCAATTTAGCAAGATTCTATCTCAGTGAAAAATGAAAAAAGGATGGGATGTAGCTCAGTGGAATGGCCCCAGTATTAGGAAAAAGAAAAATAGGACAATGTAGTAGACTGACAGCTGGTGGCCAACTTGTGACACCCAGCTGCACTGAACCAGCGTGGCGCTGGGTGTGGAAGCCCAGCTGAGGATTGTTGCCAACAGCATTAAAAGAGAACTGGAGGGGAAGAAGTGCTGTTGGTTCTCCTGGTGCCCTTGGTTCTCCCGGAGAAGCTTCTCATGCCGGCTTCCTGATATGAACTCAGCTGTTGTCGGAGCTCGGGACCTCGTTGTCGCTGAGGAGGGCTGGGGTACTTTCCAGGGGAGCCCTGGTCCTTACTTTGAGTGTTGCTTCCTGGAAGATCCCTCAGCTGCTGGCACAGATCCTTCACCCCGCTGGCACAGACTTTCTAGCTTCCACCGCTGACCTTTGCGCCTTCCCAGCACAGATTCGTGAAACAGACTGGTGTGAGTCATTATGATGGGCTCTAGGTCTCCAGCTGGACTCATGCAGGACATTGCTGTGAGATCCAGCCCTCAGCTGGACTCTTTGAATCGTTAGTGTGTGGACAGGTTTCCCGCACTTTTCTGCATTTGACTGTTTAGGCGAATACTATAAAATAATCCTATAAATGATGTGTTCTGTATTAAATTCCCATGTAAACCCTGACTACAGCAGATGAGAAGGTGGGGAAAGGTACCAGGATGAATGCTCAGCCTTCAGCCCTGCTAAGTGCACCCCACAGCCATCCCTTTCCTTCCCACACTGACTCTGCGATCCAGTTTTCTGATGTGGACAGGAAGGAGAGACAAGGCTGGCTTCCGGGTCGGTCCTGGTGCCTGATGCCAGGTCAGCATGCGGGAAGGGTGTCCGGGAAGTGCCTCTCTCAGCACTGTGCCCTGGCCTCTCACTGTGGACCTATGGGGTGCCCTCGTGGGGAGCAGAGGAGGTGGCAGGTTTCAGCCAGTGACACTCACTCTGAAGCCATGCATATGTGTGTGCACACCCATGTGACAGGAGGCACCATAGGTGTATTTACACATCTCAGTGATTGGGGTCCCATAAGTCCACCTGCACTTGTTCCACTGAACCCCCAGCTGAGGCCCAGGTCGAATCCAGTCCCCTGGTACTGTGTGCACCAAGCTGCCTGCCAAGTAGATGTGGACAGCACTGACAGAAGTCTGTCCCTCAGGCACCATGAGCTTCTGCTTGTGACCGTCAGAGGCTGTGCTAAGGCTGTGTGAGCCTCTGGCCCAATCTACAGAGATCAGAAGGCTGGCAAGCTGAGGGCCACACAGCCCTCCCTGGGTGGGCGGGGGCAGGTGTGGGGAACCCAGGCTCCTTGCGGTGAGGTCCTGCAGCCTCAGGGGGGCCAGCCTCATGGGTTTGGTCTCAGTCATGCCCCTCTTGGGTTTCGCCTCCCTGCTTGCCCCCTCGCCTGCTTTCCTGGGGCACCTCCTATGGCCTTCCCTGCCGGGCAGGTAGAGCTCCCTCCTCCAAGGAGCTGAGGAGGGTCTCAGCAAAGCCCAGCTCTCCTGATGATCCTGAAGCAGGGAACTGATAAATGCCACATCAAGAACCAGTGATACTTCTGGGCATGACAGTGCACACATGTAACCCCGGCACTCCCGGAGGCTGAGACAGGAGGAATACAAGTTCAAACCCAGCCTGGACAGCTTAGTGACTTAGTGAGACCCTGTGTCAAAAAACAAAGGGTTGAGGATGCAGCTCAGTGTGAAGGTCGTGGATGTTGATGGATGCTGAAAATTCAGCACATGGTTTGGGTTTTCCCAAGAGTAGCCTCAGGGTGGAGGCTCTGAGTGCAAGGGGCTTACTTGGGCCATACTCAGGAAAGCTGGCATGGAAATGAGGACAAGAACAGGGGTGGGAGGCCAAGCAAGGGCACAGAGGGAGCCTGTGCCTGCCAAGGGCCCGTGGGGCTGAACTGTGCTGGGAATGCCACGGGTGGCTTCCGAGTGACCCTGGGAAAGTGGGCAGGGTGTCAGCCCCCAGTTCACAGGCATCACTGAGAGACAGCGGCTCCGGGAACACCTGCTCCCCAGCTCTGAAACCCATGCCTGCAAGCCCGCCAGCAAACAAGCGTCCTGGGGCCACGGCAGTCGCCAATCTGCAGAGCGTCTCCTGAACACCTGCACCCATGTTTGCCGCCTGCTCCTGAAGCCTGGCTCCTCCATGGCAGCGAGGGACAAGCAGCCATGGGCCAAGCAAGGAGGCGCCGCTGAGGCCATGAGACCACAGCAAATTCTCCAGACGCGGCTGGGCCTGCGTGCATCTTCCAAGGCAGGCAGATGGCGTGGGAAGCTCCAGGCTGGGCTGCAAACACCCCCAGCTCCTGGCTTCAGATTTTCTCGGCTGGGGCACATCACATGTGCATGCCTTTAGCAGCCTGGCACCTCCTGTGGCAATCGGGGTTGCCAAGAAGGAGCTATGCCTTCCTCCAGCCCTCTGTACCCAACCTCTTTAAAATTAGCATCTCGTTATGCAAGGGGCAGTTGACAGGGAGCCCAGAATAAACCTCCAACTCGAGACTCAACAGCCCTAGCAGATTCAAGCTTTCGGTGTTGCTTCCCTCTGCTTCTGCCTCTCTGCAGCTACAGCCTCAGAAGAGTGACTCCCCACTCTGGGTCTCATTCTGACAGCAGCCTTTGTCTCAAGGAACTTCCTGTCTTAGTCACTGGGACAAAACACTTAAAGAAGCAGAGGTTTATTTTGGCTCATGGCTTTAAAGGACTCAGTCCATGGTCAGCCAGCTCCGAAGCAGGAAAGCACAGTGGAAGGGCCTAGCAGAGGACAGCTGCTTATGTCATGGAGGCCAGAAAGAAGGCAGCAGAGGGACCAGAGGGAGGGGGACCTGCCTCTTGCGACCAGGCTCCACTTCCTAGCTGTGACACCCCATCATTACCCCTGCACAAGCCTGGTGATGAGAGCTTAGTGTCCCTGTGGGCCCATTCCACCCGGCTTCTCAGAGGCCCAAGACGGAACCCGGGGCTCCCAGTAGGCACCATACTCGCTGGCTTCTCTCTTTCTCGTTTCTCTCGTTTCTCTCTCCTGCCCCGTGGGGAAAGCTGTCTGGGACGCAGTTCCCAACGTGCCTCCTGCACCCAGGTCAGTCTTGGGGTCTGTTTTAGGGGGTACGTAAATGAAGACCAGAGGCCAAAATATAAAGCAGGGTTGTTGCTGAGGGCCTAGTCTTTTCTTCCCACTCCCAGCTCCAGAAGCTTAGGTGAGAGATGTAGTCTGGCAGATCACCCCCCCACACATGCTCCCCTGCGTTCTCCAGAGCGGGGTGTAGCACCCCGCCGTCCCCACTGCCCACAGCCCATCTGCTGTAGCTCATCTAGGGCAGCCTGCGAGATGGTCTCTCCTTGCTCATGTCCAGTCGCTGGGCAGTGCGTGTGCGAGCCCTCATCACTGTCACACAGACTATTCCTGCGTGGCCAGTCCATTCCTTAAGAGACAGACTTGGTCAAATTCCTGCCGCCCAAACACAACAACTCTCAGCGTGAAGCAGTTTTCCTCTTTTCTTTGGCTGCCATCTCCGCCACCCTGACCTTCACGCACGGCTCAGCACAGCACAGGACCCCAAACTTGACTTCCAGCAACCCTGGGCCTCCAGGCAGCCTGTGGGGATGTGGTCCTACCTCTCCGCCTGGGGCTCGGGCTATGGACAATGACTGGGTGGCGCGGTCAGCCCCAGGGCAGCAGCAGCTGGGTGAGGGGGAACTGTCCATGGCGGTCTTTACGCGGCCACATCCCCGCCACTTCCTTCCCACACTCGCCCATCTTGCTGGACTTCTGCCCCTGCCTCCCTCCCAACTCGATTTTCCTCCTTTCCCCAAGCTGAGTCAAATAGCCAGAAAATAGTTAAGCCTGACGAGGCGTGAATCCCTGGGTTGCTCTCTGACTCAAAGTCCCCTTTGAGCAGCTCTTTCCAACTCTCCGTCAAGGTCCTGAAGTTAAACCCACCGTCACATCTCTGTGAGCTCTCAAATTCCCAGGGGAAAGGACTGGGAGAGGGTGAAGAAAATAGAGACAGAGAGCTGGGGACAGGTGGAGCCCTCCTCCGGATGAAGACACTGCTTGGCCACCACAGTACATTTGTTTATACACTTGTCATCCCACGGCCCTTTGCTTCACCAGCTCACTCCCTACGCCTCTGTGTTCTTAGGGTTGGACACCCGTGCACCTGCAGTACCCCACACCCTTAGGTCATTTCTCAGGCTCACTGTGCCCTTGGGGTGCTCCTGGGGTGCTCTGTGCCTCAGGCTTTGCATGTATGAACCATCACTAGCTCAATGGCTCCCAATAACTCACAACTCCATGATCTACAAACACCCAGACTCTGCCCATGCTCTCCCCCAGCTCTGACCCCTTCTCAGTGAGGCTTCAGCCTCCGTCTCTAAAGACTGGAACAGACATATGTCAGGATCTGTGCCTAGATTCCCAGTCCCCCAAATGGTTGCACGGCAAAGGCCCAAAGGAATGAGACACGCGGCATGGTCTTTAGGGCCACAGGAGGAGTGAAACCCTGGGCAGAGCTCGTAACCCTGCGAGCCGGCCGGCGGACTGGGCCTGGGCGGCCTGTATTTAATCAGAACAGGCAAGGAGCTGAGTGGACAATGGAGGAAACCTGAGCAGGATCTAGGGCGGGGTTCAGGGACCCCTCAGAGCAACAGACGAAGCTAGTTAAGGAAAACTACCCAGAAAGTCTCCGGGCAGCCTCAGCGTGGCCTGATTGCCCCTGAGGGGTCTCCTCATTCTCAGTTCAGCCCTGCCCGGACTACACCGCAGCCCTGCACGTGTGCTCAGCTTTGGTGGCTCCACCACTGGCACAGTCCCTAAGCGCCCAGGCCCTGTCTTTACAGTGACCCTACCCACGCACTCAGTGCCCACCTGAGAAAGCTCCAGGCTGCTCCGCCCACCCCGAAGGACAGGGCCCCTGTCTCCCACCAGTGTTGGTAGCACAACACCCTAACTTTGATTCAGGCCAGTTCACAACCCAGATTAGCTTCACATGGACCAGTGCACCCCCACCACCTGCTTCCCATCTGCCCTTCAGAGTACCTGTAAGACAGAAGGAAAGAATTCATAGTAAACCACGCATATCGTGTTACACAAATGCGTAGCCATGGCCAACTGGAAGACACCAAGAGTGGCAGACGCAGGCAGCTACTCAGACTGAAGTTCGGACTTCAGGCAAGTCAGACAGTGTGCTACTTGATCAGAATTTTTCTATACATTTGACAGTTTGCAATAAAAGCCATATAATATAAACACAGGACCTGTGGGCGGGACAGCTCGAAGCACAGTCACTATAGGTGTGTCACACCCAGAGGTCAAATGCAGGAGCAATGTTGGGACAGGTGGCATGTTATTTCTAAAGCGGTGGTCGTCTTCTGCTAAATGCTCAGCACACAGGCTTTCAGACGTGCAGCTCCGAGTCCTGGGCAAGTTCAGTTACATTAAACTGACTGGTACTGCTTGGCTTGTACAAGTTACGGGACGCAGACTTCCAGGTGTGGGTTAGTGCAAGCAGGCTCTCGCCCATGAGCACGCCCAGCTGGTCACTCACTGACACAACCTCCCTGTCACATCCTCCCAGACTGTGCAAATCGAGGGTGAGCCGTGGCTGTGCCACCACATGCCAGCAGCCACCATTTTCACACCCATGCCCCGAATGCTTGCATATTTCCAAGCCATCGCCCAAGACAGCACAGCTGCAGGGAAGCCCTGGCCTGCGCTTGGCCCCAGCTCCACAGGCAGAGCCGTGACTGGAAGGTCAGATGCCAGCCACTGGCTGGCAGGTGGGGTCTCTAGTGGAGGCCAGAATCATTTTGGGGTCACAGACTTACCCTCTGCTTCCAGGGGGAGCTGAATCCTCAGGATCACAGAGACTCTATGTCCCCCCTCAACCCCAGGGGGAGCCCCAAGGCTTCTGCAAACCCACCTCCAGGGGGTGGGCCTGCCAGTTCTGCAGTCCCAGGGTTTGGACCCTGGCTGGGAAAAGGTCTTCGAGGAGGACTCGCTCTGCGTGGAGATAACCAGATAATCAGCTGGGAGCTGATCTCTTCTCCGTCCAACTGCCTGCAGTGACCACAGTTATTACAGACCCTAAAGGGGTCCACGGCAGCGACTCACTCATCACGCACACTCTGGGGTCTCCTCTGTCCCCCGCCCACTCCTGCTTCAGTGGGAGCCCTAACCCCAAAATCACTTCCTGCATCCCGTCATTGTCACAAGCTCTGCTCTGGCAGAAACCAAACCAAGACGAAGGGCCTAAGGAGACTGCTGCTCACAGGGGCTGGGGCAGCTGCACCCTTTTAGTCCAATCACTGAAGACAAAAGGCTGTGAGGGAGGCCACGTGGGCCTTTAAATGTCCCAGAACAATCAGTGGCACCTGTGACGTGTCCCGGAGGAAAAACGCAAGACCCCAAACAGAAGCCTTCAAACCAGTGCCTTGTGGTCAGAGCTGACAGCCTCACAGCCTCTGCGGAGCCCGATTCTGGTAACAAGGCAATAGGGAAACTAAGAAGTTAGGAGGCTCCGGGGTCCCAGAAATCCAGTGTGCCGCAAGCCAAGGTAGACGTGTGTCTTTGAGACAGACACTTCCCACGACAGCATGGAAGATGCCACGTCTCTCTCGACAATGCCCTTTGGGGAAGCTCACCCTAATTCTTTTCAGCAAAATTAGATGGGATCCCTGACTCCAGACCGGCCAGATGTCTCCTCACCACGGCTCCCTCTGGGTGCAGCTCTGCACTCCAGCCCCTGGTGACACAGGGTGATGCAGGGACCTTGACCCGTGCGGGGTTTTTGGCCCAGCAGGAAGGTCCTTCTTTCATTCCCCTCCAGAGACTCACGAGACAAGATAAGGCACCCTGGAAACGGGGAAACTTGTTTGCTTTTGTCACTTCTCCGGGGTGAATGTCCCCAGTGGTCTACAAGCCAGAGTGCAGTGAGCCCCGCAGCTGGGCCGACAGCAGTTCCTACATGTTCCAAGCCCTCTGCCGGCTTCCCAGGGCCACAGCCTGTGTCTCCCTTTGGTCCCCCACTTCCCCCTGCTGCAGGGGGGGCTCCATGTGCAGAATCATCCGGTGCTTTTTGCTCCTGTTGCATCTCAGTGGGGCCTGGTGGACGTTCGCCATCTTTGGGATTCTACTGGACTCAGACAGACGGGGGTGGGTGGTTTGTCTGGGGGTGACCTCAGAAGGCACGAGAAATGTGAGGCCAGGAAAGGGAACAGCTGACTAAAGACATTATCTGCTTGGAAGACTTGCCAGAAGTTTCTAGAACAGCCCCTTCAGAGGAGACAAGGTCGCTTTCATCCCACCCTGGGTTCCTCGGGGAGGTAGCACCCTTCCTTATGGCTGGACTGGGCTTCCAGGAAGAGGAGCGCAGGGGGCAGTGCAAGCTTGTGGTGGGGACCCTCCTCGACGCCCCAACTGGCCACCGAGGCATCCAACCCACCTCCCAGAAGCTGCTGAGGACAAGCAGACATGTTCTTAGGGAGCAAATGGCTCCTCTGCCATCCAGGTCCGTGTGCGTTACAAGAAAAACCCAGTCTGGGCCACTCTGCCTGAGAACCAAGGCCCGGCCCACAGAGACCTGAGCCCCTGCGGCGGCCGGGAGCACCACCTCCCTTTGGTTTTTCCTTTTCGGGAGCACACGCCGGCTCAGGGGTCTCCTTTCAGGGGGTGCGGGCACCTACACTGGACAGTGAAGGAGGAGCCCCTTCCCCTACCGGCTCCACCCTCCCCATCCCCATCCTTCTCAAGCTCCAGGCTGGCAGCACCCCCGGCTGTCACACCAGCCACCTCCAGGCAGTCCTCGCACACAGGGGAAACCAACCCTGCATGAGCCTTCCCCTGCCTGCACCAACCGCTTTGCCGCAGCCCCTCCCTGGCAGTGCCCCCCACCAGCCCTACCTCCCAGCCCGGGACCTCAAGCTTGTCCTTGTCACCCAGGCTGGAAGCCCTTACCTATCTTTTCACTTCCGGTCCACACCTTCCTGTCTCCTAACAAGCCGTCCCTCTGTGACCCTGTGTTACTCTGATTCCATTCCTCCCGGATCCCTGTGACTCCAACCAGCTCCGGCCTGATCTCTGCTCTCAGGTGCCTTCTGGTGCCCACAGGCTCCTGCCTCTCAAGCCCAGACCTTTGTCCTCCCTGGCAGGAGCCCTGGTGGGTCCCCTCCCACACCTGCCCTGTCCCAGCTCCTGCAGGTCACCAGTGGCAGGTTTTCCCCGGCTCTGTCTAATCAGCAGCCCTGGGGTCGGCACCAAGCAAGCGTTTAAGGAACAGGAATTAATTGACAGGGCAGGGACGGTGGTGGTCACCTCCAGACCCAAGGTCCCACGCAGGGCTCCCAGGCTGGCCCCAAACTGGTTAGAAATGCAGGCTCCAGGACCACCTCAGACTTGGGGCATCAGAACTTGGGGGTGTCTGAGCACCTTCAGGAGAGTTTGCCCTGTGTTGGGTTTACATTTCTGACTTGTGGCTCTGGCACCAGCGACTCTGTTTCCCACTGAACAGCACTTGTGGTTGCAGGTTCTGCGGGCTGCCGCCACAGCGAGAAGGGATTCGATCAGGGCCGGGCATGTCCTCCCGCAGCTCACCGCTGCCCAAGCCAAGGTCCGGGAGCAACTCGCCTCCAAAGGGGCCTCCTGGCCTGGGAGCCGGGGTGGGGGGGAGCGGGGGGTTGGTCCCCCAGGTCACAGCGAAGATCTCTGGGCGCAGGCTGTGGACCACGGACACCCAACCCATAGGTCTCAGGGTGTGGACTCTGGTGCTCCGTTCCGAGGGGTGCGGGCGGGTCCCCAAAAGGGGCGATGCCTCCGCCCCAAGCCGATAGGGTTAGGGTTAGGGCGAATCCAGGCCGAACTGGGCCTGGCTGGACTGCGAGAGTGCGCGGCGGACCACGCAGGAGGCTTTGCTGCGGGGTAGGAGTGCGTGAGCGCGCGGAGAGAGTGCGCGGGCCGATGTCTCTGGTTCGATGGGCCCAGCGCCCAGGACCCGCGGTAACCCGGCCGGGGAACAGGAACCTCCGAAGTTCCAAGACTTTTAAGGGGCTGAGGGCACAGACGGCTCTTTCCTCCCAGAGACCCACAGGTGGAACCCCGGGGTGCCCGAGGGGGCGGAGGGGCTGACGCCGGGTCCCAGTCCCCACTCAGGTTCCTCTAAGGACCGCAAGGTCTCCAGAGAGAACAACCCGGACTCCCCGGCCGCCTGGAGCCTGCGGGGTGCAGATGGACTGGGCGGGGGCTCCCGGGCCGTCCCCGCCCCCAGCCGTCGCCATCGCCATCGCCGTGCGCACGTGCGGCGGGACTGCGTCACAGCAGGTGACGGCGACCCGGGCTACTTAAGGGACAGCGCCGGGGTGCACCCGAGGGACTTACCGCGCTGTCGCCCAGAGGTAGGTGCCAGGGTCCCAGCTGCGCCCCAAGCGCTCCTCAGGGTCGCACCCGGGGCCGGTGCTGCTCCCCGGTGTGCGCCGGGCAGTGAGCGGCGGGCCGAGGACTCTGCCTCTTCTCCGATGAAAGCCCGGTAGGTTCGGACTCAGACCCCGAATGACGCAAGGAGACCGGGGTTTAGCAATGGGAGCGCGCGTTCTCCCCGCGCGCTTTGGCGACGCCGCAGCCGGGCGCGCCTTCCGAGTCTGAGTCTGAGCGCTGGGCCGCGCCTCGCGCCTGGGAAACTTGAGGGTCCGGCTGCGCTCGGAACCGCGCCCCTCTCCCCACGCAGAGCTCGGGCGTCCCGCTGCGCCCTTCCCTCCAGGGCCGCGCGCCCCACGGCCCGCGTTCTCCGAGATCTCTAACCGCGCGCTCCCCAAACCCTGCTCACTCCCGGGACGGCGCCCTTCCTTCCTCTGCACGCGCGGCGGAGCCAGGTCCCCGTGGGGCTCCAGGCGCCGGACCTGGGCGCCCCTGGGACCCCGACTCCTCTGTTCTCCGCGGCCCTCATCCCCTCCCTGCTCTCCACAGCCATGAACGGTGGCCTGTGTCTGTGCGTGCTGATGGCGGTTCTGGCGACCGGCGCCTGGACGCAGCCGCTGTCCCCAGCGGGACCTCTGGGCCCCGGGACCTTGGGCGCGGAGGACGCGCCACAGAGGCAGGTTCGGACGAGGACGGGCGCTGCTGAGCCCAGGGCGCGCCTGGGCACACTGCTCGCTCGCTACATCCAGCAGGCCCGGAAAGGTAAGCCCCTCTGCTCTCCCCACCCCTCTGCTGCCCTGCAGGCCCTGGGCAGACCGTCTCCTCCGTGCCCAGAAGGAGGTGACCCCTTTCCAGAGCCCTACCGCCCTCAGAGGGCCGTTCCGGGCGTCCTGTGGCTGATAGAGGACAGGCAGGACGTGAGCCGAACCTCCTGGAAACCCTTGCTTTGGGCTGATTAAGCTCAGCAGCATTTTACGGATACATTTAAAGATAATGACTGTGCCTGCAAAGGGTTCCCGTGCTTGGGATCTGACAAGCAGAAGTGAGGATGTGCCCGTTTCCACCAGAGTAGTAACCGGAGGAACTGAGAGTGAGCCGCGGGCGCAGCCGCCTCCCTGGGTGGAGGGTTAACATGGTTACCGAGAGGTGCGCTTGTTTTCTCAGCATCAGTCAGACCCCTTCTCGCGGAATGTGGCGACCAGTTGGTCGCCTGTGGGTCCCTTTCCTGACCTGGCTCCCCGCGGCAGAGAGGAGGTGAGGCCGGGGATTCCTGAGCCTTGCCGCTCTGCCGCGGAGGAGGCTCAGGCGTCCGGGCATCTGTAAGAATCATGACTGGGGATGCGTTTTCCTCCCAGCTTTCTCCACAACGACGCAAACGATGCCCGCTGCCAGACAGGACACCACATGGGGCGGACGAGGGATGCACAGGAGGCCCTTCCCACGGGGTTCTTACCAGCCTGGGCCCCTGGCTTGACCAGAGCAGAAGAGGAGGGAGTTGTCTCTCCAGGCTTCTGAGGTTTCGCAGGACAATGAGATAGGACCCTTTTTGTCTAGTGGACTTCAGAAGGAAAGCACAGGAGGCCACTTGTCACATTCCTTCCTCCTGCAGGGAAATCACCCCAACTGCCCACCCCTCACCCCAGTGCTGCCTGCCTGCTACGTGCACTGAGGCAGAACACTGGCCATGGGCCAGGCGACAGAGAAAGTCTCCCTGCCTTGGGGTCGCTTCTCTTTGCTGATCTGAAAGTAATTTAGTTTCTGCCCCCTGATGGGGTTTGAAGATCAGCCAGACTCATCTGAAACATCTGAGGCTGTCACTAAGCTGTAGATGAGGAACTCTGTCCCCAGCTGTAGGAAAGATTGGAGAGAAGCAATCTAAAAAAAAAGCGAGTCCTGAGACTAGCTCCTAGTCCTGCCCCAGGAGGGTGTGGTACCGAGACCCTTAGCTGGGGGAGGGGGGTTCCAAGCTGTCTTCTCAGCCCCTCCCCCTTCTCCTTGGCACTGGGCCACATGAGCCCAAGTGGGAGCAGCAGTCACTTAGTGATTTGCTGCCATACCTGGGTCAGGCCCGCTGAAGACAGAGGCTCGAGAGGCAGACAGTATTTATACACGCAGACTGCACAGTGTCCTGGGGTATTTGTGAGTTTTGAGGTCACATCAGACTTCCGCTCGGCTCTGAACTGGTGGTGCTCTAGGGATGGGGTGGAATTCCCAGGAGCAGTCGCCCATGGGGGCTCTCAGGGGCCAGGAGATGCAGCTTAGAGAGGAAGTGAGGAGAGGCCTCTAGTGGCCCAGTGGCTCACAGCCACGCCTGCCAGGACCCACTGGGCCGGGCTCTACATCTGCATGGCCTCTCGACCTTGCAAGAGCCCCTCGAGGCACCTTCACTCCTGCTGTGCCCGCATGGAGGCCACAGCCCCAGAGGATGGTGACAGGACGCGTCTGCTGCACTTCTCAGCAGCAGCAGCAGGGCTGAGGGTCCATGGCTTTCCAGAGCGTAAAGGGGTCGGGCCCTTCACCCCAACTCCATTGATTGGTTGTCAGCTCTCCTCTGCCTCAGCTCCAGGGACAGGAGCGTGAAGAATGGGGGAGCGGAGGTGTGCAGGGCCGAGCACGCTGGCACCTGGGTGGTGGCAGCCATGGAGTGTCATTGGTCATCAGGGTAGACAGCGGGACGGATCACTTCCCTGTGCTGTCGCTAGGTGCCGGGTGTGTGGATCTGCTGTACCCGTGGCCCAGCTCGCAGCAAAACTCCCTTCATCCTGCACAGCAGGTGTCCAGGAAGGGAGGCTGCACCTGCAGGGAAGCACAGGGGCTACGAGAGGCGGACTTCATTCTGCGTGCTGGTTCCTGGCTTTGTAGCTGGTTGAGTTCCCATCAGTGAGAAGGCTGCCCTGCTCCCGCAGGGTCTCTCAGCAGCGAATAAACTGCTGGGACTCCAGCCACCAGGGCAGGGCAGCCCCCGCCTCCGCCTCCGCCTCCGCCTCCGGGTGTGGGGACACTGCTAGTCTCCTCACCTCCTCCCTGCAGGAGGCCTGGTCCCTAAGGGGTTTGCTCTGCAGACGCCGCACTGATTTCGGAGGCTGCAGTCTGCTGTGGGGCGGGGACTGCCTCACAGCCTCCTGTCCCCCAGCTCAGCCTGGGTTCCAGCGGTAGTGACAGCCTCGCTCCCAGGACCGCGCCCCCTTCAGGCCCCGCTGTCTCCTTTGGTCTGACGCTGATTTAAGTGACATCCTTGTGACCCCACCTAGGAGTCTGTGGAAGGTGTTTGCTGGGTAGCTGAGATCTCAACCTGTCAGTGTGTCTTTCCAGGTTGTAAAGAACATAGCTTTCAAATTAATAATTTTAGAACAGAACTGACATAGCAGTGGGACTCGAGCCCCCTTTTGTTTTGGGTTTTGTGTTTTTCTTTGGGTGTGTTTCTCCCTGCTCCATCAGGACGTTGTAACTCCCCCAGCCTGAAGCTCTCTAGAGAGCCAGCTGTGCTCACAGACACTCAGGGGAGACTGAGGAGTGGGAGAGCCGCAGGGAGGACTGAGGTTGGCTTGAGCTGAGGGCCACAGACAAGGGTAAACTGAGGCAAGCCCGGAGTCTGCACCAGGCAGGAGCAGAGGAATCCACCTGCCCCTGGAGAACACTGCCCGGGCAGCTCGGCCTCTGGGTTTCCTCCTGCCCCATATTTGGTGTTGTGGTGGCTCCATTGTACCTGTGAGGTCTTGTGTGTCTCTGGCCTTTTCTGCTGTCCACAGTCTGAGCAGTCCTGTCCTCAGGTGAGCGTCCTTGTTTGTCTCTCTGCCCAGCAGTGCCTTCGGGCCGCATGGCCATGGTCAAGAGCCTGCAGGGCCTGGACCCCAACCACAGGATAAGCGACCGGGACTACGTGGGCTGGATGGACTTTGGCCGGCGCAGCGCAGAGGAGGAGTACGAGTACCCTGTGTAGACGCCCTGGCCTGACCGCCCGCCTGGAGGAGCCAGGCAGGAACACGGTCCCGTCCACATCACAGTCTCTCCGTCTTCCGTGTGAATGATCCATGTCTGCGGTTGCCCAGTGCCACACGCCCCGGTGTCTCCTTCACCCGTGGCTCCCAATCCTACGACGCTGCTATGCTATTAAAGTGATTTCAGTCCACGTCCCTTTGTGTGTCTGCTGGGGAGAGTGGCTGGGCCCTGCCCCCCAGGGTGCACCTGCAGTTCATGGTCCCCAGAAGGCTGGTGATATGTCACAGGGGGCCAGGCAAGGTACCTCCTGCAGTCAGCTGTCCAGGCCGCCTCACTCCACCAGGGTTTCTTTGGGTCTCTCAGCCTCTAAGTTTCTCAGGGCAGTGCCGTACCGTGATATTTTTTCCGTATAGTACTGGCAGTTGAGTGCAGGGCCTTTGCACTGAGCTATGCCCTAACCCTTTTAAAATTTTTTAATGAGTTGAGCTGGGCTGGAACTTATAATTGTCCTGCCTCAGCCTCCCAGAGTGCTAGAATTGCAAGCATGGGCTGCGAAACCCTGTGCTTTGTATGCATCTGGTCACTCCACAGCCTGTGGCACAAGGCCACTGTCCCCTTGCAGACAGGGTGGCACTCGCACTGCTCAGGCACCCAGCCCTCCACCTCTGAGCTTGCTGTCCTGTCTGCCCCAGGGACGTGCCCTTGGCCACTGCCATGGGGGAGCCTAGGAGGCTGGGTCAGGGTGGGTTCCTCCCCAGCTGAAGTCAGGGTTTAGTGTGAGACCGAGAGACCTCTCCGACCTAACACTGCACACTCGCTCTCCATGCTGCCCGCTCAGTCCCAGCCCCAGGGCTGTGGTTTTTAGCGCTGCACCACCTGTCCCAGCAAAAATCTGTTTCCGTGAGCAACGGGGATGTCGGGGATGAGTATGCAGCCGAGCATGCTGTGTATGTGTGTGTGTGTGTACGCTTGCATGTGTGAGCACACTCGTGCATGCATAGCTTGTGTGTTGGCATAGGGGTGGGGTTCAGGAGAGGCCTGGACTTGATCAGGGAAAGTGGGGGGGGTCTGGGTGTTGGGGGAGGTGGGCGTGTAGTTTCCCAAGGTGAAGTTGACTCACACAACCAACACGCGTAGGACAGCACTCACCTCCCCACCAATCAAGGACAACCCCAGATGACACCCAGGACAGCAGGGTGCTGGGGAACTGGCACAGGGTGAGACCTGGGCTGCTCTGTTACTCGGAGCAGCAATCAGTGCTTCCTCAGGGAACGGTTTTCTCCCGTGTTTCCCTGGACTAGAAGTGCCTACATTCCCACCAGCTCTCCAGGGTTTACAGCGGGGAGAGGCCACCAAGGTGAGGGTAGTGCAGTGTGTGCCCAGGGGTCCCACCACTGCCCCTGCCCGCTCTGAGGCTCCCCAGCTGGAATCAGCTGTGGAGGCATCATGACCACACACACAGGGCCCCCAAGCACCAGGACCTCAGTAGCTGCTTGCTGAGGGGTCCATGCCCTGCACTGGGGTTGGGCACCCACCAGGAGCCACACGTGGGAGGAGGGTGTGCCCCACCTGGCCGCCTAAGCTGAGGTGAAGGTGCCCAGACCCCTGCCCTTCCACTCCCCTCCCTCCCCTTCCTCCCTGCTCCATTCCCACCCACCCTCAGGAAGCCCGGTGAGGTCCCCAGGGCTGCGCCTGCCTTCTGGGCTCCATCCCCGTAATGAAGGCCACTCTGAAGTTCCTTTCTATGGCCCCACAGGAATGGAAAGGTTGAAGGTGCCATGGCCATGACTCCACCCCCACCCACCCAAACCCTGCCCTCCCATGTTACAGGTGACTGGGGTCCCATGATGGGTTCGTGATGGAATCGTGTGTTCCTGGACGTCCCCCTTGCCACAGAGAGCTGCCCATTGGCCCTGGGCACCACTGTGACCTCGAGGCCTGTGGCTGCTCTGCTTTCCATGTGGCCAGCAGTGGGCAGTGGACAGCACTGCTGTCCCAGGATGGGTTTCTCCAGCTTGGGCTGAACCAGCCTCTGTCAGGCAAGGACCCTAACTAACCTGGGGACCCTAATGGCACCCTGGCTGTGAGGTCAGGGGAAAGAAAGTGGGCATGGGGGAAACCTGCTTTCTTCATTCTTTTAACAAACAATAAAAATCACCACCCTTCGGGGTCCAAGTCACCAAAGGTAAGAATCCCGTTTGCCTGCTACATTTCCAGGTACTCTGAGTGTCTTTCTTCAGAGGACCCTGGTCCTGAAGGTAAATGCAGCCAGGGTCAAGCAGAAAGTGAGGCCAGGGCCTCCAAGTTCTCCGACACTATCCAGAGGCCACCTCTACTGGTCTGTGTATCTCACCTGCTCCCAGGTGCCCCGGGAGCATGGCTCCCGACCCGGGAAGCCTGGCTGCCTCAGCCTTCCTCCCCAGCAGCCCCGTCTTCCTCTCCCAGCACCTCCCTTCCTCCTGCTCACCGCGGGGAACCTGTGCTGCCTGCTTAGCTCAGGGGCCCTCTGTCGCTGTAGGCTGTCTGCTGCTGGGCAGAGATTTCGTGGTTTGGTTGACTGCAGTATTTCAGTGCTGTCATGGCCTGGCCCACCGTCGAGAGTCGGTCCATAGTGTGTGATGAATGAATTGAGGGGGAAACCTCCCAGGGCCCTTGCTCCTCGGACACAGATGGTTTGGGAAGCAGTTTCCTCAGACTGTTAGTTTTAAAGAGAGCACAGAGCAGGCACAGGACACCTCGTCTTCCAGGAGCGCGGAGCACGTGAAGCTGCAAGCAGACCCCGCCCCAGGCTTGGGCCGGCCATGTGCCTGCAGGAAGAGTGCACCCATCCGCAGATGGGTGCACACATACATATACACACACACACACAGTCACACATACGCACACATACAGGCACCCACACACCCACACACACTAGCACACATATATGTACATATACACAGTCACACATATGCACTCACACACATGCACATATACACATATGCACACATACTCACATCGGTGTGTGGCCCTATTTCTTCTGATATAGTTAAAAATCCAAAATGGATCATCAATACCAAAGCAGGGAAAAGAAGAGCATTGACGGTTTTCATTACATTTATTCAGCTTCTTAAAAAAGTGGAAGCCACCGGTGCGTTCCAGTCAAGGAACCGTGGAAGATGTCAGTGTGCGTCCAGTTGATTGACAGCAGTCACATACAAGGTGCCTCGGAGGACAGCGTGGGAGAGTGGGGGGTGGAGGTCTGGTCGGAACGAGTGACAACTGAGATCACAGCCTGGATTCAGCTTGACAAGGGTGGCGCATCCTGAGTCCTCACTGCCATGACTGGTCAGTGTTCCAGGACACCATAAGTCAACAAAGCCAGGGAGCAGTAGGTGGGGCTTTACAACTGGACCCCGGTGCTAGCCTTGCCACCACGAATGTGCCTGACATCTCAGATGTTAGCAGGGCACATTCTGGCTTGGGTGACATCCCTTGATGGTAGTCAAACACAAACGCCATCCTTCTGACCCAAATTGCTGGGATCTAGCTGGTTCTGGGGCTGGTTCCACAACATCTGTGAATAGTGCAAGTGTCCTGTGGTCTCATTAGGTCTATTTAGGTCATATGAACACACAGCACTCACACTCAGGTCATAGGATTCCAGATATCTTTCTTCCAATTCTTGCAGTATTTGTAGAAGACACCTCATGACAGCTGAGCTGCCCTTCCCTGGGTGGTTCTCAGAATCACTGTAATGGCTGAAACATTGTGTCAGCCTCAGAGTCTGGAAACCCAACTAAGTAACCTAGCAGTTCCACATCCTAGGGTGCAGAGGACCTGCCCTTAAACATCCTTAGCCTGTGGAGATAGTGTGAGTGCTACACTCACAGGGGAGGGGGTTGCTTACAATAAAGAGAGGAAAGGGGCTTCTCCTCCTTGTTTTGCTCTTGTTCCTTTGCTCTCTTCTGCTGCCTTGAATGGCTGACCCTCAGCCACACCACCTTGCCTTGTAGTCAGCTGATATGGACTGAGACTTCCACAAACTATGAATTAAAATAAAACTTTCTTCCCTTAATTTTGGGCATTGAGTATTTTGTCTCAGCAATGAGGTAAAAGTAACTAACAGACTCACTGAGGTTTGACATCCACGTGGCCACCCACAGTGTTCAGCTTTTTCCCTCTGCCACCCTGACTATGCCACCTGCTGTGCTCATCCCAAGTGGCCAGTGTCTAGCTCTGTTCCCAATGTGGGAGCTGGGGTGACACTGCTACCTATTTGTCCTCATGGCCCTCGAGTTCTACGCAGGGCCTAGGTGCCATAGTGTGACTGCTAATCCTGACAGGTCAACTTCATTGGATTAAGAAGCACCTAGCAAATGAACGAAGCCCATGACTGGATGGATCACAGGCGCTAACCTTAGATACCACATCTGGTCCCTACCCACTCTTCTCTGGCACTGCCCCCCCACTTTGCTTCTTGGCCACTCTGAACATCTCTGTTCTGCCTTGCCTCTCTGCCATGATGTTCCTGCCGTGGAGCCTGAAGACCATGGACTGACTCTCTTGAAATCTTGAGCTAAACTAAATTGCTCCACCTCTAGAGTTGTGGGTGTTGAGTATCATGGTTCAGTGATGGGAATGCACACGGGAACCCCTCCAATCAGCAGCTATTGTCCAAGATACCCCACCCCAGCCAGGTGGCCATGTGGCCGCTCCTTAGTCAATCCCACTCACACACCTGTAGAATGGCCTGAAGTCTCTGCCCTTACCTTACAAATAGAAGTAATAGTTGGAGACACATGCATGGTGTGTTCTGTATCTGTGGTGGCTACTGTTAGACTCAGCAAGGCAGCGATGCTCCAGAGGCTTGGCAGAGCATCTGTGGGAGGGACCCCGGCACCTTCTGTCTGGAGAACATCATCAGGCATTTCAGAACAGGTTTTCTTCTATGAATTCTCTTCATTTTCTTTCACTGCAAATGTCTATTTCACCTTCATTCTTAAAGAAAGTTGTTACTGTATCTATAATTCTAGATTAACATTTTTTTCAGCACTTTCATTATAAAAATTCAGTTCCCCATTTTGTGGTCTCTACGGTTAACGATAAGAAATCTGCAGTCAAGCAGGTTACTGTCCCCTTGTAAGTAATGAGTTGTTTTTCTCTGGTCACCTTTAAGATTTTTCCTTTTCTTTAGTTTTCAACAGTTTAATTATGGTATGTCAGGGTGTAGATTTCTATATGTATTCTCATTTTGGGTCTGTTCAAATATCCAATGTATAAATTTATCTTTTATCAAACTTGAGAAGTTTTCAGTAATTATTTGAATTTTTTTGGCATTTCCTTTCCTGGAATTCTGATGACACAGATGTTAGATCTTTTCTTGTTTCTCCCTGTCAAAGAGGGTCTATTTATTTTTAAAATTCTATTTCTTCTTGCATGGTTTATATTGGATAATTTCTATTTATCTTCAAACTCACTGATTCATTCTTCTATCATTTGAATTCTGCTAATGAGTCCATTCAATGAGTTTCTTTGGTTTTTGCATTTCTAAATTCTCAGATTTCCACTTATAGCTTTTGTTTCTTTGCTGAGATTTCCTCTTTTAACATTTATTTCAAGAATGGTTGTAATTACTCATTTAAGCACACATCACTGCTTTAAAGTGGTTATTCTGACACACATGGAATCTCATCATTGGCATCTGTTGTCTTTTCCAAGGAAAGTGGAAATTTCCACAGTTCTTCATACACTCAGTTAGCTTTGAACTTATGCTGAAGAACTTTCCAAGGAAAGTGAAAATTTCCACAGTTCTTCGTATGCTCAGTTAGCTTGAACTTATGCTGAAGAACTGACAGTGGGAGATTCTGGATGTTGTTTAGATCTTTGAGAAACCACTGGTGTGCTTGTTTGAGCAAGTATTGAACTGGCTGGGTTAAATCCCAGCCTGCCCTCTGTGGACTGTGCTTACAATGTCAAGTTTAGTCTTTAAGAGAATCCCATAGTTCCGGGTCATCTCTTCTCTGCCAGTGGTCAGTATGGGAGCCAGGTGGTTGTTTAACTGTTACTTCAATTCTCAAAGCCCGCGATGTACCGGGAAGGACCACAGCCAAGCCTGTGTGGACACCCAGGGTGACTGTGTGGGGTCACTTTCTTGAGCCCCCTCCCCTCAGTCATCTCCTGGAGGGTCCCCTGCTTTGGGTCCCCTGCCCAGGGGCCTGGAGCTGGTTGCTCACTCTGTACACTTCTAGGCTGGGTAGCCTGTTCTGGTCCCCAGAGCAGAACAGGGAGAGCAAAGATTCAGTGAGCTTTGTCTGTCCTCTCGGGACCCCGGCTGCTCTCTGCTTCCTTAGAGGTGTGGCCCTTGCCAGCCCCTTACCCACTGTGGCCACTGACTGGGGCCCTGGGACAACAGAACATGAGCAAAGGGAAAGATCAGAAGTGTCTGTGTGTCCTCTGGCCAGGCCACTCCTGCTGTCCCTCCCTGCAGTAGAACTAATGGTCACTCCTGGAGATGGTGAAGCCTGGAGCAGCAGGAGCCCCGTGAAGTTGTGACTGGCTTGGCGTCCTTTGTGACCTGGCATCGTCCCCAACCCGCTCCCTGCTGTGTTCCTGCCAGATCCTGTGCTGCCCCTGGAGGTGACTGCAGGAAGGTCCTGTGAGGTGTGCTGAGGCTCCCCAGACCCACAGCCCTCTACTGATCCCTCTCCCAGGCTCACCTCGCACCTCCGTTACATCTACAACCCAGGCTCAGGTGCCACCCGCTCCCGGAGGTGATGAGGTGACGAAGGGGACAGAGCACTCCTGGCTCCCTGCACAGCTGCCCCTCAGCGTGCTCCTCTGCGTCCCTTCCCTGCCCTCCCACCTCTGGCCCTGGCCCTCTCCCAGCCCTCACCTGTAGCTTCCTCTGCACCCTCTGCCCTCTGCCCTGTCGGGGTGTCTGCCTTGGTCTCCCTGAGGTTTTCCTCTGCTCCTTGCTATGCCAGCGTTTTGTCTGCTCTTCACAGACTTCAGCCCAATTCTGTGGGCCTACCTAGACTCACCCTGTGGCCATGAGGCTGCCACCCAAGGAGAAGGCCGAGGCCACAGCCTCTGGGACCTGCCTCTGGGTCCGTCTGGAGGGACCGTCATCTCAGGACAGGTTGGCAGGCTAAACTCAGCGACCATGGGAAAGGGCTCTTCTCTGGGAATGAGGGGATTTTGCTTCATTATCCTGAGTCCATTAACTGGAATCCAAGAGGCAATTGGTTTGGAAAATCAACACAGACCAAGAATCATTGGCGGGTGGAACAGGCACATTAAACCAAGCTCTAAGACCAGCACCTCCTCTCTCCCTCCCTCCTGACGCTCCCGAGCCAGCCTGGGCAAATGGCGCGGGGACAGTCAGACCTGGGGACAATTGGACAGTGGCTCAGGCCTTGCTGCCCAGGCTGCTCTGGGTGCACCTGAGTGGCCCTGGCGACTGTGCTCATCGGTGTCCCCTCCGGAAGGGGCGGACTGCACCCCAGAATCAGCTTGTGGCAGCCCCTGCTTGGCTGAAATGTGACAGGGTACCTGTGTGCCAGGTGCAGCTGCTGCACAGGGACACAGCAGTGAGGGAGGGGACTCGGGAGGGGTGGCAGCCGAGTTCACCGGGCTGTAGCTGCCTGGATGTGCAGTCTGCAGCACCAGGAGCCCAGCGTCAGACAAGCTCCACGCCCAGGCGTGGCTCCCCTCCCCACGGAGAAGCCGGCCTGGGTTCCTGTCCCGCATGGACAACAGCGGCCTCCTGTGGATGCACAGAGAATGCTCCTGCCCGCCTGGGGCCCGGCTGCTTTCTCCTGCCTGCCTTGGTCCACTGACATTCTAAAACCGTGTCATTCAGGGCATGGAACTGTTTGCTAAAAATGAGTGATCTATTATTTTATTCTGGAACTTTTTTGGTTTTCTTTTTGTTTTTAATTTTTTTTTCAAATTCATTTTATTTCAAGGAAAAAAGAAAAAAGCTAAAATTTCAAAACATGTCAATCATATTTTTGAACTTTTAATAGGCTACCAAGAGACCTGAGTTTGGAGAAATCACTGAATAAAACTGACCAAACAAGGGACAAGTAAAGTGCTTTCTGCAGAATTAAAACCTAGAGGAAAACAAAACTCTGAGACATCTCATCTCAAAGGCAACTTGGTAACTATGGTTACCCTGAATTAGTGAGCATCTTATGCTTTCCCAATTAGAACGAAGGAAAAGTGAAAGGGAAAACAAATCCAAATAAGCAAAAATGTTAAATTCCCTGCAGGCAATCTTGTATTCTGAACATAAAAACCTGAGGAGCTTGGAACAGAAAATCAGCAATCCCTGACCCACCTTCCTTTCTTTGTCCCTCCCTGACAAGGACTCAGAACTTGGAACTATAATGAAAAAGCCCTCCTGAAGGGTCAACATCAGGACCAAGTACCCAGGGGTCAGGGACAAAGGAGTCCCAGTCATCGTGGCTGAGTCAGGGCGAACACGGAAACTGGCTGTTGTGGCTGTGTCCTGGTGACCCCCAAAGCTTCCAGATGTCACAGACGAGGCACTAGGTCTAGAGTGTGTGACGCTGGAATTGGTTCATGGTGCAGTGCTAGGCTCAAGGGCACTGGGATGAAGGGTCTGGGTGGCGCCCGCCCTAAGTAGCCCAGATGTGATGTAAGGGACAGAAAGCTGCAGTCGGCTCTTGTTGCTTTGCCATCTTCTGCCCAACACAATCTGTTTCTCCTCTGCTGTGCCACCCTGCCTTGGAGCCAACTGACCATGGACTGAAACCTCTTCAAACTGTGAGCTAAATAAACATTTCTGCCTTTAACTTTGGGTGTTGGGTATTTTGTCTCAGCAATGAGAAAAGTAACTGAGACACTTTCCAAGACACAGTTCTCAATCCACTGATTCTTTGTATTATTTTTGGTCTCAATTTCTTTAATTTCTACTCTGACCTTTATAGTTTCCCTCCTTGTACCAGGACTGTTCTTGTTTTTCTAGTGTCTTGAGGTGCATCATTAGGTTTTTTATTTGAATTGACCTGTTTTTATGCTGTGGGCCTTGAGCACAATAAACTTCCCTCTTAAGACTGCTTTCATTGTGTCCACAGGTTCTGGTATGTTAGGCCAGCATTGCATTATTGTTTGATTCTAGGAATTAATTTCTCCCTGGATTTCTTCTGGGACCAACTGAGTGTTTGGGAGAGTGTCCCCAAATGTCAAGATGCTTGCAAAATCTCTGTGGTTTCTTCAGTGATTGACTTCTAGTTTCAGTGTCGGGTCAGGGTAGATGTTATCTATCTGGGGTTCATAATTTATACCAATAAAGAATCAGAAATACAAATTTAAAAGGAGGACAGAGGAAATGAGACAGCAGCTGTCTCATTAGAGTGAGGGGTTGGTGCTCGAGGGTCTTTGTCCTTTGCCCCTTTTATTACAGGCGAGGAGGGACCCACCCCCTGAGGGTTGTCATGGTAGCCTGATGGCTTTTACGGGCTCTAGACTCCGGATTCAGCCACTGTCCCTTTTCACTGCCTCTGTGTGAACTCTTGGGCATGCTTCCTCTGGTCTGGTTTTGGTGAGGTGGCATCTTTGAGATTTAGAGCAGAGCCTTGCCTTCAAGGTCAAGTTAGCAGTTAGGGATCCGTGCACATTTCAGTGCAGTCACACAGTGAGAGCACGAATGTCTGTACTTATGCCTAGGCAGTGAGGGTCTGGGTGTGGACATGCATTCACACACTCAGGGAACTCCACGCAGTATGGCCGTGGGAACTGCATACGGAACCCAAGGTGGAGAGGAGGAACTGGGGCCGCCGCCTCAAGTGAGCCAGGTGCTGTCTGGTCCCCCGCCTCTATTAACCTCTCCCTGCAGCAGCTTTTACCTCTTTCCAGTCAGGCCTTTTCAGAAACCTTACTCAGGCCCTCACCTTTGCCCCACCTGCCCCCCCCCAATAGTGTATATGGGATGGTTTGGATTACCGTGTATTTATTCCCAGACTTTATGGACCAGGAAAGCTCTATTTTGAAGAAAGTTTCACATTGCTGAGATGTGCCCTTTAATACACAGGTAGAACGCGCTAGATAGCCATTAAGTTCATTTGTCAGAAGGTGTGATTCACTGATATTTCTGTTAATTTTTGTTTATTTGTGACAGTGGGGTGCCCAAGTCCACACTGATGGCATGCTGAGCCCGACCGACTGTCCCGGCTTTGCAGCGTCAGCTGTGGGAAGGGCACCAGGCGCTGGTGCGGAGGTGGTGACAGCTGTTATGTCTTCCCGTCTGGCTGTGGCCTTGACCACTGCCTGGTAACCTCCTTTGCCTCCTCTGACCCATGTAACTCGAAGTTTACTTTGTCTGAGATTAAAATCGCTGTTCCTGCTGGCGTCCGGGTGCTGGTGTTTCTGCCCGTAGGTTTTTAGTCTATGGACTTCTTCCTGGATTCGATGTCTCGTGAATGCAGTGGGCTGTTTCGTGTTTGATCCAACCTGAGCATCTGCGTGACTTTTTACATCGAGAGCTACTGCTGGAAGGTACTGACTTATTTCTGTCGCTGAGTTTTCTGTGGTCAACTCCTTCATCTTTATCTGTCCCCCTTACTGTTTAACTACTGACCTTGCTTATTGTATTCATTTCACCTGATCTCTTAGGTTTGTTGGCTTCATTGTCTCTGTCTAGAATATTCTTGAGTATTTCTTAGAGTGCTGGTCTCATGTTCATGTATCTCTTAAGGTGTGGTCATGACATGTCCTTATTTCCCTACCAATTTTAAAGATGGCTTTGCAGAATATATCAGTCAGGGCTGAAACACTTCAAGTTCTCCTGGCCTTTAAAATTTGTGTTGAGGGCCGGGGACATAGCCCAGGGGCACAGTGCCTGTCTGGCAAGCAAAAGGCCCCGAGTTTGATTCCTGGTACCAAAAATTAGATAAACAAACAAACAAATACAATAAATTCGTGTTGAAAAGTCAGCTGTAGTCCTACTAGTTTACACTTATAAGTGATTTTTAATGTTTTATTTTGGCTCTCTGGCACAATTCTGCCATTGTGTTCAGCCTCTGGGGCCTTGGCTATGATGTGCTGAGCGCCGCTGACTTCTGCTGTAGATGCCTGGCCTTCTGTGAGCCTCCGCGGGGTCACTCCCACACTTCTGTTTTCTGCTGTTATCTGTACAGATTTTTAAACCCCATGTGTGTACCCTCTAGTTTCTAACTCCATCAGCTTTAATCTTCTCTGCATCATCTCGTAGCTGTTGGATGACTTTTTCTGTGTCTCTTATCATTTTTCAGGCTTTCCTGTGTAAATTATAATGTCTTTTCTTTTTGTCCTAAACTCTCAAAATCCTACCTTCATTTTGGTCATTTCTGTGTTCATGAATTCAATAGACGTTTTACTCTGGCATTTCTGTTTTGCGTGCTCTGTTTCTTTGGTCCATTTGCCGCTCACGGTTTGAACACCTTGCTCAGCTCCTGTTTTCTATTCGTTCTCTGCCAGCTCCACCACCCTGCGGGCCCTGTCTACGATGAACCTGCTGAGTGAACGTCTGTAACCAGGTCATGCGGTGTTTGCTGTCCTCTTGGGCAGTGCTCTTCCAGGCTGTTTGGGAAACTTCAGGGTCTTTGGAGGACCTTGGTCACCTTTTTTATTTTTCTGTAGCCTTTTTATGCTGAAGGTTGGGGCAAAGTAGAGTAAGGAGCCAGCCCACTGTGGGCGCGAGCCTCCCTAGTTAGGTTCTGCTTTACAGTGACGCGCTCTTGGCTTTGTCAAGAGAACTTGTTCCCCACTTCACCCTATTCACCAACATTCAGATCCTCTCATTCAGTCCAGTGGTCCCAATGCCACCAGAGTCTCTGCAGCTTTGGCGACACTGATGGCCTGAGCCTGGGGCCCCTCATCCAGGGGCCTCACAGCAAAGCTTGTCCCCACCTGGGCACTCCAGAACACGGATGACAACGACTCTCCCACCTCGCTGGTTCCCTCCCTGCTTGGGTCTGGCTGCTCTGCTGTCTCTTGCACCTGTTTCCATGGTTCTCGCTTCAGGAGCTTGGAGAATGGGTGAATGCGCCGTGGTGCATCCTAGGCAGAGGTTGCCAGAGGACCTCGCTCAGTGCTCAGGCTGCTCTGCCCCTCACGATGTTGGAAAAACTGGGGCCATGTGAAAAGAGGTCCCATGCCATCCAAAGCTGGGGCGCTTCTGCAGTACCTGAAACCTGTGTTCACATCAAACTCCCCCGTGTGTCCAATTTGTCTTTTATAGCAGCCTTTCCGGATTGGATCCTGGTTCAGACCGTGAACTGCTTTAGTCGCGTCTGTGTCATCCTTTCATCGAGGACAGCACCTGACTTTCTTTGATGACATTGGCACTTTCTGCAGGGGTGAGTGCAGTGTGTCCTGGTGTCTCCGTTTGTCATCTTGTGATTACGGCTTTGCATCCGCACAGGAATAGTACAGGAACCAGTGTGTCAGTGTGTCCCATGTGGGGAAGGCTTGTGTCCTGTGTGCCCTGAGCCCAGGCCATGGCCTGTCCATGGCAAGTGCCTCCCCTCCCCAGAGTCACTGAGCGCTCCACTACCCAGTGACGCTTCTGCACCTACACGGCTGCACTGGATGGTGGAGTCTCGGCCTCCGGATGCTGGATCCCAAACGCCGGTCACTCCTGTGCCACTGTGAGGAAGCCCTGGGGACACCTTCAAACAGTGCCTGCCAGCCTGCCCCCTCTGCCTTCTGCCTGGAATGAGCTCCCCTCGCCCCATCCTCCAAGACCAGGCCCAGGGAACCAGGCCTCAGAGTTTCCCCTGCCCTTGCTGGACAAATTCACCAGCTTTTCTCCTCTTCAAGGTGGGCAGTAGTACCATGTGGTCTCTAGGAGTGGGGCAAGGCCAGGTCAGGCAGGGCACCTGTGCTCTAGCAGGGTTCTCGAAGCTCACTGGAGACAAAATCCCTTGGAGGCTGTATTTCCGTTTCACCTCCAGATGGCAGGGAGGCTTGGCCTGCTGCCTGGGGGCCCAGTCACAAGTGTCTTCCATTTCAGGTGTGGCTTTGGGGGTGACCCAGGAGAGGTATGGAGGACTGGGACTGCTCAAGGGACTCGAGGGAGCTGGGGAGCAGCCTCACTCCCTGTCCTGTCTTCCGGTCCCCGTGGCCTCTCTGCGCCCAGGGACAGGCACCGTCTCCCCTGGGCCCTCACTGAAGCCAGGCCCAGCCCACAGCAGCCTGGTTCCGACCCACGGCACAGCCCTGGAATCCTGCTCAGTCCTGCACCTCACGAGGTCCTCTGCTCAGGATGACGCCCATACACAGAAGGTGCACAGATGTGTTTATTCCATGCCACTGAGGTGCACCCCCCCCCCAATTTCAGAGATTTAAAAATGAACAAGGGCGGTGCTCGTCCTGGTCACAGCCTTGCCAAATGCACCTCCTGCTCAGTGCTGGTGTGCACGGCCACACTGCTGTCCAGCTCGAGTCCTCTTTCCTCACCATTCCCCGCTGGCAGCACTACTGTCCTCAGTTATTCAATCTCTGAACTGCACAGAAGGCAGCTTAGGATACATCCCTAGGGATTTACCTCACACATGCAGGGGGTTTTCACTCCAGTGCTGTGACAGCACAACAGAAGAACTAACTCCAAGACTGTGGGGAACAATTCCCAGGGGCATGGCTCTCACCCTTGCTGCCCTTTGGATCGTGGCTTGGGTACATATTCACAAGAGGCACAGTGGAACAGTATGCAGCCTTGAAAAGCTACTGTGAGAATGGGAGTGGGTAGTATATAAAGACTATGCCTTGTGTTTACTTTTTCCAAAGAGCCAAATATTTTCAAGTTTTACATAAAGAGATCCATCTCTTGGGTGAAAAGATAAAAAGATACAAATCAGAATACCAGTGTGGTTTCCATCATCTGAAGTTTTTATTGATATTCACTAGCGAATAAAATTGTATTGTTGCTTTTTGATTCCTCTCAACACACTTTTGATAGTGGTTGCACAACAATTGACCATTTATTTACTATACTAAATCCCACAGCCTCTGGATTGCTGGGTTTTCAGTGGTTTTCTGTGGTGGTGGGTGGCTCCTCTGACACGCAGAGTGGTCCATTCAGTCCACCACAGTCTTCTGTTCCCATTTTTCTCCCTGACACTTAAAATACATTCGGCTCTGAAGAGGTAAGCTACCTGTGGTGGAGCACACGACCTTGGCGGGTGCTCCCGGGGCAGAGAATAAATAGTCTGAATGGGGAACCGGAGCGGGCCCTTGGGGTGGGCCCTCACTGATGTGTGACCCTCGCTGATGTGAGCTGAAGGACACATGTCTGCTAGGTGGGTGGTGCAGAATGACAATTTTATGGGCCTGTGACCACCTGAGGCGGGGCAGCCTGTGGTGGGAGGAAATAAATAACCGCTGGCGGGGCTGACAATGCAGCACACAGAATAAATAACCGTTGTGGGCCTCGTCGGTGCCAGCTGGAGATCAGACCCACGTGGGCCCACGGTGCCTTCCCCAGCACCACACTGTTCCTACAGACAGGGTATGGGGACAGAGGCTTGGGGAGTGTGGACATGGACGGCCCTGCAGGACAGCCTGGCCAGCACACTAGGTGTGGTCTAGGTGTGGCTCTTGCCCTTTGCTGCCCTTTGGGTCGTGGCTCAGCCACCCCTGCTGCTAATGTTGCCTGGGTCTGGCCTCCACCATCCTGTGCCATCCCACTAGTGACCCACAGGCCCATGTCCCAGAACCACAGAGACGGAGCCACCGGTGCCCTCGCTTCCCTACACGTGGAAAGGGAAAAGGATCTGTGTGTGGAAAGGCAGGCAGTGCAGCAGCCAAAGGCGGGGACGCACGTTCTCTCTCAGATTGGATGCGCGGGCCCCAGCCGACCATGAAATACAGGCAGACTTCATGTCTGAGGCATGGAGGGAAAAGGTGCAGCCGGGGAGGAACACGCTCCAGTCACAGCAGAGGAGGACCCACAGACACCGAGCCACCACCAGGAACAGGAAAGCTCTGATCATCCAGAAATGCCTCAGAGGTGCTCACGGAGGTGGCCAGGGCTTGTCGCGGTGGGCAAGGGGACACCTGACAGCTCGTGGTGGGACACGAGCAGAGGATGTAGCACTCACTGGTCTCCTATCCACAGGATAAGAGCACCGTGGGAGTGTCAGTGCTTCTCAGAAGGAACAGGAAGGAAGAACCCCATGTCCCCAGCTACACAGGTGATGCCCTGGATAGGGACAGTGGTGCAGGGCACTTCCTGTGAGCGGCAGGACAGGCTGGGCCAGGTGCACACAGGGTCTCTGTGTGCTGTGTGCCAGCCCTGAGGCCTGGGTGGGGGCACTGCCTGTCACCCCGCGAGAACAGGAAGGGGCAGTGCCTGGCAGGCACACCGTATTGGCCCTCACCGCAAGCCAGTCTGCATGGGGAGCTTAGCACCCATCAAGATGCCCGGAGCCAGGGTCCCGGGCGCCTTCATCTGCATGCTGGAGCCCACCATGGTGGGGAAACTGCGGTTCCTGCGGATGCCGCCCGGCAGTTGCAACCCGCCCATGGTGCTGGTGACGGTGGTGGCCGGGCAGCCCAGCGGCAGGCCTTCCGGGACCAGGCCCCCAGGCACCCCGGGCGGCACGCAGAGCAGGGGTCCCTGGTCCTCGGTCTGGGCGGGGCCCTGGGCCCGCCCCGAACTCACGGCCCGGGCCACCCCGAAGCGCCTGACCTTGTCCACAAGGTTGAGGCTGCCGACCGACACGTCGGTCTGGCTCTCACTACTGCACACGCCCTTCTTTTCCCGCACTTCCCGCAGGATGGAGCTGGCCGGCTTGGATGCCAGGAAGGTATCGTAGGGGGGGCTGGTGCACTTGAACTCGAAGGTGGGCAGGGAGCCGGTGGGCGTCCGAGTGGGCGAGTTGGGTGGCGTGGAAGGGATCACAGCCATTCGGGGGGCATAGGCATGCAGTAGGGTGCCCTGTGCCGCACGGTCCCAGCTCTGGGGGTTGTACACAGCGGCCGAGATGCCTCGCTCCTTCAGCAGCCACACCAGCCCCAGTGATGTGCTCATGGTGGTTGTGGAGTCGCGGGTATTGGTGAAGGACTCAGCCAGGCTCAGCCTCCTCGGGGTGCATGGCGTGGCCACTGGCGTGGCCTTCAGGTGGCCAACACTGCCACAAGCTGGAGTCGGGGCCGAATTAAGGCTGGAAGGGAGAGCAGCAGTTACTCCTCAGGGACGCTCTGTGACCATGGCAGGGCCGGTGGATGGGTCCTGTGGGGTGACGGGGCTGGCCTGGGACGCACCAAGAGATGCCCAAGACCTCTATCCATGGAGTCCCTCTCAAAGCTGCACGGGACCCCCGGCCCTCCCTGGGCTGAGGATGTGACCAAGCCTGCACCAGGAGAACTGCCTGGGCCCAGTGTCACACCCAGTGGGGAAGGGGACAGCTGCAGCCTCTGGACATGAGGCCCAGCCAGGACTGCAGGGTACAGGGCTCAGCTTGGGAGGAGCCAAGGCCGCAGGGCTGAGCCATAGGGGTGCAAACATCACCACCGGCTCCAGGTCTCAAGGCTGGGGCTGCACCCTCCCCACTGCTCTGCTGCCCCCTCACTCCTCACACACTGTCCAAAGCCATCCTGGAGCTCCTGCCAAGGTGTCCCTGCCCCTGGCCTCTGTCCTGCTGCCTGAAGCTCCAGGAGGTCCAGCAGCTGGGGCCAGCTGGGAGGCCACAGGACAGACAGGGTCACAGGGTGCAGGGGGAGGTAGTGGGCTTTTGGCAGCTGCTGTGAGCAGGGGTCCGCCTGGCCTCTGAGCCCACCGACGGGCTGCCAGGTGCTGGGAACAGGCCAGCTGCATGGCCCAGGGGCTGGGGATAGAGCCCTCTCTCCCAGCCCAGCTGCAGAGGACCAGTGTGGAAAGGAAAGAGGAGGACCTGCCTGGACCAGGTTCCTGGGGTGACCAAAGGGCCCCTCTGGATAGTGACAGCCCAATGGCAAGTGCCGGCTGCATGACTTGGGGGCCTGGGGACCTCGCTATGACACAGGCCCAGCTCACACAAGCACAGGAGGGGCCAGGGCACTCGGGAAACACTGGGTTAGAGCCACACAGAGTCCAGAATTAGGGAGGCAGACTTTGTAGGGGAACAGGGGGGGTTTGCAGGTGTTATGCATGGCCCACAGAAGGTCAAAGCTTCTAGCCTCAAGTCTGGCCTGGTGGCCGTCCCTCAGGATCTCAGTTTCATGCCAGCTAGCTTTCCTTCCTTGCAACACATGCTAGCGAGCCCCTCTAGCTGGGGACGCGGCGGGCAGTGGCTGGTGCCTTTAAAACACCGCTCCCCAATGGGACAGGAAGGGCTGGTTCCTGGGCAGGAAGGGCAGGCAGAGACAACAACCTAGTTAGTGCCAGTGCCCGGTGGCCCAGAGGTTTAGATGGTTAGGGCGGCGGGGCCAGGCCAATTCAGCCAGCGCCACACAGAGACACCTGAAGCTGGGCCATTAGTGGCGGCCACACGTGCACACAGATCCTCGCAGGGGCCCAGTGGGCACCCCGCACGCTCACCCCCTGCCCTGCCCACGGGCTCCGCTCTGCCCTATACCGCCTCTTGCCCAACTGGGCACAGGACGGCTCCGTCGTCCTCCTCCCACGACCTGTGGAGAAGTGTGCACAGTTGAGGTGCCCAGGGTGCTGTCCACTGCTCCCCTTTCCTGCTTCTCTCTCTGCAGACCCCAGCAGGTTGCTCAACTGCACCACAGAGGGAACAGCCGTGTGGGAACACACGGGGCTCTCCACAGGGGCCCTGAGGTCCTGGCCCTGGGTCTCTGCAGCCCAGGCTCCAGGCAGCAGCCTCAGGCAGGAGGGGGACTCCCGGAGCTTAGGCCTCTCCCGTGGGAAACACAGGTTTGCTCTGAGACAGTCAGGGAGAGCTACTAAGGAGTGGCTGAGCCAAGGACCAGCAAGACGGGCCGGCTCTCTCCCTCTGAGCAGGGACTGGGCCAGCAGGGGCCATATTTCCAAAGCTGGGCCTGGAATAGGTGACTGCAAACACTCGTACGGTTAGTTCTCAAGTGGGTGAGAGCTGGCTTTCATTCGTTTGTTTCTGCAACGAGGTTGCACTCTGTAGTTCACGCTGGCTTTGAATTTATGCTGCCTAGGCTGGTTCTGCCAGAGTGCTGGGATTCCAGGTGTGTGTCACCAGCCTGGCTCTGGAGCTGGCCTTGCAGGAGTCTCTCCCATGGCTGTCCTCAACACAGGCCTTGCAGGAAAGGGGCGTCCCGTCCTCACCCACAGCGGCCCACCTGAGGCCAAGCTTGCCCTTACCTTGGTGTGACCCGCGTGAGCTCATCGGAGGGGTGCAGGATGCGGCAGGTGGTGAAGGTGAAAGTGGAGTTGGTCTGGGACATGCACTTCCCGGGGTGGTTTGCTGCATCGGGGAACAAAACACAGTCCTTGCACCTGGGTACGCATGGTGCACACAGAACCCAGGGCCCTGAACAGATGCAAGGTGCGGGGCGGCCTGGGCCAGGCACGCAGGTGCTCACGGGAAGGTGACCCTGACACAGGGGGGCAGTGTGTCCCTGCCCCTGCCCACCCACACAGGCTCCTGTCTGGCCCAAGGCCAGCAGTGGATCCAGTTCCAGGCAGATGGGCCCTGGGGAGAGGGGTGTGAACCTGGTTTTCCTACTCAGAGCTCAGAATTTGCTTTCTCCTTTTGTTACTTTGCATGTCTTTTCCTTGGCAAAATATGCCAAACCTTGCCCAAGACAGGGAGGGCCACCTGGTACCCTGGCAGCAGGGCAGGGCTCTGGGACCTGGCTCCACTGTTGTCCCAAGACTGGCACAATGGGATGTGGAGGCCTCAGCCGCCTCAAGAACAGCACGGCAAAAGCTCAGAGACCAGAGACCCACACACAGACCATGAATGACACAGGCCTCTCCCTAGGTTCTACCCCTGCTTAGTGACGCCTCCAGGAGGCCTGGGCTCTAGTGACAGCAGAGGTCAGCCCCACTGCTTCCTCTAAGGCTCTGCCGAGCTGTTGCTCAGGTGGCTGAGGGGTCTGTAGCACAGGGAAGCAGGTGTGAACGCCACAGAAGAGAAAGCAGGTGGGAAGCAGCCCATGTCTACAGGAGACATCATGATTTCCGGGGTCACCGTCATTCATAACTCAAGCGTCAGGAGAAAGAACAAAAGGGAAAAATAAAAGACGCTGCACCGAGAGCATGTGCAGCGAGGTGCGAGCAGCCTTCCCACTCAGCTGCGGCAGCTCGGCCCCAGAGACCTCCGGGGAACGGCTGGCCTCGGAGCCCAGGAGCCTCCACTTCCAGTTCGACAGGTTGTTTTCGCTCGAGTTCAAACAAAAAGAAAAAAAAGAAAGCAACATGGAACAGACAGTGCTGCAGAACCACAGATCCATGCAGATGATAAAAAAATGAAACACAGCAGAAAGCCACAGACACACACATCGAAGGCAGGAAGGACAACACCAAGCGCACAACAGCGAGGTGACTTGGGCACCACAGTGTGGGACCCACCCCACGTGCCACAGGGCCTGGCAGCCCCCAGTAGGCGCTCAGCGTGGGGCTCCTGGCAGAAGGAGGGAGAGAAAAGGCAGCAGCAGCCTTTCAGTTGCTCTCTCCAGCAGTAACACAGTGCTCAGGGGCCCAGGTGACTGCACCAAGAGCACATGCAGCTATGACTACGAAGAGGAGAGGACCGAACAATCACGATTCTCCCCGCAGCCGTGGAGGCCAGGACCAAAGCACCCAAAAGCCGCGGGGAGATGCACAGATCGCACCCAGGAGGAGGGTGATTCAGGAAGCACAGAGAAAGAAGAAACAAATCAGGATGAAACAGTTGAAAGGGAGAGAATGTTAAAAACAATTCAAACAAGGCTGGATTTGAAATCAGAAGTGCACCTCAATTTCAACACATGGCCAGAATATTGAATCAAAATTCTGAGTGTGCCCCTCCACCCTCACCTCATTAGGTTCCGATCTTCAAGGTCAACAGTAGAGTAAGAGCTTTAGAGATGCAGTTGCACCCACAGAAGCAGAGCCCACCTCACACAAGTGGGTTCTGGGGATGGGAAAAGGCTGCTAAAAATTCAGAAGACACCAGAACCCAGGAGCAATCAACAGCTTTAGGAGACAGGAACATCGGTCAGAGCCCACAGCCCCAGCATCAGAGGTCCAGCCTACCCGCAAAATACCATTGGGACATTGTTCCTCAAGCTCTCCAGTCACCGCAGGCCACTGTCCGCCGCTGCGCCTCCCCGACTTGGGACATGACTCCTAGCAGTGAGTGGCCTAGGGGGGCCTCCGGTGCCCCGTGCTCCTCCGAGGATCTTCTTGGCCGGAAGTCAGTTTGGAGGAGCATTCCCAACTGAAGTGCCCGGGACCGCTGCACATGTGGGAGCCCCTGCCTGTCTGCACTGCATGGTCCTTAACTGTATGCTCATGTCACGCTGCTCCTTTGGGGGCACTAAGAACAGGGCCTCGGGGGCTAATGTTCTGACTCCTCGCCGAAACCTTCATTCCCTGGCCTGGCAGTGTGAGGGCAATGGCAGACCATGCCAGTCACAGCTGGAGGCTGAGAAGCAGCTGACGAGCAAGTGACTGGGTCAGAGACAGCGCTGACCACTGCACTCACACTCACTCCCGACACTGGTCCAAACTGAAGGGCCCTCTGCTCACTGGCCGTGCCTGCCCGGCCATGGGGCTCCCTGCAGGTGCTCTCTTCTAACAGCCTCATGTGTGACACGTTCTGAAGCAACTCCAGCTGGGCACGCCACAGAGTGTGCCTCTGCCCCGAAGCCACCCACAGGGCTGTGTAGGCAGGCAGTTCTGACTGCTGGTGCTCCTGGGCCCAGAACGCCTGGCACTGATGGGAAAACCAGGAAGGTGGCATCTGGCATCCCACTGTGGCAGCACGGGCAGGTGCCGGCACAGCCATGTCCCAGGTGGGGAGCTGCTCCTGAATCCAGGGGCTGGGCTGGGGCTTAGCCACAACGCCCTGGGGCCCTGACTCCAAAGTAAGCGAAGGTCGATGGGACTTGCTCCAGCAGGCTGCCTGTGTGGCGCAGTCTGGACCCGTGGGCTCTCGTGTCCTGTTCTCTGGTGCTGCTCCTTCCTCTGCCCCCTGGGAAGAGGAAATGTGGAAGGAAAGAGGCTCTTCCAATGTGGGATGGCTGTTGGGAGCACAGTGTCCTTTGAGACCTGCAAGCTGCAGAGAAAATGCAGTCCCAGGGATGGGGAGCCCTGCCGTGCCGGCAGCCCCTTTAACTCATGGGAGTGACTTTTAAAGAGGCCAAGAATTCTCTCAAGCACATCTCAAAATCTTGGAAGACAGGACCCAAATTTCAGTGCAGGGGCAACTTCTGTGCTATCTTTGCTCTTCTCGGAAGTGGTGGACTTGTGTGAAATAAAGGAAACCATCCAGCCATTTTATTTCCCTTTTGTGAACTCTGCACATAGCGTGAAGCTGCTGGCGGAGACTTTCTATCCACTCATTCTCACCCCCACACACACACACACACCCCACCCACATTTCCTCACTGCCACAATACCAACAGTGACACCTGAGGCCCCGTCTTCTCTACCCAAGCAAAACCAAACCCACTGGTGCTGCTCTCAGGCCAGCTTCCCAGGGTGGCAGGGGCGGGGACGCAGGCCTGTGAGCAGCAGTGTGGGTTTTCACAGGGCCCAGCTGGGCCTGGCTTTGGAGTTCCGGTCATCACAGTGGAGGGAAGAACAGTTCCCCGCCCGTCAGTAAGAAGAGAGACAGAGCCCTTCTACAAGCCCCAAACAGGCAAAATCCCTCCTGAGACTGGAATATCAGGGGCACAGAGAAATGCCCCAAAGACCACCTGTCACTCTGTTCTGTAACTACAGGAGGTTCTGTGATGAGCTCACGTAGAAGCCCCATATGCGCCCGGAAACCCACCGCATGGGGTGTGGGGCGAGGCTCCCTATGGCCTGGTAACGCCTTTCTCGGCCTCTCCAGTGTCTCTCAGACATAACCCGGTCTGCTCATGGCTCTGACTGCAGCCCGGACCCCAGAGATCAGACATCTATCCAGCTGGCAGCACTCCTGTAGGTTCTACCTCGGAGATTTTTGAACCACATCACAAGACATTTTTCTGGTTTCTGTATAATTTAGTGTTGGTTTCTGCAAAATTAAGTCTACTCTTTGCTCTGCACCAAGCTCTCTACTGTCTGTTTTGTCTAAGAAGTGTGTGGCTTGAGAGATGAATGATTTCACAGCCTGTGTGGGGAGCTTGCTGTGGGCTGCCATCCAGAAGAGACACTGAGGGCGCTGGTGAAGTATCCTGGGGAAACAGTCTCTGGGCTCCTCAGGAGCCAGCACAGCAGAGCTGGCTCTGCCCTGCACTGTGGCTGATGCCGACAGGTGGCACAGGCCTGGAGGGTTGCAAAGTGGAGCTCCTTCCAGCTGATGCCTCAGAGCCGCTCCAGGGAGCACCCGTCCCAGGCAGGCCACAGCCCAGAAGCCTGCTGCACACTCCCAAGAGGACCCCCACACACAAAGAGGCAAGCATGGCACCCTGAGGGACCTCCATGGCTTTCTGAGGTGAGGATGCCACAGAGAAACAGCTGTGTGGGCAGTTTGGTCCTGGAGGTCTGCAGCTGGACTGCCTGATACCGATCTCTTCGGAGGACAGGGTCCTCTTGCTCCTTGTCCGTCTACTTCTGGGCTGCACATGCAGGTTACCCTGACCCTGCTGACCTGGGTGGGACCGGGCACCAATGACCACAGCCAGCTGGCTGGCCCTGCCACACTGGGTGGACAGGCACCCAACAGAACAGACACAGCAGGTCTGTGAGCCCACTGTGCGGCCTCCTGCTTCCAGACGGACGTTCAGGCCTCTGGACCAAGCCCGCTCACGGCCACTCCTCAGATGCTGGTGGCAGTGGTGATGTCTGGGACAGGTATCCCTGCCTTTCCCATACCTGTCTGCTCCCCACAGAATGTGGGCCTAGGTACCAAATCAGGACACAACGCAAGCAGTGCATTCTCCTGGCTTTGCCTCTGCTGGACCACGAGCTGGAGGTGCAGGGGAATTTTCACATGTGACTTTTCCTTCCCCGGTGACCAGGGTCTCAGTGTCCCTGCTGGGCGTCTGCCAGGTGATGCCCATCTGCTGGTGCCAGGCGCAGGGTGGTCCCCATGAGCATCTCACTAGAATGACCTTCAAACCCTATGGATGCCGGCTTCCTGCCACCCTCTGCTTGCCTGCACGCCTCCAGGTCTCCACGGTGACTCACTGAACCGCTGTCCAAGCAGCCACCCGCAGTATCGCCTGCAGGACTGTGAGCCGTGGTGCCTGCTGCGCATGAAGGCTAACGTGGCACACGGCCCATGGCCAGGGAGAGCCTGTGTTGGCAACATATGCTTCCTATGTGAACCGAGACTTAAAACACGTCACTGAAATAAAGTAAAACTATGATTTAAAAAGCGCTTTCAACAACCCATTTTAATTGTCTAAATTATTTACAATACAGTACTGTGGAATCATCTTTTTTAAAACATGGGAATTTTAAAAAATCATTAAATGATGCTTCAAGTAATACATAAAATATACTGATAATTTTTTCAGTGCTCAAAACGTTTTCCTTAACGTGACAGCAGGCTCTAGACAAAAGCATCTGGTCTTCACAATTTCCTCCCAGTTTTAAAAAAGAAAAGGTGAGTCACCTTCTGACGCTGAAGTTTCTTCCTCGGACATCTTCCCCAACAGCTCCTGGACTTGGACACGGCCCGGTGCAGGTAGCTGACCATTGGCCTGCAACCCCACTCGGGACCCAGGGGTCTCACCCAGAGAGGGACATGGCCCGTGCCAAGCACCCAGATGGCTCTGCCCAGCTAAAACCTGAGTGCAGCTCCTAGAGATGTGACCTGCGTAGAACACAAGCCACCTGAAGGCCTCTAACGGCAGCACCGAGGTCTTTCCTTCACCACCTTGGAAACTGGTGCCACCCTATTCTCAGCACATGCCAGCATGCCTGGTCCTCTGCAGTGCAACCTGCCCCAGATCATAGCTGGGACGCCTCTGGGTCAGCCTTGGGTCTCACTGCCAACGTCTCGCCCTCCTTCCCCTGTGAGGGGTTCTCTGGCTGCCAGCAGCTTCATTGCTTGCATAGCTCCCTGAGTGCATCTAGTGAGTGCTGACTTTGGGGCTGCCAGGAAGGCTGCACCCCCAACACCACTGTGCCCTCAGCTCTGTCCTGCCTCTCCATCCTGGCTGCTGTGCCTTCAGAGGAGAACTAAGAAGCCTAGAGATGGAAGTCCCGATGGCATGGATGTCAAGAAATGACCCTACCCCTCTTTTCTAGGTCTGTCCCCTAGTTTCTCTGGGACCCAAGCACACAGCCCCCAGAGAGGAGACTGCAAGCTTCTGTTCACACTTTGATGCCCGGGGCAGGGTAGCCCAGTTCTTAGATGCATCTCGTCTTCCTGGAAGAACTCAGTAATGATCCCATGGGTTTAACCTGGTTAACCACTTTTTAAAAATCCACCCTGAACACACATGTAAGTTAGAGAAACCACAAACGTGTCTCTGCTGGAGGCAGGAAGTCCAGTGTCGTCTGAAAGCCTGAGCCCCGTGGGCTTATTTCTGTGTGACAGCAGCATCCAAGTGGTAGCTTTGCCCGTTCCCCTTGGACCAACCCAGCACTGATCCATCACCTCCCCAATGGGCCTAGCTGGGCTCCAACTGGTGCTCACCAGGGCCCCTCAGATACCAGGCGACACCCAAACTGGAAGAGGGCACTGAGGTTCGGTGGCACCACCCACTCCTTTTTAGCAGCCTCTCCTGCTCCCCTTGAGAGCCCTGCTAAGCCAGGCCAAGTCGGGCAGGGCTACGCCCGTGCACCGCACTGGAGCCTTGGACTCCATGATGCACACAGCACTGCACTGCACAACGGGGATGCGTTCACCGTCACCCACACAGACGCGCAGAAGCCACACACAAGGAGCCACTACGGATGGTGCTGGGGACAGAGGTGAGAATGGCCCAGAACTGTGTGGCTGGGGCCGGGTGTGCGGGGTGGATCATGGCAGCCTCACCAGACCCCTCCTCCTCCTCTGCAGCCACGGGCGGCTCCTGCATCTCCTCGGGAGATCTCCTGCTGCTTGGGACAGTCACGTGTGCCCGGGACCTCTCACCTGAGGTCTCTGGGTGCTGCACTGGCGTGGAGGTAGCTAGGCCCGGAAGGGGAATGTGGTCACCTGTGTCGTCTTCCTCAAAGTCGTTAAGGCAGTACACTTCATCCAGGTCAACGTCCAGTGTCCGGAAGCCTTTGGTGACCACTCCAGGCCGGGGGTCGAGGATGCCCCCAAGGTGAGGCTGGGCCAGCTGCTGCCAGTGGTGGAGGGTAGCAGAACCTGCAGGAGGAAGGGCACAGGGAGAGGAGCAGGTTAGCATGGAGGCCAACACGAGCCATCGCCTCCCCAGCCGGCTCTGCCCTCTTCGTGGCTGTGCCCTGAGGAGCCAGACTCAACTCAAGGGCTCCATTTATAGGTAAAACAAACACCACACTGCGTGCCAAGGGTGTGTGATTACGAAGCATTTTACACAACCCCAGATTTCAATACATCATCGTTTTACAGACAGCAGAGGAGGAAACATCCAAACAAGCATGGGGTTCGCACGGGTACTGCAGGTGCCAGAGCGCAGACAGACTTGGGGAGGTGGCGATGCTGGCCCCACCCAGGACCATGCCAGGGATAGCAGAGGCAGGAGGTGGCGGGTGTGACCTTACCACCTCCCCTTCATTCTCCATACCTGCCAGCAGCCTGGCACTGCCTGTTGGTTGCAATCTAAGAACATGTAGAGTGGTCTAGAGCAAGATGCCAATCCCCCATGATGCCAGCCCAGGACTCGGTAACATGGTGTGTGGTCTGTAATAACACCAGAGCATGTCCCCAAGGACACCGAAGTGTCCTGGGAGCTGTTCCAGGACCACACACACCTGGGAATTGGGTTCAGGGCACATCTGCCTCTAGGACACAGAAGTGTCCCCAGCTTCCACCTTGGCTTGGGATACTCAACCACACCTTGTGACACCTGCATGACCAGGGGCTGGAGTCACCAACACAAACCACACACAACACCCTGCCCACCCAAGGTTGGAGGGGCTCTCTTGCAGGAAAAGGAGGCAGTGGAGGAGGCCTCCAGCACACCTGGGCCCAGCAGCCACCCAAGGCTATTTGCACAGCAGCCCCGGGGACAAGCATGCAGGAAGTGAGGATGGAAGCCTACTGGACCCCAACACCACCTCGAGGTCACTCTCCATGGACCACCTCAGCCAGGGCCTGGGGGGGATCTCCAGGGGCCATTTCAAATCCACTTGGAAAATCTGAGGCTCAGAGTTTGTTGATGTCCCTTCCTGGGCTGCCCTGGTCTTCAGGACATAAGAGATATACTCTGGCTGCCTCACCCCTATCCACTGAGCATAAGCAAATGCCCTCAATGCAACAAGAAACAAGCATGAATAGGACACTGTCTTGGAAGTGAATCTGCACGAGGGAGGACAGCTGACCCAGTGGTTGTCAGGGGTTGGGGCCTTTGCCTCTGGGTCTCTGAGGATCTATAGGGGCCTCAGCCCCGGGCACTCATGCACAATGCCACCAGAGCTCTGCAGCTGACCCCCCAGTGCCACTGTGCCACCACTGGTGTCAGGAACCTGTGTGGAGCCTATAAGGTGCTGCACGCTTGACCCCGAAGCACATCAACTCCCTCCTTGAAACAGCCTCGGCGAGCACCATCACCTCACTTCACAGCAGGACCCTGGGGCTGGGCAATCCCCAAACCCATTAATTAGCAGGGATGGAACCCGGCTTTGAAGCAGGCTGGCTCTTGCAGGAATCTGACACAGTGCCCATCCCAGTGCACAGGGCAAGAACAGGGCAGGACGTCTGTGTCCTGGACAGGGATATAGGAAGCACTGGCTGGCACCCTGCTGCACAAAGGACATCACAACTCCCAAGCAGGTTCCTGGGCCAGAAGGAAACCTGCTGGGAGTCACGGCCATCCCCGAAGCCCTGGTGCTGGCTGGCTTCACAGGCACTATCTGGGCATCAGAGCCACAGCAGGTAGGTGGCTCCAGGAGCCACGACTAGGCCTGGAGGCCAGCACATCTACCTGACTCTACTCTGCAGGGTGGGGCGAGCTGGAGCTTGGGTGGGTGAGGAATGTGGGCCTCAGGGATCAGGACTGCACCCTGGACAGCTGCCTTACCCCATGTAGTGTCTGACGTGCTGTAGGAGAGTGGTGGGGAGTATGTGGAGAGCAGGGTGTGGTGGCCACACCTGTAATCCCAGCACTCTGGAAGACTGAGGCAGGAGGATTAAATTTCAACCCACACTGGGCAATTTAGGGTTTTAATGACCTGTTCCATTTTCAAACTGGACCAGTGCACCCCTCCTTAGGCAACTTGGTGGTCCCCACTCCTGGGAGGTCACCATATTGATGCCAAACTTAGTGGGGACACCTGATTGGCATAGTGCACTGCAGCGCATACTCCTGGACTCAAGAGATTCTCCCACCTCAGTCTCCCTCACAGTTGGGACTACCATGCCCAGCTAGTGTCTTAGTGAGACCCTGTCTCAAACTAAAAAAAGGCTGGGATGCAGCACAGAGGAAAGCCCTGGGTTCAATCCCCAGTGCAGCCAAAGAGAAAAAAAAAGATTTGGTGAAACCACCACAAACCCCGCCTTGTGACTGGATGATGTCTGCTCAGGGGCTCACAGACTCCACCCCAGCTGAGCCTGTGGTCCCTGGCTTAGCAGAGAGCACTGCCTCCCACCTGCCTGCCACCTTCTGTCCCATCCTCCCAGCTCCCCTCTGGCCTCCTGGACCTTTCTGACCCCTTGCAGGAGAAGCCTGTGCTGTGAGCTGCTACCCATGAGCCCTGACCCTGCCTCCCCTGCACAGAAGCTGGCTGGGGACGTGCTGGGGTGGGCAGCACACAACCTCTGTCCTCCTGTCTGCCTGAGACACAGTTCTGCAGAAAAAGGGTGTGGATGGCAGGAACGGCAGTCTCAGCCACTGTCTCCCCACCTCCTGCACCCCGCTGTTCCAGCTGAAAGTGTTCAAACCTCAAAGGAAGATAAAACCCAGTCCACTGTGCCAGAGGACCATGGAGCTCCCAAGTCTGGAGGAAGCCTGTGGGCAACACCACATAGCCACAGACACTTTCTCCAGCTACAGGTGAACGTGTTCATCTGGAAATCCTACCTTGGCCATAATTAGAAAGGAAGAGCAAGACACAGGAAAACAGCAGCCAGGCCTCAGTCCTCTGCCACGGGGTCTCTACGGTGTGAATGCACCTGCCCCAGCCCCGAAAGGTACTCAGGGAGAGCAGCATGCTTGCAATGGCTGACACCATAAGCTGATGGCAAGGTGATTAAATGGGAAGGGAGATGGGTCACAAGCCACCAACTGCTGTGCACTGTGGTCCCAGCAACCTTCTCCAAGGCCCTCACCCAGGTGCCTATACCTGGTTGCTGGAGATCAAAGGAGTCGCACAGGCGTCTCCCAGGCCAGGGGCAAAGGACGACATAAGAATGTGGCCCAGCAAGCACATGGACGGTCCACTTCCCAAGGCTGGGAAGGACAGTCTGAAGTAGTTGAGTTTCCAAAGGCACCTGCTGGTAACTGGGCACATACAAAGCCCATCATATTTCATCCTCACCACAACCCTGCCTGTCACAGATCAGGGAACAGCCTCAAGGGGGTAACTCATGCCACCCCCTAGTCACCCAGAGACAAAACAACCATGTGGGGGAGGTAGAAAGAAAATACTACCCGGGTTTAAAACAGGTAGAAAGCAGAGAACATGCAACGGAGCGAGAAGAACCTATATCTCAAGGATGTGTTGGGAGCCATGGAGGTAAGACCTGACTTTCTAATGCAGTGATTCGGGAGCAGGGTGCCAGAGGTCCATCCTAAAGTAGGTGGGAGCCCCTCCGCTTCTACTAAGTTGTCACAGAAACACTGCCACCTCAGTACAATGTAAGAAGAAATAAAGGCAAATTGGTCAACATAAAGTTTAAGAACTTAATCCTGCCATGGGCTTGGAAAATGAGTCCAAAACTGTAGTCATACATGATGTCATGAGACACAGTAAAATACAGAAAGCAGACATGATAAAATCCAATGATCAGAGAGACAAAGGAAAAAAAATAAAAGAAAGGCAGAAAGTAATCAGAAATGGGAGATTTTATTGAAAGAAAAACAGACATAATCACAGATCAGAAAATAATCACCAAGTTTACAACTAAATGAACCATTAAAAAAGAGTGAGCAAGCCTTCTCTGAAATCTAGGAAGGGTCTAAATTGTATAATTAAAAACAGTTATAAAGACAGAAAGGCAGCCCCCCTCTTCCTTCCTCTGGAGACTCGGGGGTCTCCAGCAAGCCCACCCAACCTGGCAGCTGCCTCCTTTACACGTCCTGAGTGAAAAGCCCCATGTGCCTCTCCTCTCCCAGGTCCATGGTGCTGTCTGTGTAATGCACACTGAACTCACAGGGCATAAATAATGCACCTGTATGCTAAACTTCAGGGTGGGTGCATGGCGGGGCCAAGGGGGTTCTGTGCTCCCCGAGGGACAGAATGTGAAGGCTGAGATGCACTCACAGGGAGGCTGATCTGGGTTCATGTCAGCAGCGACACGCACACCCTCAACTCCCAGGAGCTTCTGAAAGGAAGGAATAAAGGAAAACTACAAATACCCAGTGGCCCTTGGCAGGTGCAGATGAAACATTTTACAACACCCAAAGCAAAAAAAGAAAGCAACAAGAAAAAAATGTGTTTTCCATGAGCCAGGTCATCTGAGGAGGTCGATCCTGCAAGGGCAGCGCCCTGGTGGGGCGGGCAGGGGCACAGGCCCACGGCTCCACGGCTCCATCCCAACCCCCACGCGCAGCACTGCCCTGAACCTGGCTCAGAGCGTCCCTCTCTCCATGAGATCAAACCAGCACATGGCACCTGCGAATCCCTCTTGGGCGTTCCTGCAGAGCCCCATCTCCAGGGTCTGCTTGGCACGACCTCCCGACTCCAAGGTCTCTGGGGAGCCAGAGCACAAACCCCAGCGCCCTCAAACCCTCAGGAGACTGGTGGATTGGATCGTGTGGACTCTCCCAGCCACGCCTCTGCCTCTCCAGGGCATGTTTTAAGGCACCAAGGGCAGAGGGGGGAATGCACAACTGGGATGTCCCCCCGCCCACGGGGAGAGGGAGCTGGTGCTGCCTAGCGGAACTCAAACCAGCAGCGCGGGTGGCTGTCACGGAAAAAGAAGGAGTAAGCATGGCTCAGGTGGCCCGCCTGCTGCAGGTGGATCAGGGACCACAGCGAGTCCCCGAGCAGGGCGGAGAGTGGCCGAGGGCCCTTGCGGTCACCTTCCAGCGGCTTCACGATCTGCAGCTTCTCTGGCAGGTAGGAGCGGCTGCTAAAGGACATCCCCGAGAAGCCTGTGAGCTCCGAGAGGCGCGAGCGGGTGCCCAGGGACAGGATGCTCTCAGTGGGCGTGAGGGAGCCACTCCGCAGCTCGCCCTTCTCAGCCAGCTCCTGCAGCTTCCGCTCCTGCTCCTCCTCAAAGAACCTCCTCTCTGACAGGTAGTTCTCCCGACGCAGCGACAGCCGCCTCAGCGCTGTTTCCAGGTCATGGGTGCCCGGAGTGCCTGGCGTGCCTGGCTTCTTCGTGTGCTCATTGGGCCTGGAGAAGAAATGGGGGTGAATGCTGGGCACGGGGACGCAAGGTGCTGGACGAGCACTGTGGGAGGCTCCAGCAGGAGATCACAAGTTCTAGTCCAGCCTGGGTACCTAAGCGTGAACTTACTGCAAAACAAAACCTAAATGGGCTGGAAATGTAGCTCAGCACGAAGGCCCTGGGTTCAACCCTCAGTTCAAAAAGAAAAAAAAAAAAAAAAAGAATGGAAATAGTAAATGCCTGCCCCAAAGAACTCGCCCCCATGGGTCTGAGTTGCTTTTCTTGGATGGGCACTGGGCTGAAATGAACTCTGAACACTGAGCAAGGCCCAGCCCACGCCTGGGTCACCCGTGCTTCATGGAGGAAGCCTTCTTGAGGCTGTAGGCTCAAGATTCCTCTTGAGTTAAGGGCACTGAGATCTAAACTCCGACTAAACCTGGCTCTGATCACAGAGATGCCCAGCCGTCTGACCCAACTGGTAAGGAAGACTTGGTTTCACAGTCAGAGGGCAGGCTGCACCAGAGACAGACAAGGGCCAGTTCTGCAGGGCACCCTGGCTCTCCACACCTGCTCTAAAGCAAACCAGGCGGTGCCAGGGTTCTCCTGGCCTTTCCTGCACCTGAGTCACAGCATGTGCACAAGGCCAGTATCTGCTCCACAGCCAGACAGTGGAGCCTCACAGAGAGCATTGAGGACAAGCATGAGCTCAGCAGGCAGGAGGCAAACATGGACCAGCACAGTCCACATCCCTCAAGAGACCTGGTCACTGCACCTGCCTCCAATCCCACTCCTTTCCTGGGAGAACAAGGTGAAAACGTGCAGCTCGCTCACGCACCCGAGGTCGGCTGCCTCACTTTCCAGGATGATGGTGTTGGTCTTGTTGTCCAGGACAATGTTGCCCACGTCGCTGCCGTAGAAGCTGGACCGGGGGGTGCTGACGCAGCTGGACAGCAGGGAGTTCATGGCTGAGGACTGGTTGGAGCCAGGGATGTTCATGGGCGAGGGGGTCAGTGACCTCTGCTTGACCACCTGATTGATGTTCCGCACAGTCTCGAAGACACGTTTCTGGTGCCTGGAAGGAAGCAGAGGCAGGAAGGACCTGGAGTCAGGCCCTCCAAACAGGGTCAGCCAAGGGGCGAACACAGCCTGCCCCAGGGTACCCCAGGGAGCCACTGTGCAGGAGATGGGTGAGGGTGCCTCCTTCACTGTGGAGTCGATGCCCACGGGTTTAAGACACCAATGCATGCTGCACGCTAGGGTGACACTTGTGAGACCCAAGCCTGACCTGCAAAAGCAATGCTTATATTCCTGTCCCTGCGAGTTCCCCCCCTCACAGTAAGTACTCCAGGGAACACCAGCTCCGGGGCAGCGCTCCCTGCTGGACACACAGTGGGCTCAATATGTACTGTAGACTGAGTATTTGCTGATCATTCATATAGAAACAGCCAGACGTAAAGCCAGGCTTCAGTTTCTATGCTGAGAGCAAGGCACCAGCTCTGGCTCATTTGAGAAGCTGCTACTTCTAAGTACACAGTCACACACAATGCCACCTGGTTCCCGACTCAGGAGGAAGGCTTCCTGTGGCCACATGGACCAACACCTTGTGAACACAGCACTGCTAGGACCCATTCACATCCTCCCGTGAGCTGGGCACAGAAAAGGCTCCTCCTGCATGCTGGGTGGGATGGAAGGCTGGCCAGGCCCCTGCAGAGCCCTCTGTGCCCTCCTTTCCTTTCCTACCAGACATTAAAAAATGTAACGCACAGCACTTCCCATGGAAGGCACAGAGGATGGCATGCAGTTGTGTCGAGACAGCTGGTGTCAGGAGAGGTAGGAAGTACACTATTCCCTGCCAACTTCCTAGAGCTCAACAGGTTCTAACCCTGACGAGAGCCAACTGTGTCCCCCACATCCCCTCAAACTGGACTGCAGGACACAGTCATTGCTTCAGGGTCTGAGGCCCACATGTGGCTAGATTTTGAGCACCCTGGCTCACAGGTTGGTCCAGGAAGCTGAGAGCAACCAAGCCGTGTGACATACGCCAAGTCTGGAGATTCAGGCTCTTCCAGCTGCAGCTCCTTGCGCATGGTCCCCTCGATCTCTGCCGCCAGGGAGTCCTAGGAAAAGTCAGAGACACACACCATGAGTGGCTCGTGAGGCTCTGTCTCTAAGAGGGACTGAGCAGCAGGCTTCCCCAGCATGACACAGGATCAGGAGCACGCTCCTTAGCTGGAGGCCCAGGTCGGGCAGTCACCAGGGCAGCTTCCCACAGGGCCCTAACCATAGCTGGCAACTGGTGCAAACCCTATGCTTCCCTGGCCACTCCAGCTCTGCCCTGTGGCACCAAGGAGAGACGGTGACTTTGAGGGGGAAGGGAACTAGCGCAAAGGAGTGGGGTCCTTCCAGATGTTCCAAGCTTACAAAGCATCAGATGTGACATCACAGCCCACACAGGTCACATCGAGCTGCTGTACTCTGGGGACCCTGCACACGGGTTATGCCAAGTGTGTAACCTGAGTTCTGACGTTGTCAACTCCGGCCCCACTTTAGTCCTCCCTTGGGCTCTCCCACCAGCCAGCTGGCCCACCTGCTCAGGAAAGGTGGTCTTCTCCTGAGCACAAGCCAAACACCTAAGTCCTTGCTGGTTTTCTCAGCAATGCATTTAGTTCCTCTTCAGCAGGGTTGTGAGCTTAGTGGGCTGGGGAAGGTAGGGGAAGGCCCTGAGCTGAGGCCCAGCAACACAGGCTGCCTGATGAGTGCCCCAGCACCACCTGTCCTCTCCCCACACGAGGACCAGGCAAGTCCGGAAAGAGGTAGGACACCCCCAGGCAGCATAGAGAGAAGGGGCAGAACCTCAACAACAATGCACTGGCCCGGCTCTGTACGGGCCAACAGGGGCCACCAAGCACATGGGATATGGCCAGCTGTCACTGAGGAGTGGATGCTCATGGTACTGGATTTGCACTGATGTAAACTGATGCAGTCGCTGTGGCCAGTGCTTGTGGAGGGCAGGGCAGGAGCCTCCCAGGCATCATCTCAGGACAGCATTGTCCAAAGCCAGGACCAGGCACGGAGGCTCAAAGGAGCTGACAGGAGCTGGAGCAGGAAAGGGCCCATCGGCCCACTTCCAGCTTTTGCAAATCCCACTGCACTGTGACTGTTCAGCAGAAACTGTGGAGACACAGGCCTATGGCAGGGGGCTCTGCCAGGGGGACCAGGCTCATTTTCCCTAATGCAGCCCTGAACTCCATCTGAGGGTCCCAGATTAAGCACCCTAACACCAGCAATAGAAACAGATGCTGCTCTGCAGTCTTGTTCTGCAGTCAGATTGGCAGACAGAGCCAGGCACCAACACTACAAACACAGATGGGGTGCGTGTCCAAGGCACATAAAGCAGCGAGTCCAAGGCTGCTTTATGTGCCTTGGACACACAATGCACTTTGCACTTTACAAACTCGTGTCTAAAACCCGCACATGCCAACAGCCACAGGGAAAGGCAAGTGAAAGCGTCCCCACACAGACACAATAGCAGAGGGTCCCTCCAGGAGAGACCGAAACGTGTGCTTTGTGGGTCCACTTTTCTCACATAATGGTTGGGTTTTCAAGGACAGGTTTGTCCTGGAGAACAGAGGTGGCAGTGCGTGACCCTAGGTGTCCCTGAGCTTTCTGTGCCAGGATGAAAGCCAGGACGCTGAGACACAGCAGGGCACCACCACAGGTGCCCTGACTGGTATGTGGGCCAGCACTCCAGGACAGGGCTGCCTGAAGGCCCTTGGGAAGCTGGCAGTGCTGCACTCTTTTGGTTCCCCTCCGATGTCAGGCAAGGTTTTAAGAGAGAGGGAGAAACTGACAGTGAGTGACTGAGGGCATGGAAGAGACAAACACGACCTGGGGAAGAGACAGAGTTGGGAGCTGGGGACGTAGCTCAGCTGCGCAAATGTCTGCCTAGCAGCGCAAGGTCCTGAGTTCGACACCTGGCAACCAAAAAAGAAGAAGAGAAGAAGAAGGGGGGGAGGGAGAGGAGGAGGAGGGGGAAGGGGAGGGGGGAGGAGGAGGAGGGGGAGGAGGGGGAGGAGACTGAGAGGCCGGAGGGGCTGTTTCTCCTCCCAGAGCACCAACACACAGGGGACTCTGGGAGAAGAAAAAGCCCCAGCCAACAGCTCCCTGGCTCTGCTTCAGAATCAGTGTGAGAGAAGAGGCGGGTGGAAGCAGTGAGGGCAGTAGTGGCTCGAGGCTGGGCAGCCCCTTGTGGGGAGAACAGAAGGACAGGCTGGACACAACCCGCTTCACTCTTCTAAACTCCCTGTCATGCGGCCACTCCACCCTCCACGGCCTGTGTCATTACTTGTGTGCTTTTATCCCTTATTTTAACAATTCACTCCTCATACAGCGGACAGGCTCGGGTGGGAAGTGAGGATCCAGTGTGCTCTGTTCAAAGCCAGCAGGGGCACATGGCCTTGATACAGACCCACACCCCGCGGCCCGTGGCCACAGAGAGGCTGCCTTTGACGAAAGGCGCAGTGCCCACCAGCAGGGTGCAGGTGGGGAGGCGTGAGGAGGTCGCTGCTCACCATGGGGAAGAGGCCCAGGGAGTGGTAGCGCCGGGCCGTGGTGCTGGGCACGGTCCTGTTCCGCAGGTTCTTCAGCTCCTCCTGGGCCTCGTGCAGCATCTCCATGCATTCCGCATACTTGTCCTCCAGCTCGCGAAGCTGCGAGCCGGAAGACTTGGGGTCAGGACCTGGGAGGCATCCCCACCCCATCCCAGGGCCCCAGAGGCCGAGCAAAGCAACTGTGTCCTCAGCACCTGGGGGACCCACTGCCCCCTGGACCTAGGGCCAAAGTGCAGAGTTCTCAAGGACTAGGGTGAGCCACAGGCTTGGGAACCTCCTTAACACCAGCAACAGCCACTGCCATGGAAGAGCCCATCAGCACCCGGCCTCGGGCCGCAGCTCTGAGCTTATGCAGTGTGTTTATCAGAGCTGCAAGAGCCAGGCTTCAGTCGGGGCACAGCCTGGACTCCCACAACCAACAACAGCACAGAGGGCACAGAACCAAGGTGAGAGAGCAATGAGGCGGTTCCTTGGTGGGCAGGGCCCAAACCCGTCAAGGGGCGGCTGACCAGCCTGCCCTGAAACCAGAAGCTGAGAGAGGAGATGCTCACCTCGGCTGTGAGCTGCCGTTGGGCATCCTTAGCAGCCCCCAGGTGCTGCACGAGCTCCTCGTTCTCCACTGCACACTGTGAGGGCAAAGCTAAGTCACCTTCTCTGTGCAGACTCAGAAGAGCCCGGCCACGCCTCCTGCCCCAACTGAGCTGCCACTGCCTCATCACTGGGGTGGACATGGAGTGGCTCCTGCCTAATGGGGTGTGGGCTTTCCCACAGCCACACTCACTCTCCACGGCCCACGGCCAGAGCAGAGGCTGCTCTCCTCTGAGGCTCTTCTCTCTTGCATTCTGCTGTGACTTCACTGCCCAGGTGCATTCCTCACTAGCGCTCAGCACAGGCCTCACCGGGGAGGCTACACTGGCTTCTGCCACTCAGTCTTAACTCTGCAGATCCCCTGCCCTAGGGCACCGTCCGGAGGCAAGAGGCCTAGAGCCCACAGATAGCAGCCTTACTCAGGGTGTCTGAGATTGCAGGTCATTCTTAGGCAGTCAGAGGTCATCATGAGACCCCAGCCACTCAGGGCAAGCAGGAGGATATTACTGAATCTGTGCACTTCCTGGGGCTAGCACGTGCTCAACAGGAAGCTGCCCTGCTCTGTAATGGCCCCTTCCCACCTCAGCCACCAGTGTTCCTCTCGCAGAGGAGCCTGGCCTTACAGCTTTCGCCTTCTTCTGCAGGTCCACAATCTGTGAGAGCAGGTGCGTGATCTCCTCCTGCTGGCGAGCAGCATCCTCTGTCTTCTTGGCCAGCTCCTCCGAGATGCTAGCGATCTGCACATTGGCATCCCCTAGACACAGAAATGACAGCAGTGAGGGTCAGTCAGGTCACCACATGTGGAGCCCAGACGAATGGCTTTATGGTGGCTTGCTCAAGGAAACCTTGCTCTGTGTGGCAGTGCGAAGGTACATGAAGTAGGGTTCACAGTGACCCTCTCCCCAGGACGGAGTGGAAGGCCTCCCTCCAGCAGCCCAGCCTTCTCAGGGCTGTCCCTCCCAGCTTGGTGTGGGGGTGAGCAGGGGGATACGCAGTGCAGGCTGGTGTGGCCACACTGCAGGGCTGCTGGCAGGAGCCATGCTGCACCCCACACAGTGGCAGGGGCTCCCCATCAGATGCCCTAAGTCTGAGCTCCAGTGTCTCATTTCCCTGTGTTCTGCCAACCTTTTTTCTCCGCTCGTCTTGAAAGCTCATGCAGAGATGCTGGGAACACACTTCTGTGCAGGCTAGGAACCCTGGCCCCACTGCCTACACCAAGTACCAGCACACAGCGTCCACACCCTCCACCCCGTCTCTGAGCCAGGCCCAACTCAGCCAACCACCCAACTCAGTCACCACCATGCCAAGCCAGCCTTGCAAGGAAACAGCATCCAGCAAGGAACTGAGGCAGCACGGCCCACACTCAGCACCCAATTCACATGTGAGGTCAGGAGAGGCCCTGGCTGAAGAAGGCCATGGGCATGGGGGGCAGGGAGACCCTGGCATGGCCATGGTAGCAGCTCACGGGCAGAGTGGGCACATACTGAGCTCCTTCACGCAGTCGTTGACCAGTTGCTGCTCCTTCTCTTCGTAGGTGATGGTCTCGGTCTTCAGCTGGCAGGCCTGTGGAAGGGCCCAGCTCAGCGCCTGCCCAGACTGTGGGCAGCCAGGCTGGACATGGGGCGCTGTGGGCAGACCTTGGCCAGGATGCTGCCTGCACACCCTGCTGTCACCTGTGCACCCCCATACAGTGACCTCTGGGCTCCCTGGGGTGAAGAACGCATGTTCTCAGGCTGAAAACCGGAGTGAACCAGGGATCCCTTCTGTCACGGGGCTTTGTCCCCAAGTTAAGTGAGCGGCTGGAAGAGTTGCAGGCTACAGGAACAGGGCACATGGGGCACCTTGCTGAACTCAGATCAGCTCTCTCCACCTGAGGCATGTTCAGGGCCAGCTGTTTCACCCACTGACGGGGCCAGAGTGGATGGTACCTCTGAGCAGGTGCCCATGTGTAGCTCGCGGCCAGGCAACAGCTCTACCTGTGAGCACCACGTCGGCGGGTGTGTGTGTGTGTGTGTGTGTGTGTGTGTGTGTGTGTGAAAGGGGAGTCTGAGCATGGCTTTGTTACCAACTCACTGGCTGGACCTGCCCATCAAACACCTGGCGGCCCTCAGCCGGCTCTCCTGGCTGTCATGAGAATGAGAGCAACCGGTTTTCAGCCTTGTGATGAGTGCCTGGCACTGCACTCACCCACAGAGGAGATGTCCAAAGCCCCAGGGTGCCTTGGTCCAGCCACAGCGAGGCACCTAAGATACCCAGGCTCCTCATCTGATCCACAGTAACCACAGCCTCACCCTGGCGTCTGTCACTGCTCAGGAGCTAGGGAGCCCAGAGCAGGACCACCTGTGACAGGCTGGGGTACACCTCCCCTCAGGCCACATGCGGGACTGCCAGGTGCCTGCAGCTGCTCTCACAGGGCAGGCAGCACCTCACCTCAGACCGCAGGACGACGTTTTCCTCCTCAAGGTCCTTCAGCTTTTTCTGAAGGGAATCCAGGTGGAAGTAGTTCTGCACGGAGGAGGACGACTCATTCCTCTTTAGCCTGGGGAGAGCAAAATGTTTGCCACAGCCAGTGGAGACAGCTCGCAGGCTTTCAACCAGCACAACCTTCATGCCCAGGAAAACCTCTGACCCCTGGGTCCCTCCTGGCCTCTGCCCACAGTCTGTGGGTGGCACGTCCCCTCACGAGTCTGGGGAACTGACTCCATTGAACACCAACAGTTCTGGGGTACCTGAGACACCGCAGCTGGCCTGACAGGCAAGCATCAAGGCCCAGCAAGGGAAAAATGGAAACCTGCCCTCACGTCCTACAGCCACGCTGGAGGGGGGATGCTGCCCGGCTGAGGGCAGGGGCATGGACGGGTGCAGAGACACAGCCAGGACTCACGGGGTGGAGCAGACAGACTCGGGCTCACTCTCCTCTGCTGCACTGGTGTAGAACTGCAGCAGCTCGTCCTTCATGGACAGCTCATGGCGGAGCTGGGAGACCTGCGTGGACAGCGGCACTCAGCGTGCAGGACACCCCGTGGCCCAGGACAGCGGCCTGCTGCCGGTGCAGTGAGGCCTTAATGGGAGTCACACCACTCAAAGTAGGTTTCAGAATCAAGCTCAGCCTCGATAAGAAAACGTTACTTTATGATGGAAATCTCCTGTCTAAATTCTAAGGTTTCTTTTCTGCTCAGAGAAGAGCAGAGAGGGGACCAGAAGGCTCTAGAACAGTCAGGGACGACTCTGCCTTGGAAGCAGCCAGATGCTCAGTTGGGTCAGCAGCCAGAGCACTGAGTTACAATGCCAAAGGACACAGGAGGCCACTTAAACCTGCCAGAACTGGACACCAAGTCACAATAGGGTGGCAGCAGTCCTGGATCCAGATACATGGTGCCCCGTGCCCACCACAGCCCCTGGCCAGGCTCCCCCATGCTCAGCAATCATGAAAAAGAAACTGCTGGTACATGGACTGTGCGGCTGTGATGGTGCACACCCATAATCCCAGCACTGAGAAGGCTGAAGCAGGAGCATCGCTGTGAGTTGAAGGCCAGCTAGGGCTACATAGTGAACTCAAGCCCAGCCTGCACTACATGGTGAGGCCCTGCCTCAAACTCTCCCCCCAACCCACCAAAAAAAAAAAAAAAAAATTTAGTGCAGGAAGGAAGCGGGGCCCTCAGGCCCTGGCTGCCATGACTACTGTGAGGGTGGTTTTATAACTCATGCTGGTTTGTATTTAAGGTCTGAAAATGAACAAACTCAGGCTGTAAAACTTCTCCTTTGCCCTCTCAACACTCAGTACTGACAAATATGGAGCCAGCGCCGCAGAGCAGAATGCAGCCCTGCTCTATAACTCCTCTTCCTCGTTTCTGTCCGACGTGGGGTCTACTCTTTTCCCGCTTCCCCATCCCCACAGGGAACAGTCTCTCTTGCATCCCAGTGGACACATGAAGACCCAACACCGACACCAACCGCTGACACTCCTGGGGGCAGGCTGTAACCCTCACACTCTGGAGAGTGGGGTGCCACACGGTGCGTGTGGAGTCAGGCGGGGACAAGCAGCAGCGGGTGGCAAGTCTCCCGCTCAGGGGGAGGTGGGGACCCAAGTGCTTCCTCCTCAGTCACCACAGAGAAGGGACTTCGGGGCCTGATGCTAGCCCAGGGAAGGAGAGAAAACAAGAGAGAAGAAGTGGGCAGGAGGAGTCTCTAGGCAAGACACACCATGAGGGGCACAGCCAGGTGAGACGCAAGGAGCCACTCGGGGGCCCAGCATATCTAACCTGTGCCAGTGACGCCAACTAACGTCCTCCCTCCTGTCCATGCCACAGCTTCCTCAGAAAGTCAGCACCATTCCTCCTACACCGAGGTCCACTTAGGAGCAGCCTAGCCAGCACCATGGCATACCCCTGTGATCCTGCACTCTGGGAGGCTGAGGCAGGAGGATTACACCAGACAGACGGATGGGTGGATAGATAGATGGATGGGGCTAGGGCCCTGGCTCAGTGCAAAGGCCCTGGGCTTCAGAATAATAAACACACCTGAGAACCCAGAAGTTCTAGCCCTCCCCTGTGGCTGACAGCACCCATCTGGATGCCTCTTGTGAGAGCACAGCGCTCCTCCATGCACCAGGAGGCTGCTCGTGCTCCTGGTCCACACACATGATCAGCTGTGGGAGTGACTGCAGATGCCCCATGAGCTCGCCCCACCCATGCTGGGCACTGCAGCCCCATTAGAAGCCAGGGAGGACCGTGCTTCCCTGGGCTCCTGAGTACCTGCCCCCCTGTGGTAGTCCTCACCTCCTCCCGGATGTGCTCCACCTGCTCCTCCAGTAACTCGTTCCGCTCACTGAGGGCCTTGTTCTTCTTCAGCAGTGACTGGCCGATGCGTGCAGCCAGCTCCAGGTCCCGCTCTTTCTGCAGAGGGGGAGGGAGAATGGGGTCACTCTGCACCCCAGAGGGCCCCAGGCCCACAGTCAAAGAATGTGCAAAACAGGAGTCCCCAGAAATAACGAAAGACTGTAGGAAGTTCACCATCTTTGTTAGCATCTGGGGCCTGCTGAGGGGAAAAACCTCTGCCCACACACACAGTGTGACCGAAAAACATGGTGAAGGTCTGAATGAAAAGAAATATATTATGTAGAAGCCACACTGCCAGGAACCCCTCGCCCCTGCTTCTCACACACTCATCCCATTGTCCCTGCTGCTTTCTGCAGCAGCTCTGGAGCCTCCTTCCTAAGGGTCTTCAGTTGTGCTGTTGTGGCTGCCTCGATGTCCTGAACTGATTCAAAACACACTCCTTTCAAGGCCTTTTTGATATTAGGAAGAGCCAGAAATCATACAGAACCAGGTCTGGTGCCTAAGGTGAGGAGGACACACTGCAATTTTTAGGAGCCTGCTTTTCCGCTGTACTTTTGATCACAGCTTGAACAGACTCTTAGGAGAGGATTTCCAGAGCTGCTGCAGAGTGACCAGGGCGATGGGGTAACTGTATGCAAACTGAGGGGAGTACTTTAAGGGGGCTGTGTGGCAATGTCTTTCACTGTAATGATTTTTTAATTTACTAACCCTGTGTATTTTGATCACCCTTATATAGACAAGAGCAACAAATAGTGACCAAAAGGAAGTCTGCAGTCTGGCGAGCCTTGTTCCTACAGAGGCATAGACTGCTTCCCAACACCCCTTGCAGCTGAGCCTCTGTTGCCCACCTAAGGGCTGGCTGCTGTGCTATCAGGGCCTGGCATATGGAAATGCCCAGTGACTCTGTTGAATGAATGCAGAAATCTGAAGGCTCCTACAACTGGCACAGGAAGTCAGCCGCTCTAGCACACATCGGGCTGGAGTAATGAGTTCCTATTTTTGCCACATATGAAACAAAAACATTTATAGTCACTCTGAGATACAATTATATCTGTTTTGTTTAGCTTTTTAAACTTAGGAACAGTTATATGGGCTCTACTTTTGAAAACAAAATCTTTCAAAAGGCAAAATCATGCCTAGAATGCCACACTTGAGAGGCACGAGTCTACCTGCGATGACACCAAATGGACAGAGTGGCACAGGGAGGGAGAAGCTGTCCTCAAGAGTGGACAGATGCCAGGCTGGGGAGCGCCCTGGCTCTTGCTTGGCAGAGATGGCTCTAAACAGGAGTCTGCCTGCAGGGTCAGGTCCACTATAGACTCGCTGTCAGCTGCACGCTCTCATTCCAGGAACATATGCAATCACTTCAGTAGCAACAACTGGAGTTTTAAATGACAAAGACAGGACAGTGTGAAAATGCCCAACGAGTAGGGCTGGGGATTTAGCTCAGTGGCATAAGTGCCTGCTTTGCAAGTGCAAGGTCATGAGTTCAATCCCCGGCACAAAAAAAAAAAAAAGGAAAAAGAAAAGAAAATGCCCAATCCCCACATGACAGGGTGCTCGCTCATGTGTCCCCTGGTGGTGGCTGTGCCTACCTGTGAGGCCTCTGCCACCCCCACCTCTTCTTGCTTTGTGCTAGGCTTGAACCTGGGCCTCGGGTGCTCTGGGCAAGCACTCTGCTGGTCACTAGTTTACCAGCAGAGACGAGCTCTGAGTGGTGTGCCCAGCAGTGCGTCTGAAAGGTGGGTACGGCCAGGTGGGTGAGCCAAGGTGGCCTGGAAAATGCTCCCCACTTTCTGACCAGTTGCACCGTAAGATAAAGGACCTGGCAGCTTTTATTTCTCTTTCACACACCTTCTGTTTACTGTGGTTACTGGGCCATGGCAGTCACCTCCCTCAGATAACACTGGGGGTGGTCAGTGAGTTCTAGCACTGCCCCATGTCAAAGCGTAGATTGGGGCAATCCGGACCCCACAGCAATGTGGCTCCTCCATGCAGCGTGACGGACTCCTCGTCCCCCAGTTTTCCCCAGTCCCCAAACTTCTAACCACTTGCCTCTGTCCCCACAGCCAGCCAGGCCTCACACCAACTGAGCCCTAAGTACACCACCCTGGTCCACGCCAGGTCTCATATCAACTGAGCTGCAAATACCCTGCCCTTCTCTGTGCAAGCCTCACATCAACTGAGTACCCTGCACTTGTCCATACAACTCCTGCTACCCCTCATCCTCTCACCACCCAGAAACTCAGGACAAAAAGATCCTCTGCTCTGTGCCTTCAGCCACACTGGCCACAGGCTCCTCCCAGAAGGCCCTTTACCTCACTCCTTTATGATCTCTCAGAGGAACGGCTGGGTTTACCTGGTCCCTATGGGAACGGACTCTAAGAACTGAGGTGGGGAGGACCTAGACAGTAAGGAGCACCCATGGGCAACTCAAAATCAGCACCTGATCCGGGGGCTCCTGCCCCCACCCCAGCAGGGGTGACCAGCGCTTGCTGGCTCATGACTGATCACCCCTCCACATGGCTTTTGCTGATCCGAGCTGTGGAGCTCAGTGAGCACAGGTATCCCGCACATCTTTGTCCCACTTTGAGTGCATGAACCTCTCACTGCAGATGAGGGAAGCAGGACGGGCAGCACTGCACGTGCAGGCCAGGCCAGCCCAGCCACTGAGCACCTGGAACATGAGGAGGCTCCCTCCGGTGGTATGCAGAGGGAAGAGGCTGGGCAGTGGCTGGGGGGCAGTGCCCCGCTCCAGGGCTGACCTCCATCCCAGGCCGGGCTCCTGCCTGCCCTGCTCTTCCCTAGGGGGCAGTGTTCACCTTCTGCCCTGGAAATCTCATCTCCATGGCAAGTGGAAAGAGCATTCCCTGCTGGAGAGAAGGGAGTTATGGTAAAATTCTATGGTGGACATGAAAGCATTGTAAAAGTTACTCTCTAGTTTCAGTTAGGCACTGGGCTGGCTGGGTTTCTCCTCGAGAATTTCAACAGTGCCAAAATATAGACTGCTTTTCACAACCAGACAACACATGATGAGTGCTGGCTTCTAAACCCCAGGGAATAACCCGGAAATGACCATGGGGTTAAACAGTGGAAGACCATGAACAGGCCGCTGAGCTCCCCGGAACTGTGCTGGGTGGAAAGCCTGTCCTTTTCCCACGTGGCTGGTCCGCTCTCTCTGCCTGGCTGTGCTGCCCGAGTGTGGCCTCGCTGCTCACAGCCAGCCCCTGCGCAGATGCACCCCACGGGAGGGGCAGCCTGCCGCCCTGCCTACCAGCCGCCCAGCCAGAGCCAGCTCCTCTCGTTCAGCAGCTTCAGAACACAAAGCATGACTAAGAGGCAGCAGAGCAGCTTCTCATTCCCAACAGCAGCAGCCAGGAAAGCCAGGCAGCCTCTTAGCCTCCACACCAACAGCCAAGGGCATGGCCACAGCAACTATGCAAACACCCGTAGGCAAAGGAACCAAGCACAGGAAGTGGGCAGGGCAGCCACGGAGTGACCACGCAGCAGCCCGACTTGAACCAGGAACCAGCTGGTTCCAGGGAAAGGCCAGGAGCTCTGCTGCCACACTATCAGAGCAGGGACATGGTGGCGAAGTGCACAGAGGGCACGCACTGAGCTTTCAAAGACAAGTAAAGATACCGCCAAGAACCACGTGGAGAAGCCACCCAGCAATTCTGTAAAACTATGAGACCACTTCTTACAAGGTGACGCACATGCAGGAGAGTGCCCAGAGGGTCATGAACCCTTGATAGCCAGCATCTACATAAAGTCCTCAATTGGAGGGCGTGGACCCTGCCCATCCCCAGGGAGAAGGACAGGTGAGATCATTGCCCTGGGCCACCACCTAGGGCCCAGTGCAGATACCCAGAGGCAGCAGTGCCGGCTCATGCTTCCAAAGGACACCATCTGGCCGACAATCAATGGACCACAGCATGAAGACCAGAATGGCCAGGCCCTGCCCATGTTTCCACCGTATCCTCCCTCTGCTGTAACTAACAGCCGTATCCATATCAGCATGTCACCCTACTCACATCCCAAGGAGGTGCTCATGGATAGTCACAGGACTCCACATCATCTGGAGCCTGCCAGGGAAATGAGGGCCTAAGAGCTGGACTGTCCACAGCACTGGGCTGTGGCACACATGTCACCCTCCTCTGGACACAACGCCAGCAGGGCGCTGAAATGCAGCTGACAGCACAGTCCTTGCAGTGCACACAGCCCACCTCACACACCTCGCCATGCTTGCTGCGCTTATTTCCACACTGACTCTGAGTAATATTCCACTAGGCTGACACAAGCAGAGGCCAAAAATATGTCTGGAAGACATGGATCATGACATGTACCTTTTTGCCCATTTCTGGAAGCATTTAAAATATACTGTCAGCATGCATTTTAGTTTCTCAAATCTTGAACCACATAATGGGTATTCTAAGTACTTAAATGCCACTGCATTTTGTAGCACCAACACATTTCTTTAAACACATAAGACACCTACACAAAATGACAGCTACATAAGCCTACAGATACAAAAGTAAAGGCATGCAATGATTCTGCAGGGGCTCAGCAATCTCTGAGTCCTGAAACATGAGAAATCACCATCAGTCAATAATAGACAGCTCTGCATCCCTGGACACTTACCTCCTCGAGAAGCCGAGTGACAGCATCTATGTCATTGTATGTCTTAGTCATCTGGCCAACTCTCTCAGCACAGAGAACTGTAAGAAACAGAGAGGATGGTAAACTGCCAACACCACGCCTGCCAAACAAAGGGTCCCCACGCAGGGGGCCCCGAAATAGTGTCTGCATGTTGGGCACAAAGAGTCATTGGTTTGGCTGGGTTTGACCCACACAGTCAGTACCTCACATCTCACGTGAGGTCTGTGGGAGGGAGGGAGCATGAATCCTTGGTACCATGCATGTGTGTGGCTATGTGGATGTGTGCGGGCATGAGTGTCCATGTATCAAGGCCGCTGAGGGCCAGGCAGGGGACTGGAAGGGGCTCTGGCCTCATGCAAGCTCAGCAAACCAAATTCTGGAAGGAGGGGTCACAGTGCAGCCAGCTGTGTGTGACCAGAGAGACTGCAGGATCCTGACCACAGGCTGAGTGGGGCCTGCAGACAGCAGCCATTATGTAATTGTTAACCTACCGTCCTGCGCAGATGATTTCATAATGGCACAGCCCCTCCCTCCCCAAGGCCCCAAGAACAAGGCTTCCCTACCAGGAAGACTGAGGAAGTGCACATGCATGCACACACACACACACACACACACACACACACACACACGGCGCAGTTTCATTACATAGACAATTGACTGTGGTCATAAGAGGCAGCTCACGAGCCACTGCAGGACCCATGTCTTTGTTTCTTTGCCACTGGAGAAAAGTTACGCAAAGAAACAAGGCTTTACTTAGTCTGCTGAACAATCTCAGGGCTGTCTTATTTTAAATCAATGGCAAGTAGCTGATCCACAGGTCAGCAAACATCCAGGAAGGAGCATGGGTTTTGCCCTATGGCAAAAGGAGGGAACAGAAGTGGACTTAGGGTCAAAGTATGGTTTTTGAAACCTGTTTGGAGGAGCCAAATGAAGCTTCTTAGGAATGCTGTGTACTAAGACCCTGGAGAACCATCCTACCGAGGCTGGGAGCTTCCATAATGACCTCAGTTGGTACTGGCCAGGCGATGGGGAACGGAGGTTGCAACTATGTCCAACTCGGCAGCACTGCCCATGGCACACTGCCACCGGAAGGAACTCAATAGGATTCTAAATATTTTATCCAGTGCAAGTAGAGACCATCCTATGGAATGAGCCCAGAGAAATCTGATCTGCTGCAATGCTTTTCTAGCTAAGGAGAAGCCCTGAAATCTGGCTCTCAATATGCAACCTACCAAACCAGGAGCCACTCTCTCCCAGGCCAGGACTCCTGCCAGGGTCCCGACAGCCACTGAGGGCCAAGGCAGATGTATCTAATTTGATACAGATGGTGTCTGGCTCAACTGCTCTAGATAGTTTCGGAGCCCCAAGCCAGAGGAAATCCTAAGGTGAGGATTCCTAGACTACTTCCAGGAGTTAATCTTCCCAGTGCATAGCTGATAGTCTGCCAGGAAACAAGATCTGGAGCCCCCACTGCTCCAGCACTGTATTAATCAGAGATTACACTTAATTCTGTTTTTTAGGACTGGGGTTTGAACCCAGGCCCCTCATACAGCTGCATCCCCAGCCCCAGGCTTGCTAAGCCACTAAGTTGCCCCCGCTGGGCTTGAACTTGCCACCCTCCTGCCTTGGCCTCCCAGACTGCATGCACCACCACGTCCAGCTATGCTTGAATTCTGTGCCCTGAGAGTTCTGAGGTTATTCATGTAGGAGGTCACATGTGGATAGTCACATGTAGTTACAAGGAAAAACACAGAGGAACGCTGCACCCCTAGCCTGGTTTCCCCCAATGATAACACACAGCAATGCTAGCACTCCTGTGATACCACAGCTGAGTGCCGACACACCACTGACTCCTCTTTCTCCACCTGTGTGTGCATGCGTGCACACCCAGGTGGGTGTGAAAGTCAGATAGTCATCTCAGGGGTGCAAGTCCCTTTAGCCACTGCTACAAGGACCCCATGTCACCCTTTCTACATGGCTAATTTCTAGAAGCCTTAAAGTATATCAAAAACTGAATCCTTATAAATGCAGGCCCAGGTCTCTTGAGCCGCCCCTTGCACACCGCAACAGGACATGTAAGGCACCCCTGGCATCCCTGAGTCAGGACAGCTGCAGCCAGGGGCACGCAGGGTGCAGGGTTCCCCACAAGTAAGAGGCACACACAAAAAGCTGCAGTTCGTTCCACAGCATGAGTGTGTGCAACTGTTACTATCCCAGGGGTGGGGATGTATATACTTATACTACCCAGAAAAACGAGGACATCCGCAAAAATATTAACATTATGACAAGATTACACATTTTACTTTTTTGTGTGCTTTAAAAATTTTCTATAGTGACCACCTACTGACAGACAGAAACGACTTAGATGTGTTTCAGAAAATACACAGTTGACTGAGGTGCTGGGCTCCTCCAAACTTGCTCCTGAGAGAAACTAATGGCAGCAACAGAGCTCTTCTAGTTGCCAGGTAAACGTGCATTTCTGTGGGGTGCACTGTGATGTCTGGTACACACACACTTGGTGATTCCAGTTAATCACACTCACAAGGAGCCCCACCGTGGGCACATCAGCACCACAGGACTAGGCACTGCATTAACACGGCTGCATACATGGGAACTAGGGCCCAGAGAGGTTAGGTAACTTCCCCAATGCAACACAGAAGCAAGGGGCATATTTCGAAACAAGCTCACATGCTCAGCACCTGCAGCAGCTAACATCCCTGCTGCCTGGACAGTAAGGGCAGAGACCAGTGCCCCTTCCCACTGAGTTCCACAGCAGCCTGCAAGGTGGGCACTGCTCCAGGGCTGGGTCCTCAGGTGAGAAAGCTTAGGGCCAGGGACCCAACGAAAGTCAAGAGAGTGGTCCTCAGGGGACCCAGCAGGTCTGGCTCCTGTACGCAAACACAGCCATAGGGTGCGTAGGACCAAGGACAGGAACAAATAAACTGTGCTGAGAGGTGTGTGGACAAGGGGAGGCCCGTGGGCAATGGAGAGGTGCCTAGACCTTGGTTTCCAGAGACGCCAGGGCCAGGAGGCCCAGGACAGCCTTGCAGCTTCTGGGTCCTAGGTTTCCTCTTACAAAGAAGAGGGGCGTGTGGACCAGCAGGGCCTGGACCCTGAGATATAAGGTTCCACGGGCTCTGTTCTTCAAGTACCGATGCTCGAAACACTAAGTCTAGAAGAGATGCCAATTAATTTCTCTCTACAGGAAGAGTACTGCAAAGGAAGTTCCGTTTCTGACCCAGGAAGTACTACCCAATAACGCCCTTCCATCCAAAAATGTGTCCAAGAAGTAGAGGGGCAGCCATCAATCTCTATAACAACACACTACAAGAAAATCCTGGTCCAAATCCTAGAAAAGGAAGTAAAGTGTGTTCTTGAAGCCAAAGGAACCCTTCTGCACGATCCAGCTCACCCCAACTAATACCCATTACCATGCACCTGGCTGTGCTAGCAGGCAGGACACTTGCCCTCCCAGAGTGCACAGGAAATGAGGTGTCCCTTAAGAGGAGGGTGTCCCCAGGGTCCCCTGAGAACCTTTCAGCAGTGCAGGCTTTACAGGGGGCCACAGGGAGCACTGGAGGCTGTAGAGGAAGTGACCGCAGGCAGGAGTCCCCACTGCAGCACACCGCAGGTCACAGTTACGGGACCAGCACCATGTTGAGGCTCCCGACTGAGCCAGGGGACCCTGGGTAGCAGCAGGACAGTGGGCAGTGGGCTCTTTCATCCCGCAACTGAGATGAGATGGAGAGAGGTAAATGGGAAACAGGCTGGTAGGAAGCTCAGGAAAGACCCCACACGGTCTACGGTTCTCCCTTGGATGAGCGGGCAGGAACCAGGTTGAGAAGCAAATAGGGCTGCCCAGCGAGCCAAAGGTGGTGAGACAGTCACATCACTAGAGAATGAGTTGCCCCCAAGCCACACAGGCAGCCAACGGGAACGCCCTCCCGGGGGCTGGAGCAGTGGAAGCTCAGTCAGGGAGAATCTACTTCAGGATAAAGTCCTCTTCTCAGGAAGGCAAACTGGAGTGAGTAGCCGGTGTGACACTGCACACCTGGGACCCCAGCCACTCAGGAGGCTAAGGCAGGAGATGACAAGCTGCAGGCCAGCCTCAGCACTGAACAGGACCACGTCTTGAAATAAAAATAAAAAGGGCTGAGGTATAGCTCAGCAGTAGAGCACTTGCCTAGCATATGTGAGACCCTGGCTTCCAGCTTAGCACCTCAAGAAACAAAAAACTTGAGATGGGTAGGATCATAGTTCCGAGGGGTACCTGAACCCAAAAAACTCAGCAGTGCAACTTCTAAGCAAATTAAACCATGCCCAGAATGACTGCTGCAAGAAATGCAGGCTCCCACTGTCTGGCTCCTGCTCCAGGTGTGAGATGCCAGCCAAAAGACCCCAAATACCAAGGCCCCAAACAGAAAGCAGCCCAGCCTGATGCCAAAGAGGTCAGGCTGGTAAGAAGCTCAGGAAAGACCCCACGGGGCAAGAAAATGGGGTGGGGGCAGATACGGAGGGAGATCCAGAGCGGGCAGCGAGCCGAGGTCCACTCGCACTGCAGCCTGGCCAGACCAGCTGAGTGTCTCCTTGTCACTCGTCCCGCCACAGGCTGACAGGCCGCTGTCCATGGCATTTTAGAAATCAGACCTCACTCCTCATTCATCTTAGGGAAACGCACAAACAGCCCTCAACACTTCTTACACTGATTCAGGTAGCCTCTCGCCCATGTAGGTCAACTTTACACATCTTTACGGGTGGCTGAAGTGAATAAGTATTTTACACCAGCATGTATGTGTGTGTATAAAAATAAAACGTCCTATTGTCTACCTCTTATTTTACTCTAATTTCTTTATACTTTGTGTTTCTCATATAAGAGAAACCATGCAATACTGAAGCTTGTGTGTCTGAATCAGTTCATTTAGTGCTGAGTAGGAGACAGATCTTTTGCAAAAGGGTAGGGAAACCAGAGGCGAGGAGGAGGAGGGAAGAGGAGGAAAAGGAATTAAGACATGTTATGTACGTGAACCAGCTCCCCGCAATGGTAATCATTAACTATACTAACATGCACTAGTAAAAAGAGACAGACAGACAGACAGACAGACAGACAGACAGACAGACAGACAAAAGAATTACCACTGGCCCTCCAGATGACACCAAGACCAAGCAGCTAATATCCGTGGAGACACACAGGATACACCCACTCCCTTTGTACTTTGCTGCTTGTATTCGGCCTCACTTCCGGTCATTTCTTTAATTAGAGCTGGACTCAACTTTTCTGTAGAACCCAAGATCCATTTTCTCCCCTCCATGACCAATAATTTTTCTTCCTTTCATGTACCCAATATTGATACTGTAGAGTCAAATTAATTTTCTATAATTTTTCTTATGAAAAAACTACAAGCATATTGAATAAACTTTCACAAGGGACCCATAGTCCTCGAATTTCAATGTGCCTGACACAGGCCAGGCTGGGAATCAGGTGTCCAGCAAGGCCAACGGGTCAGCTCCCACCGCGTGATCGCGGCCCGCAGTGATCGCGGCCAGCGCTCTTCCTCAGTGACAGGAAGCGGGCACCAGCAGGACGGCAGGAGCAAAAGGCTATCTTCTGCCTGGCCCTCGCCCCCAGGAATGTCCACCCTGCTCGCTGGCGTGGGTGGAGATTCACAACCTGGGAGCCACAGCTACAAAGCTCCTATAAAGTCCCAGTGAGTCACCAGCCACGCCAGGTTTCTGAGCACAGAGGTGTCCTTTGTTCATGCTTGGGTTGAATCTATGCCCCTTCCAGAGACGTTTCCCACAAGGCAGCCTCCACACACAGCCTGGCAAGGACCCATAGACCCAGAACCCAGGGACTGTCCCCCACTGGCCAAGCCTGCCCTTCTGGCCTCCCCACCACACTGTACCTGCTCCCCCCTTCACTGTGAGCATTTCCTGGTGATGAATGCCCCTCTCACTTCCCTGACTGGAACAGCCTGCTCCTCCATGCCCAGCGGGAAGAAAGCACTCATCCACTGCCACTCTGTCAGCACCTCAGCCATCCTGCCCACCTCTGTTGAACTGGCCAAGCCGACATCCCAGGGACCTGGATATGGGCCAGCCTTCCAGTGCTGTTGGGACTCAGCCTTCAGCACCCTTCTCTCTGCCAGACAGACACAGCCCTGAGTGTGTAAACATATTTACCCCCATTTCAAGACAGGGAAACTGAGGCTATGGGAAGTCAAACAACAACCCACAGTCACAGAGACCTTCTGAAGTCCAAGGATCCATCTGAGAGCAATGAAAACCTGTGTCCACACAGAAGCATGTGCCCAAGCGTTCACCACCTCTTACAGCCAGAGCAGAAGCAAGTGTCTCTCTAGTGGCGAGTGAATGACCAAAATGTGGTCTGGCCACAAGGTAGAGTGCTAGCCAGTCACAAGGAATACAGTACTCAGCTTCGGTGCACCTCAAAATCACTACACTTGGTACAAACCAGACTCGAAAGCACCTTAGGCTCCCAGCCTACTTCTGTGACTAGGAAGTGGACTCTCAGCTGCCTAGGACGGAGGGAGAACCAGCTCGCTGCACATAGGTGTGAAGCTGAGACACTACACCTGAATGATAGCGAGGGTTGCATGGCCCAGTCAGTCCTCTGAGAAACTCTGAGCTGTCCAGGCAACATGGGCACTGGACCTCAGCATTCTAAGCTCCCATGTAACATGCAAACCACACCCCTGACCATGCCATGTTCTGGCCACATCCCTATGACAACACGAGTAGCCTCAAAGGTGCCAAAGCACCCCCCCACAGCCTCAGCCTGGCTAAGCTGTGCTGTCCACAGCAGCTGCCCATTTCCAATTGGAAACATAGCTGAGGTTCAAACACACGAAAAATAGCAGAAGGGAGGAGCAGGTCATCACTAGGATGGCTGCCAATGTGGGAAGGCATTGCAGGGCAGCTGTGGTCCCAAGCAGGAAGCTGCTGCTCCTCCCTGTGCCACACAGCCTCCAGCCACCACTCCTGGAAAGAGGTGCTGCACTCTGGGACAGCAGCGAGGCCAGGACCCAGCCATTCAAACTGCAGTCTCTGTGTCATTTGCTGCCCACAGCTGTGTGTGCCTGGCCCCTGCTCTGGCTGGGAACTAGGTACCCCAACAGGAGCGCAGCCTGGTGCGACCCAGCTCCGGCTCCGCTTTGCTGCTCTCAGGGCCACAGCCGAAATTGCAGGATGGCAATTTCCCTGACTCACTGGTCCTCGCTGGGATAGGCAGGAGCAGCAGCTGAGTATGTTATCAAAGAGACAGAGACTCTTTGATAATATTCTCTTTGGAGTGATTCCCACTGAGCAGCTACAGTTCAAACAGAACAATCCACAACACAAACATGACCCCTCCTTAGCAATCAAAACAGAGGCCAAGGGCCCATCCAAGGAAGGAGACAGGACTACACTGAAACTGGGATGGCTGGATGCTGCCATGAGTCACCTGCCCTGGACTGGAACTTGGGGTGTTGACCTGTGGAGACCATTTACACCAGGCATTCGGTGAGGTGATGACCAAGTGGCTCAGATGAGCCCTCACCAGACGTTGGATTTGGGCTGGGTGTCCCTCGAACCTTTATAGCTACCCAATGAAGAAAGTTTTATTACTGTCCTCCTTTCGACCTAAAGAACCTGTCCAAGGACTCAGAGCCACTCCTGGAGGCCCTGGGCTACAGCCCAGATCTTAATCCCCACCTGTTGAGTAAACACACACATCCTCCCCGCTTGGCCTGTTCAGAAAGCAGACCCATGCGCACTTTAGCAAGCAGGACATGCCAGGTGAGTCCAGAGGGACAGGGCATAGGCTCAGATATGGGCAGAACCTAAAATACAGCGCTCACCCATGACCTCGGGGCTATGCTAGTATGTCATCCCAGCAGCAGAGGTAGGCTGGGGAGCTGGTTACAGGAAGTGACACATGCAGATGGAGCTGCACGGTACAGACCTGCCCGTGCCGCCCCAAGTGGCACGGGAGACGCTCACTGATGAAGCCCTGGTCTCGGGACCTGCACCTATGTCAAGAGCTCACAGTGAGCCAGGTGGTCCCTGCAAGTCACACTTCTCCAGGGCAGCCTGGAGGACACTAGGCACCAGCTCTGTGACTCCCTGCGGCCAAGTGGTAACTTCACTGGAGCACCTGTGAGATGCTGTGCCAGGGGCATCTCAGGCATGCCCTGGGGACAGCCATGGGGCCTGGCTCTGCCACAAACTTCAGGCTTTGCTGCCCACCCTGACTTCTGCCTGCCCAGCCACCTGGTCGAACAGGGCAGCACCACCACCTCGTTTGCTTAGTTCAGCCCTGTTGGGTCTGACCCCAGAACAGAGACAGGAGAGCAGAGATGGACAGCAGGCACATGGCACCCGAGATCAGCCATGTTTCACAGGTGCGATTGTCCAGAGCAGGTGACTCGGGCTGTCCTTTCTAGGGAAGGGCAGGAAGAGCAAGAAGAGCAGGGCACTGCATGTCAGATGGCGCCAGCACTGGGCCTGATGAAATGAGATAATATGCAGGACGGCTGCATCAGCAAGAGCCGAGGTAGGCAGGGGGCCCTAAAGCTGCAGCAGGCGCTACTCTGTGCATCTAGCTGGGGACCTGCACAAGGAGTCCCAGAGTCTGGAGTGCAAGCAGGACTAACGCCTGCCACAGCGTCTGCTCTGTAGGTTAAACTGGTGAGGTCAGAAAGTGCCTGGCACCACAAGGTGACCTGGGGAGGGTGGTAAACATATCTGGTACCCACAGCCACCAGAGCAACTCAAATACCGTGCTGACCTTCAGTCTTCAGCCTAAAGCCCTGTGTGAGAACAAGGTGACTCCGCATAAGGCAACACCTGCTCCCTGTGCTCCAAGGCAAGGGCAGAGTCACAGAGTCCTGGATGCTGGCCTCCAGGGACAAGCCCAGGGTGTACCACTGGCTCCCTCCTCACTGCCTCCAGCCAGGAGCAAACCTAAAGCGTGAGGTGATTCCAGTGTACAAAGAAAAGCAGCACAGACAGTGAAGTGTTTTCCTTTGGAGCTGCTGTCCTGGAAACTGTGCCCACTTCACACAGGAGCTAGGAGTGCTTCACTGGAGAAAGGGGACAGAAAACAAAGGAAGCAAACGGAACCCATGTGGTACACCCAGAGTGAGTCCCTTGCAGCTCTGAAGCAAGAGGACACCACTGTTTCCACAGGGGCAGCACCACCCAAGCGTGGCAGAGCCTGGACTTGGGCTGTCCCACCATCAGATTCAGCAGGCTCAGCTCGGCCGCAGAACATGCAATTCCAACAAGGGTCCAGGGCAGGCCTGAGCTGCTTGCCCAGGACTCCTCGGAGGATGCGTGGCTGGGGCCCCAGGTTGGAGCAGAGCCCAGCAGCCATGCTGCACAGGCTGGAGCCGCTACCAGTGGTGGCTTTGGGATTCCTCAGCTTTCCTCCCGTGGGCTATCAAACGGAAGCGAGAACGTGCTTCACCTCACATGGTCCCTTTAGGGTTTAATTCGTGAGCCCACATAAAGCACCCAAAATGGTGCCCACAAGAGGTAAGTGCCCAACACTCACTCTCTATGCCATCAATTACAAGCACAAGCACAGATACATGGAGGGTGTACACGTCAGTGTGTTCACACAAGAGACGTGTGTGCAGCACAAATCTTCACTTGCCCAGGCTCTGAGGCACTGCTCAGTATCACGCATGACCTTCAATTCACACTCGCAGGGTTTTGTTATCAAAGTCACGTGCCTTTCAGTCCCGTGCTCTCCTTGCCCAGGCTGTGAGACCTGAGGGCCTGGGGACAGTCACTGAGACACACTGGGAGCCGTGTGCCTTCGAGGACAGGACCGGATAGGTTAGGCCTGGGCTGACCTCCAGCTCTCAGTCATAAAGAAAAGCATGTCCCTCCCCACGGGCCTCAGGCTTTGCTGTCCACCCTGACTTCTGCCTGCCCAGCCACCTAGACGAACAGGGCAGCACCACCACCTCGTTTGCTTAGTTCGGCCCCGTTGGGTCTGACCCCAGAACAGAGACAGGAGAGCAGAGATGGACAGAGCCCGACACCTGTCCCTCCCCGCAGGCCTCACACCTTTCCCTCAGTCATCTGCTCACTGGAGCCACATGCACCGGCAGGCTTCTGGCATCCAAATGGAGCCCCATGCCCTGTCCCCTAGGCCCCCGTCTGCCCTCCTCCAATAAAACATGCTTAGCTGTCTGAGAGGTGAAGCAGCACTATTTTCAGGTCTGTAACTTCAAAGGGAAAACACTTTCATAGTATGTCTGGTTATAAATAATTTTGAAAATGAAAGTTATCCTGAGACATAAAAATAGGACATCCTAGAGCAAGTGGTGAAAGATGTTCCGACTGTTCACTCACACCTGTGTGCTCACTGTTTAAACCACCCTTTCTATGGTCTGCAGGTGACGCCCCGAAGCCTCTGGGAAACTCCCAGCACCCGGGACCCTTTGCGTTCAGCCCCCCAAAGGAGCAGCCCTCTAACACAGTGCTGTCTGGCAGTTTCGAAGGCAGCCCTTAAGTTAGAAAGAAAACTCTATTTCAAATTAGTGATTGATAATTTTTAAATAAGCACAACTGGCACAAAAAGTATGTTTTATTTCCTAATGACTCATTCTTGTGTCCATTAACTTCCTATGACCTATTCAGCTGTAATAAAACAACTTTAACTCTTAAAAAAAACACTGAGCTGGAACACACAAAGGAAAGCACCAGCCTGGGCTGGCACCTGCTGTGGCTCACAGCGACTCTCAGAGGCCTCAGCTAAGCCAAAGAAGCCAGACCCAGAGCAGGAACTCCCAGGTGACAGAGTCAGAACAACAGCTTCTGGGAGGGAGATAAACAGGAAAGGGGTGTGTAAAGCTCGTGGGGAGTCCACAGCAGTTACCGGCTTCCACCAGGTCCAGGGTGTCATGCTGCTCCCTGGCCGGCTTCCTCTCTTCCTCCCAGCAGCTGCATTCAAAGCATTCCTCCTCCCCGCCTGCGTCTCTCAGGGACATTGCTGACATGATCCAAAGCTGGCACATCACCCTAACAGGTGCTTCTCAGGACAGCGCTTGGCCACCTGCCCCAAAGAGTCCTGGGGTCCACGCCTGAGGGGCACACGCTGGAACATGCCCTGGGCTGCTGGCATGCAGGAGGAGTATGAGCAGAGCCACTCACCAGCATCACAGGCAGGAGCCTGAGGAGGGTGGGACGGGCAAGGTACCTGCTGAGTGGTGGCCCTGCCTAGTGCCACCCACCCAGGGAGGAGCCAGACCAGCCTTGCAGGACCTCAGCCACTCCACCACCAGGCCAGGCTCCCCACAACCTCTCCCTGGGAACAGCAGCAATGGAACCGTCCAGCAAGTTCCACAGCCACAGCACAGGGAAACACCAGCTGGGCCTGGGGCAGGCCCACCTGCCCAGAGGTGCAGCCACGGAGGTGTGAGGCGGTGGGTGTCACCCCATAGCCCAGCGGGGGCCTCCCTGCGGCTGTGCCTGGGCCTGGGAATCAGGCAGCTCTGAGGGCGGCTGCAGCTCAGTGAAGGAGTAGTCGGCCTTCAGACTCCAGCAGAACTGGAGAGAGGCGGGACGTTGCTGGCACCAGGCTCAGCCCAGCTGTCCTCCCTTGGTAGTGCTGCCTTACATTTCTCCTGTACTAATCTGCACCTCATAAATCCTGTCCTCACCTAAATCTGTTTCCATGAATTCAAAAAATCCTTTCCAACTGCTAAAGAAATCTAAAGCCAACAGCTTGCGAGGAACCTGAGGAAGACTCTAGCGCTTCGAGGTGCATCCTGACCCAGTTCCACTGCAGGACAACGAGGGTGGGGCTGCACCCTCAGCCCCCGGGGCGCATTCTGTGGTCCCCAGGCTTCCACCACTAGTGGCTGCACAGTGACAGTCTCCCTGCCCTGGCACAACAGCCAGCCTGCGCTACTCTCTGGCCTCTCACCTGTGCCTGATCACCACGGGAGGAGCTCGGTGGGGCCGTCCCCAGAACTCTACAAAAGGCCAGGGACAATGGCTCATTCTGCCTGGAATCCTGCGGCTGAGAATTCCGCTTCAACAGCTAACAACGTCTGCTAAACCAAACTGCCCAGGCTATCAGTAAGATTTTACTTAAAAATTAAAAAAAAAAAAAAATTAAAACCTAGGTTCATATGCATTCTCTGCTAAATTTTTGGAAATTGAAAGTAAAATTGCTACTTTTTACTATGTTAAAGATGTGTTCTGTGTGGGCAAAAAGGAAAAAAGCTTGTAGAATTTCCAGGCAGAGAGTTTGAAAGTCGCACATTATAGAGGTGTACACTTTAAAATTTTTAAAATAGACACTAAGATACAATTATTTCTTTAATCTCCGTATATGTCATCAAATTGTTAAGTAATTCAGAAGACAGGACGTGTACCAGGTCTCCTGAGCCCGGAGGAGAGAGAGACGGAGGAAAGGCCCACCGCCCACCGTGGGGTCAGGCAGTGAGCAGCAGGTGGTTACGGGCCGGGCCGGGTAGGGCCGCGCTAGGCCATGGGCTGCAGGCTCGAGACAAAGCTGAAACAGCTCTGAGCGAGTCACTCGGAGCAGGCTGCTTATACTCCTCCTGTAATTCCAATCGAGGGAATGACAAACAAAGCCCAAGATCACAGACGGAGCACAACACACCACCTAGGCCTTGGTATGCAGGATTTCCAGCCCCAACTTTTAATCATGAGGATACTTAAATATATAAAAAGACTTTGGGAATACTATTGGCCCCTCTGCCCAAACTGAACGATGAGTACGCTGAGGACACAGCTGGGACTGTAGAAACGTTATGTGAAAAGCACAGAACTTTCTGACTGCTTTGCAAACTCCCAGCACCTGGCTCTCCCCGCCAGGCAACCAGACACTGCTGGGGCCGGAGCCAGGCGCACTGCAGCTCCTTCGCTCAGCCGCCCCGAACGCGCCCCGGGCAGCAGGAACCCACAACTGTCAGGCGCACGGAACAGACAGGTCCTGCAGTGACCTTAATTCTGGGCACGTCCGTGTCTCTGAATTCAAGGCGGTGCCCATTCCGAACACACAGAATGAGAGCACGGAAGGTGCCGCTGTCTTCTGGGAGCACCTGTTGCATGTTAAGCCATCCCTGCCAGCGCTGATACAGACCCTGGTTCAGGGACATCATCACCACATGGTCCCTCGATTTGCCCGTGTAATGAGAGTGTCTGGAGTAGCCAGACATAGTGAAGCACCCCTGTAACCCCAGCTCTCTGGGGGGCCGAAGCAGAGGATGGCAAATCGGAGTCCAGGCTAGCAACGTAGCAACTTAGTGAGACCTTGTCTCAAAGTAAAGAATAAAGTGGGAGAGGGAGCTCAGTGTAAAGGCCCTGGGGTTGACTCCCAGTAGTAGAGGAAAAGTGTTTGACGGTGACACACTCTGAGGTCACTAGTTGTAGTAATGCTTGCCCTAACCAGTCATCAGGATGGCAGGTAAATACTGAATTTTTTGCCTCCATCCCCATTTATCAGCTGGCTTTCCACTCTTGGTAGTGACTCTCTCCTCTCCTGTCTGTGAAGTGCTTTGTCCATTCCATAGCTGCTCCTCTTCTGCTCTCTGCACCTTTTCTCTTGCACCCTACTTCTATGCAACCCATAGCGGAGCTAGCAGGCAGGAAGGTCCTTTCCCTGAGGAACCCACCTTTCTCCTTACACAAACCTGGGTACTGCGTGCTTGTGTCAACTCCCTCGTCCTGGGCTTCTCCATGTAGGGAAGACACTATCTCTAATTACTAAGGCTGGCGATAAAAGCTCCACTCATCCAGAACAGTTCTACATTCAATTCGTATGCGTGTATGTGCGTGTGTGTGTGTGTGCGCATGCGCGCGCGCATGCACACACACGTGCATGTACACACATGTGTGTTACTAGGGATTGAACCAAGAGCTCCTGGACCTTCCTCCTTCAGCCTCCCAGAATGCTGGGACAATAGCTGTGCACCACTGTGCCAGCACATTTTAAGGAAGCATCACCTGAACACCATGAGCGATGGTGCTATGTCTGAGAAGCTGAAGTCAACCTCTCCCTACAAGCAAGGGCCCAGCACATGATAAACACGGGATCTTATGCCAGAGGTCAGTTTGCATCATGTGACACAGAACCAAGATGGGGAAATTTTAAAACACCACAAACTCTTGGAACAGCTTCCCAACCCACATTCACAATCCCTCTAACAAAACTGTAGTGGGAGCCAGGCGGGGTGACATTTCAGGGGCCCCAAAGCAAGTAGAGAACAGCACTGCCCTCACCTATGGCTGCAATTTTCATCACAGAGGAGAAAGCCATGGAGCCACTGCTGTGGCTCATTGGCCCCATCTTGAAAACCCATATGAACGTGGCCACCTTCTGCCTGACCCTGAAATCTGCAGCCCAGCATGGGGAGAACGTGTGGGGAAGAGACCAGGCTGAAAACTGCAGACGGCGCGGTGAACAGCAGTCCCAGCCCACAACTTGCTCAAAAGGCCACTTGCCTTTTCGTGAGGACCTCTTTTTTTGTTGAAGAACTAACAACTAGCACAACTTTTAAGAAAATAAACCAAGCCCCGGTTGAGCCCTCACTGCTGACCGCAAGCTCTCACTGTCCATGCACCACATCTATCTGCACAGACACCCCAACCACATCACCATCTCACCCCACGGGACCCTAGGCCTCCTGAAGCACCCCAAGCATGACTGCTCTGCCTGCCCGCTCCCATCCACAGGACCATGTGGAAAGACAGGGCCCTCTCGTGCCTGCTTGGAACATGTGGACTTGTGGAGACAGGGAAAGACTCGAGCCTCCCTAAACCACGATTCTTCCAGCCCTCTGCCTGCTCTCCGCCCCTGGGCAGAGCTCTGTAGACGAGCACCGGAAACAACGAGATTCTTCAGGCTGGAAAGAGAGAGGTTATTCCCTACAATTGGCCAAGGTCTAAAGGTCCTGGCCAGAGATGGACACACCCAAGTGACAGTTTGAGTGACCTGGGAGGTCCGACGCCAGTGTGGCAGCTGAACTCCTTGCCGACATGGTGTGAGTCCCTGAAGGCTGCTGATCTACAGCCCATCCCCATGGCTGGGCCCTTTCAAACTTCAATTAATTACTTCCTGGAGCTGAGTAATCAATGTCCTCCTCCTGATTAGTACAGCTCCTGTCTCCTGCCTCTAGTTACCCCCACTGGGCCTTATCTGGGTGCAGGGGTCTGAGACAGGGACGTGACTAAAACTGCCAAAGGGCAGGAGGTGACCAACACCAAGTAAAGTTTTCCTGAGTCTCCAAGGCCAGGAGCACATCCACCTTCGCACCCTAGCCTTCACGGAGGGTCCTGATGGCCCACAATCTATGTGCCCGCCTACACATGTTACCTTCTCTATGCTAACTTGGCAGTTTACAGTGGTAGCTTGGCATCCATGATGAATTTGCATCTTTTTCAAAGCCTTTGACTCACCTTTTGTTATCAGCATGGAAAGTTCCTTAGAAGTTTAGCTCAATATTGATTCAAAAGCCAAATGATGATGCAGACAAACCAAGGCTGTGTGCTGATTTGCAATTGAAAAGATGCACATCCACAAGGGCAAACCCTCCTTTCAGCCAGGAGGGAACCCAGCTAGTAAGAAGTGAACACGCATCACTTCTCCGCCTTTTGAGAGTAGAAGTGAACACGCAGGGAGCCACAGAGCCAGCATACACAAGTGCCCCCTGTGTGGTCTCCTGACAGATCCTTTCTGGCCTCAGTCCCTTTTATCCTGTTTCTCAACCATCTTTAAGTAGAATTATGAAAATACCAGTTGTGCCAGTAACTCAGTCTTCACTGCTTTCTCCCCTCTATCTAACAACAGGAAAGAGCTGAAGGGACAAGGATTCTGCTCCACACACATACAGACTGTAACGACAATCAGTATTTATTATCCTTGGGCAGGAAAGCCTGCTCCTCTTCCATTTGTCTCTGCTCACAGGAGAGACTGGGGTTGCCTGGGCCAAGAGACTCCACTGAGGACTAGTGGATGGACACCCAGCTCAGAGAGGCCGCCTCTGCCTTCCACTGAGCGTGGGGAGTGGCCAGCTTTATTCCTGTGTGTAAGGAGGGTTGGAGGGGCAGTACTTGGATCCAGGTGTTAAGCGACCTTTTCCCACTTCCGGGAGAGCATAGAGGGGCCTGGCTGGAGCAGAGGTGTTGAACCACCTTGAAAAGTTATGGCGGGTTCAGAGCCATCCATCACCAAGGAGACCAGAGGGCTCAGTGACGGTTTCCCAAGAGAAGCAGGCCTGTGAGTGCTTCTCGGGGTTTGGCAACAGGATGAGAGCTGCTTCCCAAATCAGTCTGCCCAGAAACAAAAAGAATCCATTCGCCTTTCCCCTCAGGAGCCTGGGCACTTTCCACTCTGCTTGCACTTAAGATGTGTAAAGACACACAGCGACTCAACATGGCCACATCTTCTAGGACGCAGAAGGACCGAGGTGATGCTTCTCAGTACATTTTCCCTGGAGCCCACGGTCACGGCAAGAATCTGCAGATCCGAACCATCCTGCAGCTCCTCAGCTCACTAACTAGGCCAGCTCCTAGCTGTTACATCATTCGGGTTACTGGATACGGAGTCAAGGCTGGATCAATATGAAACTTGCGCCGCTATTAAAAAGCAGTTACCTTCCCTCACATGGGGCCAGAACAGAGCGCCACAAGGAACAGCCCCTGAATGCGTGTAACTGCCCCTTCTGAGCAGAGGCTTATGACAGAAGGGTCATTTGCAGGAAGAAGCTGAAAAGGACATGTTCCCTGTATAGCATGCACTGCTGATGCCCAGCACGGTAGGAGCCACCATCTCCCCACCGCCCTTCTCCAGAAGCTCCTCTGGACCTCTTTCCTTACCAGGAGCCTCGCCTTGGGAGGGAGACCTGTCCAGTCACTCATTCCTGGCCAGGCCACCCAGCCTCCTCTGGAATGTGCCACACCCTCTCTGCACAAACCCTGACGGCCACCGGGGGACACATTCTCCCCTGCCTTATCCCATGCCTCCCACCCCAGTCTCTGCCAGATCCAACTGCAAAATCCACTCAGTCATGCAATAAGTGGGAAGCTGCTTCTGCCTCTCCCCAGGCTCCTTTAGCCCCCAGGTCTACACTCAAGAAAGGGCAGGTTGTCCAGACCTGCTGCTGACACCCTAGGGGCCACTCCTGAATACTGAGCCCTGGCACACAGAGCTCAGCTAACACACCGACACTTGCACATACATGCATCGACAATGCACTCACATCTCACTCCAGAGGCTCAGTCCCCAGAAGCACCACCCTTGCAAGCCTAGCACACCAAAAGCCATATCCCCTTTGGGCAAATGACTGCACACCACAAAGGAGCCCTGGTATCAGAAGCCCTGCCCAGCTGCCATCTCCTCCTGAGGCCCTGGAAGCTGGCAGAGCCATACACGCCTGCTGGCAGCCAGTTCCGGTCTTCCCCCACAGCCTGTCTCCCCATGGAGGCTCAGCCCACCCCCACCCCCCAGGAAGACAATGCCTCCACAGATCCCCGCGTCTTTCTCGGGGGCCATAATTACCGTCTGAGCATTCTTCATAGTACCAGTCTAGTTCATAATAATCCGCCTCAATAAATTTCTGCATAGTCAGTATCCGTGCAGAGGGAAGACAGGACTTCACAGCGCCGTGGACATCAAGTGAATCGCTGCCATGCCTCCCTGCCCTCCCAGATAACCGGGCAGAAGAGCACCACGAGACACACCAGAACCTGGCTGCGCATGCTGAGCCAGTCAGGAGCCAGATCAGAAAAGGGGCCAGAAAGAGGGCAGAAAGAGCAAGTCAGTGGAGGGCGGGGGAGGGGGACAGGGCGGCAGAGGGGGTCAGTTTGCAGAGCTCTCTAGACCCTGGCAGCCCTGCTAATAAGCAGCCCTGGACAGCAGCCCTGAATGGGAGTAGCCTAAACCATCCTATCCAGAGGCCCGGCGGGTGACGTCAGGGACACACACCACCTCCCGGGCAGCTCACTCTAGCCTTGCCTCCCGCTCTCTGCTCATCTTTCAATCTAACTGTTGCCATAGAAACTGGCTGGCTCGAAAAATGATGCAGAGATGGTGGAAATGTCTTCCAAGGATGCTGGGAACAGAGGCTGCAAGGCACCACAAGGGAGAAGGCAAGGGGCAGATGGGGTTCAGTGTCACCAGCACCCGGCAGAGCTGGGGACCGGCTTCTTGGCACTACTCTGCTCACTACAGAAAGTATCTTTGCACCTGAAAAATGCCACTTTTACAAATTTGCAACCCATTGCCTTTGGTTTTCTTAATCAGATTTTAAACATTTTTTAAAATGTTGACGACTGCCTCAAGAAAATGTAAATTACTCAGAAAATGGCAATGTTTACACTGAGATAATCATTCCACGCTCATAGCTTTGCTTGAACTTGTGGGAAATGGTCTGCAACTTCCAAGCAGAGGAGACAGTCATCTGGGGGGGCTCAGCCAGCATGCTGCACTCCTTCATGGACACTTAGGTGTGCTCTCTGAGGGCAACAGTGCAAGGGGAGAGAAAGGGCCACTGTGGGGGGCCTTCAGAGCCGTCCTTATGGTGCACTGGCAAGATTTATGCCTGTTGACAGATAGTCACAGATGTCAGTTCTCAGTGTTTCATGTCTTTACAATGTTTCCTAATCAAAAGGAAATGGTGGATCATTAGATATCTTAGCTTGTTATGAACCAAACCTCACCCGTGGGCAACTTCTCAGGGTTAGACAGCTTACTGTTATGGAAGTCGTCCTTGGCACTGTGGGATGCTACCCACTAAGTCTGGTGCTCCATCCTCCAACCCCATATGTGACGAGTAGAAATGTCTCCTGACACTGCCAAACGTCCCCTGGATGCCAAATGGCCTGGATGACAATCCTGCTCTGGACCAGACCACTCCCCTCACCCCCAGGGGAAGTGCTGCTCACTGTACCTATGGTGATGACAACAGCCCTCCTTGGTCCCTGCTGAAGATGCTTCCAAGACTCCCACGGGTAGCAACACCACAAGGGTCAAGACTCTTCTCTAAAGTCATGCAGGCTTTGCATTCACCTGCAGACAGCTTCCCGTGCACTGTGACTCCTCTCCAAGTTACTCACAACACCTCAAAGCAGTGTGAATGCTGGGCAAGTGGCTGTCACATTGTGTGGGGATGAACGACAAGAATAAACGTCTGCACGTGCTCAGGACAGATGATATTTTTTGCCTATTTTCATTCCACAGTTGGTTAAATCCGCAGATGCTGACTCTGCCAACACAGGGCTAACTGCAATACATGTGTGTATAAAATAGCACAGATGTACTATGTATGTGCATGGTAGAAAACTGAGAGGAAAGCTACACACATATGCACACACACACTCCACACATAGGTTCTCGTACAGAATGTATTCCCTGTACAAATCTACCTTGACCTCCTAAACCCTGGAAGCTGAGCAGCCAGCACGGCTGGCTCTGTCTGGAAGCCTCTCCTGCACCCCTGTAGGGTCAGGCTGATCCCTCACCTCAGCCTCACCTGCACAGTGGTTGGGACGCCACCCCAGACTTCCCCACCTGCTGCACAAGCAGATCTGATCTGCTGGGGGCTGCAAGATCCCAGCCCCCAGCATTACCAATTAGCAGAGCCTCCGAGCCACAGAAGAGAAGAGAGGCTAACAAACTGGGCTCCCCACAAGCAGGCAAGGAGACACCTGTGTGTGCAGAGGCCACTGCCAAGGCCACGTGTCTTGGCTCGAGGTGTTAGCAGGCTTTGAGAGAGGTTCAGGAAGTGTAGGGAATAAAGAAGCGGCATGGCCCCTAGCAGTGCTGTCCCTGCTGTCACAGCCTCAGGACCAGGTGCCCCTCAGGCACGCCTTCTCCCTCCAAGCCATCCTCAAACCAACCCTGAAGTCCTTTGGTCACATAGACATTGGGCATCGCCACCTCATTCTGCCCCACCTACTACTTGGGACATGTAGCTTGGTTCTCTGGGATGTGGCACTATTTGAAGTCAGCAGTCGTACCCACCTCTGGCTTCAGTTCTTCCTCACATCTCCCTCTGGCAGCCCCATAGCACCCCAAGTGCCCCTCAGACACTGTCCCTGAGGCAGTGGCCACAGGCTAGGGGTCTCTGGGTTTCTTGGGGGTTTGTTTGTTTAAAGAGATTCCTGAAAAGAGCTCATAAGTAAATATGTAATAAATCTAGGCAAGGTGGTAAAAGACTTTCACCCTGAAAATTAAGCAATTGAAATTAAAAGTATGAAACTAAAAAAGATACCAGAAGTGTGGAAAGACTTCTCATGTTTGTGGATTTGCAGATTGTTTTTTTTGTTTTGTTTTGGTATAGTTTTTTTTGTTTTGTTTTGTTTTGTGTTTTGTTTTTTGAGACAAGGTCTCACTATGTAGCCCAGGCTGACCTCAAATTCCAGTGATCCTCCTGCCTCAGCCCCATAAGGGCTGGAATTACAGGTGTGCACCATCACATCTAGCTTAAGAATTCATACTTTTTAAATGACTATACTATCCATTTACAAGATTCAGGGCAATTTCTATCAAAATACCCATGGCATTCTTCATAGAACTAGAAGAAAAATCCTAAAATACACATGGAAACACAGAAGTTCCTGAACAACCAAAATAATTCTGGAAGAACAATGCTGGAGAGATCACAGTACCCAATTTCAAAATATACTATGAAGACATTTTAACAAAACAGCATGACAGTGTCATAAAAACAGACTCACAGGCTAATGGAATATAGGACCTAGGAATAAACCCATGCAGCCTCAGCCATGGAGCCAAAAACATAAAAACACTAGCCAAAAAAAGACAGCCTCTTCAGCCAACAGGGCTGGGGAAAATGGACACACCAGTGACCTGTCTCTTACTCTGTACCAAGTAAACCTGAAACATCTCAAAGAATTGATACTCAGAAGCCACTAGAGGAAAGCCTTGAGGGCAATAGGATAAACAATTCAGGAATTCCTGAAAAGGACTCCACTAGCTCAGGAGATAAAAGCAGAAACTGACAAATGGCATCACATCAGTTGAAAAGCCTCTGCAGCGCACAGGAAATACTGCACAAAGAAACAACCTACAGAGTGGGAGAAAACCTGTGCCAGCTACTCCTCCAACACAAGATCAGTCTCCGGCGTAAACAAGAGCTCAAAAAACTCAACACCAAAAGAACAAGTAACCCAACTCATAAATGGGCAAATAAGCAGGACAGACATTTACCAAAAGTAGTACAATGGTCAATAAAGGCATGAAAAAAAAGACCCACTTGTCCTTACCACAAGGGAACAGCAACCCAAGACTATATCGGCCTCCATCTCACCCGGTTAGAACGGCCATAGCAAGAGATCAAAAACTAGCAATTGCTATCCAGGGAGAGAACCAGCCAGCCAGCATCTCCCGAGATCCCTGCCATGTTGGAACTTGGGGCACTGGGCAACAAAGCAACCCACTGGCCTCCCTGGTAGGCAGCCGTGAGCCTACCAGCACACAGGCTGAGAAACGCCCCCACATTAGCAAATGGGAGCCAGAGGTCTGAGCATCTCTCAGGAAGATGACCTAATGCAGTGTAGCAAATAGGGGGGATTTCCTTCTACCATCTCTTTGAAGGCAAATATTGTTATTATTGTTTTGCTTTGTTCCAATTAGTTGTACTGATCTATTCAATATTCTGTTTTGATAAGTTCTATAATGTTCTGTATTTGGTTTGATTTTGCTATACCTGATTGAAAGAACAACTATTGTGAAGATAACGAGATATACTATGGTATCTATTACTGTTATCCCCGTACCTGCTGTGAAGTTCTGTACCAATTTCACTGCATTCTCGATTGGCTTTGTTCTATCATTCTGTTGTATTTTACTACCTTCAAAATAAAAATTAAAAAAAAAAAACTAGCAAATGCTGACAAGGATGTGGGTGAAAGGGGCACTGACACCCTGCTGATGAGAATGAAAGTAAAGCAGCCACTACAGGCAGCCACATGGGGGATGTATGGGGGCTGCTCAAGAAGCTACAGGAAGGCCACCCTGTCTAGGCACCAATTGATTACAGACTGAAACCTCTACCAAAACAATCAAACAAAAAAAAGAGAGGTCTGACTTAGTTACTGTTCCCTCATTGCTGAGACAAAATACTTGATGCCCAAAATTAAGAGATAAACGGTTTATTTAGCTCACAGTTTGTGGAGGTTTCACTCCCTAAACAGCTGGCTTCAAAGCTGGGCAGCATGGCAGAGGGGCAACTATTCACCACAGCAGAAGACAGCAAAAGCAGCAAGAGAAAAAGGGGCAAAGCGGGTACAAGCCTCTATTCCCCCCTTACACTGTGTGCAGGTTACCCACCCTAGGGTGGGTGTACCACTCACACCCTGAATCACAGCACTAGACAATGAACTAATCACAAACTCTAGATTCAGCTGCCTCTGAAAAGCCTGCCCCCTCAAACCCCATGAGGCTTTGAGGGGACATCCAGATACAAACCATATCAAGATCCTATGTGACAGCCAAGAGGAAACTAGTCCAGGTGTTATCAATGGATGAGTGGACAAAGATAATGTGACACATGCATACAATGGAGTATTAGCCATGAAGAATAAAAGCTTGTTACAGGAAAATGGATGGAAATGGAAACCATCATGCCAAGGGAAATAAACCAGGCTCAGAAAGACAAGCGTTACATGTTTTATTTTCTCATGTGTAGACTCTGGGATGGAGAACAGGCAGACGTGGAAGTGGAAGAAGACACTAAGGGAGCGGGTGGGATTGGGGTGAGACAGGGTAACAGAGGATTTGGTCAGAGCAATTGTAAGCATATGTGGGACTACCATAATGAAACCCGTTACTTTACAATGAACATACACCTATAATTCTTCAAAGGGAAAGAAACAGAGCAGGATGTCAGTAAGCACAAAGGAAACAGCACCCTTACAGGGCAACTGTAGGGGCCCTGAGCAGCCCTGACATGAACATCTCCACCAAAACTCCCACATCACAGTTCAGAAGGAGAAAATAACGCATATGCAACTCTGCTGAAACAGTGAAAGATTAAAATTCAGGTGGATCTGGCTTCAACTCCACCTGTGGGCCCAACCCTCCTATAGCCACGCCCCTCCCCACTGACCCTGTCTCCTGTCACTGCCCTCGACAAGCCTGGATGGGCACCAGGCCCAGAGTAATCCCACTGTGGCTGGGTCTTTGCCACAGCCCTAAGACGCTGGCTGCACAGCCTTTAGTAACTGATAGTGCCAGAGACCTCAGGGACTGCTGCCCACTGCGCAGACGGGGACAGGAACAAAGACAAGGACACAGGGCCCAGTGCTTTAGGTCACCTGTCAGGGCATCCAACTGAAACCAGGTGCTGCCACCTCCTAACCCTTCCTCTCCACCAGTAAAGAGAGTAAGATCTGAAGATCACCTGCAAGTAAGATCTGAAAGAAAGAGAGGCACCATGAGGAGACAGAAACCCTTGGGTCGCACAGAGGAAACAAGCAGTGAAGAGTTTTGTTTCAGAACAAAATTAGAAATCACCAGAAAAGTGAAGAGTGAAATGGAAATATCAGCGTGACTTCATGATGTTAAAAAGATAGATGATGCAGCCCCATGAAGATGCACGCGCCACCACTGGCCACCGAAGTCAGGGAGCCAGAGCACACAGAGCTGGGGCAGGCTCCACCCCTCGGCCAGGAAAGCCAGGTAGGCTGGCCACACCAGTGTGAGGGGCCAGAGAGCACCCTGAGGTCCGGGCAGCACACTGCACAGCGGCACAGCGAAGGGCTACTGTAGGCCAAGTGGGGAGGAGCTGAGCATCCGGAGGAGGACGCGGCTGAGTCCAGCTCAGGTGAACAACTAGGCTTGTAATGGCCACGAATCCACAATGAATCTGAAAACAAGAGGGGCAGCCAAGTGAACAGCAGCTGACATAACAAGAAGCAGAAAATAACAGGAAGTTATTTTTAATCCACTTTAGGAAGTCAGATAGGAGGCTATGACTGCTTGTCTCTGCCACTAATACCTTCTCTGGAGCACGGTGCTAACATGTCTCTGAGTGGAGTGGCTATGAATACACCAGTTGGGTGTGGAACGAGGGGGCACCAACTGTACCAAGAACATCGAGGACTGACATCATGGGTTGGAACCATGCCAGACAGGCGAGGACCAGACCCAGGGGTGCAGAACAGGTGATCCAGAGGACAGCAATTGCCCACCTTGGCCCCAAGCTCCTGAGAGATCAAAACTCAGCACAACCCTGTGAGCTGCAACTATAAGACACCAACAAACAAGAACCAGCTGGAAGTGCCACAGGATGGGTAATGTCACAGTAACCAAGCATTAAGACTCTGTTTGAGCCAGGCAGCGTGGTGCATGCCTGCAATTTCAGCATCAGGAAGGCAGAGGCAAAAGGATCACAAGCTGGAGGCCAGACTGGCCACACAGCAAGTTCAACACTAGCCCAGACCTGTCTCAAAAAAACCAAAGAGAGAGATGAATATGAATGGGAATTTGTCATTTCAAAAGATACCAGGCTGAACTGGAAGACACTGTATCCACCCCAGAAGCTTTGAGTGTCAAAAGGGTCTTTACAAGTGTAACTAGGTAAAGATCTTAGTTACTTTTCTCATTGCTGAGACAAAATACCCAAAGTTAAAGGAGGAAAGGTTTATGTAGCTCACAATTGGTAGAAGTTCCAGCTCACAATCAGCTGGCTCCAGGATGGCAAAGCAGACAGGCATCACAGAGCAGAAACAGTTCATGGTGGGCAGAAAGCAGTAAAGCAAGCAAGGGGACTCAGCAGCCTTTTTCTGCCCCTTTTATTCTCTAAACTACTGGGATTAGGGTGATGCCCAACCAATCAGTGGACTGATTCAGTAATCATCCACCCTTAATCCCAGGGTCAAACACTCTAATTCAGCCACCTCTGAAAAAGTTCTGCCTGTGATCACATGATACTTTGGGAGACATCTAGATACAGCCATAACAGGTCTTAGGTGACATTGGCCTAAATTCAGGTGCACTTTAAATCCAATGGTAAGTGCCCTTAGGTGGGAAGAGACACAGAGCAGCAGCAGCAGTAGTGTGGAGACAGCAGCAGACTGGAGAGCAACACCTATCAGCAGAGGACACCACGGACCGGCATTCACAGGACACTGTGGGAGAGGCTGGAAGCCTCCGAGGAGCACCCAGGAGCATCCCTGTGGACACTGTGATTCCAGGCTTTGTCCACCAGAACCATTAGAGGTCCATTTTCATGATTTTAAGGCCTTGAATTAAGGCCACTTGTTATGGCGACTGCAAGAAACTAATACAGCTACAGTGGACCCTTGACTGACAAGCTCAGTGTATTCTCAAGGGCTGGTGGTAACTCAAGTTGGTTGTAAGTCAAGACTTTTTCCCCATAAGAAATGATGGAAATACCCATAATGCATTCTGAACCTCCGAAAGCACCCCTTAATAAACCTTTTCATAAAAAAGGTTGTATAATATGTGTAAATTACCAGAAACTAATAATTTCCCTAGTGTATTCATGAAAAAGTTATAAAATGTGCCTAGTGTACCAGAAAATAACAATTCCATGCTGTCCTCACCACTCAAGGAGACATCTCTGGCTTGCAGGAAGGGAGGATGGGATGGAAGGTGAGTCTCCTTCCACAGGCACGTCAGGAATCCGGCTCCCTGGTGTCCTCTCTCTCCTTGGAAGAGTGTAAAGCCCATTAGGACCTGCTTCTCACTCGCTAGGTCTCAACCTACTGAAACCGGTCTGAGGTTGTCTTTGTCTTTTAACACTGTTCTTTTTTATTGTGATTGCTCTCTTTACCTTTCCTTCCTCCCTTAGCTTCTTTTCTAGCCTTTTGGGGTCCACTGCAATACCAGTAATAGCAGCGAGTACATAGTCCTGACAAACCACATCCACAAATACGCAGGGCTGGGCATGCACTGACACTTACGTAGTTACACATGCTTTTTGGATGCTGTGCGTATTTGTTTACAACTGCACAAGCAGCCAACATTTGGGCCATAACTCAAGACTCTGGTCATAAGTTAAACCTAAAATTCCATTATAACCCAACTGTTCAGATGTCAGGTCGGTCTTTAACTCGGGATCCCTTGTATTCTAAGATAGCACTTTCCACCAATATAACTAGAGCCCTGCAAAGCAGACACCGTCAAAGCCTGGGTAACCAGGCTTAGGTAGAGATGCCAGAGCTTGCTTGAATCCCCCTGGGGTGTCACAGCCCCACCCCCTGGGGTGTCACAGTCCTCCCCGCTCCACCACTGTTGTTCCATCTCCAGGTCCCCCTCCTCCTCCCCCATCTTCCAGCTGTGTGACATGCAGCCTTGACACCAGCCCTTTCCTCCACTTGCTCCAGAACGCTGCAGGGCAGAAGCCTTCTGCACAGTCCTCCTTCCAGTCCTCACTTGTGAAAGCAACCCCTTAGCCACTGTTTGTCAGAAGGTACCAGGTAGAAGGCAGGCTTCTGGGGGACAGCTTGCTGTCAGCTACTCACCCAGATGGCCCCGCTCACTCCAGAGTCAGGCATCCCGGGAGATAGGGACAAGGCCTGGCCTTCACAGCTGTACCCCCAAGTGGAGCAGACACCCAGCCTCAGTACAATTACCCCTCGTGTGTACCTGCATGGACTGGGTCAGCATTTGCCTCCAGGCTGCCTGGAAGCCCAGAAGAGGAATCTCACACTGGGACCAGCTGGTCACCTGGCAGATGCCATGAGCCTCAAAACACACATAAACCAGAAACTAGTTCCCACCCAAGGTGAGCTGAGCCATCACAGGTGAGTGGGTGGGGTGGGAATGGCCGTCGCCCATGGAACCCATTTCAGCTTTTTCTGAACCACGCTGCATCGACATGAAACAGACACTTGCCAAGCATCTGAATCGCAAAAAGAAAAAAAGGAAACATAATGTTGGAACTGGTTCCATCAAAAACAATGACAGCTGCTAGGTAACAGGCGAAAAACAAAGCCCAGGGCTGCATGAGGATCCCATGCCAGGGCTCCAGTGTGGCTGCCTTGGTCACCGCCTAAGAAGGCGCCCTCCAGCCTCAGGCCTACTGAGCGCTGGGGACCTTACAGCACATGGGGCTAGTGTGAGGGCTGTCACTATGGTCCTGCTGACTCTGATCCTGCTGACCCTGCCAACCCCAGGCCCCAGAGGAGCCACACACAAGGGGAGCAAGCAGGAGGAGGCCTGCTCCTGTGCTCCCTGAGGCCCCTGCCTGTGGGGAACACAGCCCCAGTTCTGGGGACTGGTGGAAAGGACTCCCAGGCCTCTGCACTAACAGGAGAGGCCACTGTTTTTAAACACATTAGCATTTGGTGTTACTTTTGTCAGCAAATTGTAACAAAAACTTTCCCAATCAGCTCTTCTTTTCATCCTGGCAAGGTCCCAGCCCACCCCCTCAGTATCTTTCCTTCCTCCACTCACAGGTCTGTGCCACAGATGTCCTGCTGCCCACAGGGTCTCTCTCTACACATACACACACACACACACACACACACACACACACGCCCCATGCTTTTTCTTAGGTCACCACTTCGTGAAATGACTGGCATCCACCCCATCTCAACCACTTTCCATCAGTGGAACATAAGACCTGACACCCTTAAAAGTTAAGGTTTATTTGGCTCCTGGTTTCCAGTGAGTTCAGTCCATGGTCAGCTGTCTGCAAGACAGAAATGCATGGTGGAAGAACCTGGAGGAGGACAGCTGTTCTCTCCATGGCAGCTGGGAAGGAAAGACAAGGGAGGAACAAGGACAAGAACACACACACTTCCAGGTGACATTCCAGTGGCCAGCTCCAAAATCCCATCCCTGGCAGCGCACTCAGCCATGGACCTGTCAATCCAAGAATGCACTGGTGAGCACAGCGCCCACGATCTGGCCACCTACACACAGGAGATTTCACGAAACATCTCAGATCTAACCCATCACCCACACCCCGCGCAGGTTAGCACCACACCACAGAGCTACTCAGTTTGCAGAGGGGTAGGCAGGCAGCTTATTGTGCCTCTATTTTTGTTTCACTCAGAAATTCAATTAGGATGCAGGCATGTTTGGAAGATAGCAACAAACAAAATAATCATTCTATTCTACATTTGTGCTTAAAATTGTTTCATTTTATAAAAAAAAAAGATACAGAAGAAGAAAAGCATATTTGTTTTTAACTTAAAAACATTTGTCTCTTTTCTCTTCTTTAGGAACATTTACTAGGCACCCATTTAATGCAAGGTACCGGCCCGAGGACCACAGCCCCACTCGTCAGGCTTGGGCTCTGCCCTCTTGGGTTCTACTCCAAAGGTGGAAGTTTTTTTAGTAATTTGTGATCTTTTAAAATTTAAGCCTCACACATCCCTAAATCTTAATGAGAAAGTCCTAGGTGATTTAAAGCATGCCTAGAGAGGCAGGTGAATATTCTGTGGTGTTCTTTTGGGTAATTCTTTAAGATGTTTCCTAAGGCTTCACTGAAAGCAATTTCCTAGTACTTGAGAAAGTAAACATTACGATTTTTAAAAACAAAAATTCAAAATTCTAACTTTCTTGATTCTTAAGTACAGTACTGAGAAACTCATATTAGAAAACTGCCATAAAACAAAAGACATTTTTACCTTTTAAACAATGTTTTGTTTTTGGTACTGGGGATCGAACTCATGACCTCATGCTTGCCAGGCAGGCACTTAGGCCACTGAGCTAAATCTCCAGCCCATCAAAAGACTTTTTAAAAACTTCACCTTTGACCACAGAAGGAAAAAGAGTCACGGGACTTGTGATCCAGATGACAGAAGAGAATCCCACATCACCAGCAGTGTGCCCCAGGCTGTGCAGCTCCCTGGTGGTGAGGGGGTGGCCCTCTAGCACAGGAAGGCTGCCTTCCAGCTACGCTTCTCCCGGAGCTGGCTTTCCACTTCTGTGACAAAACACCTGAGACAACAAACTCATAATGACAGGGGCTTATTTGGCTCCTGGTTTCCAGCGTTTCAGTCTGTGGTCACTTGTCATGTCAAGAGGTACCACACCGCAGGGAAGTGTGACCAATGACCTGCTCACTCACAGTGCCCAGGAAGCACTGGAGGGGAAGAGGAGAGGCAGGGCCACAGGTCCTCTCAAGGCCACACAGCCCCAGAGACCAACTCCCCCCCATGAGGCTCCACCTCCTCCCCAGGACCCCATGGATTGGATACCAAACCTTTACTACATGGCCTCTATGGAACATTCAAGATGCAAACCCTAGCACACTCTGGGCATCTCAGAAGGAGAAGACCTGGGCTATAATCAGGGGTGCCCCACATCTCCAGGACACCATTCGCCCCACAGGTTTTATGAGCTCAAGGCCAGTTCCACTTCCTCAGATAACAGGCAGCACTGTCCTTTCCCAGGAAGCTGCCTTGGTGGAGTTTTAGGAGTCACTCTTGTAATGCTGAATTTTAAAAAATAGTAACAATCTTGAAATGATCTGTCATGCTCATGTACTTCAGTTATCCTTTTCATGGCCATGACCTGCCATTACCATTTTTCCAAACACTCACTCTAGAAAATAATCTGTACAAACTAAGAAAAAGTAGGTCCTTCCTCGAGGGCGTCTCAAGACGACCTCAGAGTGTGTCTAGACTAAGGGGACCAAACTCAGGAACACGTAGCTGCAAACACTGCTAGCCTGACGTCTGGGAGGAAGAGGATTGCGTTAGGGCTGAGAAGATGGCATGCTGGCACTCAGGAGAGGTGAAATCCTGTCTGTTTCCAGGACCTCAGAGCAGAAGGCAAGGGTGAAAATCGTGTGGCTACAGCTGCAGAGTGCACCGAGGGAGAGAGGACGCAGGCCAGAGGGCAGGCACTTCCTGTGTGACTCACACAGGGACAGACAGGGAGACAGCCCTGCAGGACACACTGGGCCTGGGCCTGGGCCCTAACAGATGCTTGGAGGATGGCCTCTTCCCTCAGTGTGAACCAGCACCACCCAGCAGAGAGCAGGATGAGACCCTGAAAGGAGAAGTCTGAGTCCAAGGAGCAGGGCCGACAGCAACGGCCACACTCGGGCAGGAGCCCACTGAGCTGAGCGAACACAGCACCTGCTGAGCGGCCTCCGCGTCCTGGGTCCCTGTGGGCCCCAGGATCAGTGTAAGCCAAGCCAGAAGCCACCTGGATTGTCCTCACTTACGGATGTGCTCACTCCAGCAGCACTTCCTCACTTACGGAAATATTCAGCCTTGGAGCCAGGAATGAGGCAGTTCAAACACACTTTAACTTGGGTAGTCTTTAGCCCAGGAAATCGACTTCTAGAAACATGCCTTGCAGAACTCATGAGTTGGGTGACAAAGGTAGGAAGATGTTCACCCATATCTGTGGAAGGGTAGGAAATGATTTAAGATTCCTAACAGCAGATAAATGGTTAGATAAAAATGATGGAATTCTGTGCAATGGAGGAAATTATGTTTTTTAAGAATTTTAATACCAGGGGAAATGGCCCACATTTAATAGCAATTTAAAAAGCATCATGTTCCCAAATATGTCATACATCTATTGCAGAAAAAAATACTAGAAAAAGCTTCCAAGGAGTGCTGCTTGTTAAGTTACTCATCTTTTTTGTTCTCATTCTTCAAATATCTAAATATCAGTACACTTTTGTACCCAGAAAGATTTTTTTTTTTTTTTGCCTTTTTAAGATAAGGTTTCGCTATGCAGTTCAGGCTGGCCTTGAGCTCCCTTTGTAACCCAGGCTGGCCTTGAACTCGCAATGATCCTCCTGCCTCAGCCTCCCAAGTGCTGGGATTACAGAGATGCGCCACCACGCCTTGCAAGGCAGGCTTTTTTTTTTTTTTTTTTTTTTTTGGTGGGAAGGACTGGGAATCAAACTCAGGACCTCAGGTTTGCCAGGCAGGCCCTGTGCCACTGAGCTAAATCCACAGCCCCAAGAAACTTTATTATTTTTAAAACGTGTCTCCTTCTAAAGATCATCCCTTTCACCAAAGGCCCAGGGTTGAGAGAGGTAACTGACTCCAGCGCCTTCTTATGCAGTGACAGACAGGCAGGCCTGCTTCCTCACCCTGAAACCGGAACCAGCACCAGCCTTACAATGCCAGGACATCACCAACAGTCGCAGGAAAACAGGGCTCCCTCACTTCCTCCTGGTGATGGCACTGGAAAGTTTCAGACCAGAGCCAAGAGGCAAAATCGGCCATTGTGCGCATGAGAGAAAGGGGAAGGTGACCTCACTAGCGTGGAGTCCGTACATGGGACTCCTCTGGGCAGGTATCAAAAACAATACAGCAAGAGTGACAAGCCACGTCCAGTTCCATGAGATGCTGGCAGCACACCAAGGAGGAGAGAAAGGAGAAGCCACCTGCAGAGAGGTTAACAGCCAAGACAAAGACCAGAGAGAAAAGAGGCCAGGACAGCACACTGACCAGTGTCCACAGGCACCCAGCCAAAGAGAAAAGGGACCTAAGTGAAAATGAGAACAATAGGCCCAAGAGGAGGGCAGAGGAGGAAGAGGAGAAACTTGCCACATAGTTCAGTGGCACACAAGCACACACAGGACTCACCAACGAGACAGCTGAGACAATGGCGTCTCACAACAGGGAGGCACCTTAGCTGGGTGAGAGGTCCAGGGTGTGAGGCATCAGCACCATCATCATGGTCATCAGTGTTACACAAAGGACCCAAGTGTGCCAAGAGCTGCCCCACAGGAGAAAGGCCAGGCCACAGCAGGGTGCCACTAGGAAGGGGTCCAGGGAGGCTCCTTCCGGAGGGGTGACAGTGCTGGGAACCAGAGCAGGCTGGGAGTCTGCATGTGCCACCTTGGGCCGGGTGGGGTCAGAGCCCAGAGCCAGGCCCAGGCCTCAGATGACTCCACATGGGACACAAAGAGTGAAAGGGTGCAGGGGAGCAGCAGCACCCACCCAGACCTGGAGAGAAGCAAGCAGGGAGGCAGTAAGAACAGGAATCAGACGGTGGCCAGGGAAGACCGGGCTGTGGTGGTGGCAGTAGGGTCAGAGGAAGGATCTGGGATAAACAGAAAGAAATGACAGGTCACTGACAGACAGGAGGTGCTAGGATGGCGTGTGAAGAGGGGGACCCACTTCTAGCACAGGGTGCATTGTATGCATGCCTCATGCGTGTGGCCAGCAGTGGAGCCTGGGAGAGGAATCTGGGGAGGCAGCCAGGCTCGCTGACATCTAGAGCAGCACCCACAGCTGCCAGAGGTCACAAGGGACCGTGTCTGCAGGCACGGCTGGGCAGGAAACCTTCGGGCTCCAGGTGCAGCAAGCTGAAAGCCACTGAGATAGAAACCTGATGGCAAGGAGCGAGGGAGGCACAGAGGGCCACTGGGAGCCAGGGAGGCCCCGGCAGCCTCCCAGGAGTGTATCCAGGAGGGGTGGCCACTGGGCCAACCACTCAAGGCATGGGCAGCACAAGGGTGGGTGGGGAGCAGCCTCCATGCTCAACCCAGGGCAGAACCTCCCCCTGGACAAACACTGTCCATGTCAGGTTCTTCCTGCACACCCGTGAATGTGGATGGGGTGCAGTCAAAGGCACAGTCCAGAGTGCCGGGGAACACTGGCCCCCACAGCAGCTTAGGAGCTCAGCACATCACCGTACACAAGGACAGCTCGTCTCCATTAATGGTTTTGATAGCTTTTTCAATTTAAATTTAATTTGAAGAAATTAAAATGGTCAGGGAAGCTGGTTTACATGCAGCTTCCCAGACCCTCCTTCCTGCCCCACAGTGAGGTAAGCAACTCGGCCTTGAGCTCTCCCTGCCTCGGTCCAGCCCAGTGCAAAGTCCTGGGTTAGGCCCTGGAAGAGAATCAAGAATGCAGGAGATGTTTTCATCTCCTTGGTTAAAAACTCACAGCTGAAACTCAAACAGGTCAAGCTCTCCAAGGAGCACAGTGCCTGCTGGCCCTCGGTAAACACACGCCAGCCGGTTCAGAGGCAGCGCTTCACGTGGAAAACAAGGCAATGAACCCCGCAGCTCTTCTCTGCCCAACCTTCTCTTCTCCGTGGGAATCCCCCTGGGGGTGCAGTCAGCAGGTCACTGGCCAGGGACACATGATCTTCACCACTGCTCATGAGCTAAAAAGCTACCTCCAGCACCCCTGGCAGGAGGACCCAAAAGAAGCCATAGCTATCAGACGACCAACCCAGCGAGCTTTGTGTCAGGGGCTGCCAAGTGCAGCTGGCTGGAGTCTAAGGCACACGTAGTCATCACCACCTGCTGCTGGGCAAGTGTGAAGGGGGCGTCAGGATCCAGGTGAAAACCACAGTGAATGAAACGTCATCTTCAGAAGACAGGCTCGGTATCACACGGGTCAGCAACCCTGAGCCAGTGTCTGTGTGTATGTGGGGCCCACTCCTTACACATACACAAACTGCTTACCTACCACAAAGCTATGCTTGTGGGTGTTGGCTTTTCTTTCACCAGGCGAGCCTGTTAAGCTAGACTATTTCCCCATTCTCTGAGAGTGACTGAGACAGGGAGTCAGACCAAACAACCTGAGCCTGAACTCCAGCATCCCCCTCAGTGGGCCATGTGACCCTGGAGAAGCTGCCCACTCCCAGACCTCAGTGTCCCAGGCTGCAGAATGGGACAAGTGTGGTCACTAAAGGAGATGCAGGAAGAGCCCTCTCACGGCCTGGCAGACAGAAAGGACCCATGCCGACTCTTCCTCCTGTCTACCTGTCTGATCCCAAATGCCCGAATTCATGTGTGGCTCGCTTTCCTCTTCTGTGCTCCCCAGACTCATTGTGAGTTCAGTCCATATGGCTGGGCAGCACCAGAGACTCCTGAGAAGGTCGTTCTGCCATGACCAGTATGAACAGTGGGAGCCCTGAGTGCTCCCCCTTCTCAGCAAGCCCAGATGCAGATTTGAAGGGCAAGGTTTGGTCTCTCTCTGCTCAGGGAACGCCCAACGCAGGCAGTTGTGACCCACTGCCCCACGCAGGGTGCTCACCGAGGAAGCACACACAACCCCACCCAGAGCACCCATCCCCACGCTACTCCCACAGCTGCAGATGGTGCACTTGGCAGGAGTGAGGGTCCCAGCACCCACTCCTCCAACCCCCAACACAGAGACTCCCACAGCTCTGGGGTAGCAGCGTGTACCCAAACACACAAACCCACAGGACACCGGGCCCAGAGCAGGGCTCTGACCCTGGCCTTTCAGCGCCCCTCACCAGTGTGCAAGGCTCTCTAAGCCCTCCTCGGAGGCAAGAACTGAAGATAGAAAAGCACACAAAGGACTGCCGACGTGGTAAGCCCGAGCTTGAAAAGTCAGTGAGGTGAACAAAAAGTGGCCTGCAATTTAAGTGCTTCTCTGTCAACACGCTAAACAACAGGGTCTGCTACACGGCTCACCACCGACATGACTCCGGAGCAGGAGGGCGGAGGCCTGCCTCAGGGCGTCTGCTTCCACTGCTGCAGGGTATGGAAACACCCGAGGTCCTGGTGGACTGGGGACCAAGGCGCAGCTCTGCTGGCCCCACTGGCCCTGCCGTCTACATTCTCAATGAAAGCAAATGCCGAGTTTCAGTTAGAAGTCAATGGAAACAGAGGTCAGCTTTGTAAGTTTGTAAGTTCACAGAAGCCCTACCCTCTCTCTGCTTGCCCTCTGGGGTCCAGGGCCTCAGTTGAGACCCCTGCATTCAGCTGAGGCTTAGTGCTTGATTGCTCCATTAATGGACACTTAGCCAATACCCACTTTGCTCCAGATGCAGCGACCAAGAGGGAGGGACAGCAGAAGGGTAGACTTGGAGGATTTCAGCACCCCACCCAACCTCGGCTGCCGTGCTTCTAGGTTTATTGGTGTTGTCCACTGCCAAATCCATCAGGACTTTTTTCTCCTCAAATATGTAACTAAATACTAAATGAAGGAAAGAGATCATCTGCTCAAGTCCACTCCTGACCAGAGGTTAGAAACCGCAGGTCATGTCAGGGAATAGACAGCTGTCCACGCTGCCAGCCTTGCCCGACTAGAGGCACTGAGCAGGGTACCAGGAGGCAAAGCTGAGTGGTCACTCCTGGCTGCTGCTGCTGCTGCAATTCCACTGTAAGGGTAAGTGACTAATCCTTGGGAGGAGAGGGGGCCAGGAGCCTGCAGAACTCCGGAGGCCCCATGGAGGGCCCCAGAAAGCCTGGGTGAGTTCTCAAGACCTACCCAAGAGATCTACTCTGGACTTGGTTTTCCACACACATTTCATCTCCAGGCAGTACCAATGCCCCAAGTGCTCAGAAGTGACTTGCAGAGCTTCCTGTACACTCCAAGACACCCCAGCCTTGGGGGACCCTGCTGTTATTCTTACTGAACCTGATTATCTGCAGTGTTCAAAGACACAGGCTTTGTGCCAGGCACGAACCACAGGTCTATTTAAACCAAACCGTTTTCTCACTAGCATCTCATACAGGAAACTGAAAACACCCCGGAGCAGGAAGCGTAATTCACACAAATGAGCTCGAGAATTCAAGGAACTTGGGAAGACTGGTCTGCACTGCCAACGATAACTACAGAAAACTCCAGACACGCACTTTAAACTGCTTTGGGACCAAGCTACATCCGTAGAGAAGCAGGACTGGTATACTCTCTTTTCAAGGTGACATAATGATACACAGATGTGTAAATGATACAGCAGCATGAATTTCAAGAATGAAATCACTTCTGAAAAGGCACCTGGTAAGTAAACACAGAGTCTGCAGCACCCAGCACCAGCGTCACCCGTGATCGGGGGTCACAGCCATGGTGCTTCTTGCTGCAGGCAGCAGCTCTGCACACACCAGCCACTGACCCCACATGCCAGATGCTGACCACACATGCCTGCCACCCTCAGTGCCCATCTGGTAATGCCACGTAAACAAGTGCCTGGAGGTCTCAGTACCTTTGGTTTTAGATGCAGACAAACTCCTTCCCACCAAGAGTCTCCAGGGACCTGCTGTGCTGTGGCTGTGTCTGGACATCCCCTCAAAGCCTCAGTCATAGGGGGGCTTTTTCAGAGGTGGCCGGATTGATGCTGGCACTAAAGGTGAAGTCCACTGCAGGCTGGGAAAGTTCTGGCTATGATTAATGAGTCTAGGATTACAGGTGTGAGTGCCACCCTCCCTAAGGTTGGGCAGCCTGTAAGAACATAAGGGACAGAGAGAGTGCCTTGTCGCTTGCTTGCTTTGCTACCTTCTGCCCTCCTCGAACTGTTTCTCCTCTTTGATGCCTGACTGCCTCAGAGCCAGCCAGCTATGCACTGAACCTCCCCAGACTGTGAGCTAAATAAACCTTGGGTGAGGTACTTTGTCACAGCAATGAGAAAAGTGATTAAGACAATGCAGTATGGTGGTAAGACGGGAAAGTGGAATCATTTTCAGAGTCTTCAGAGTCTTCTGTATAGGTGAAAGAAAGCAGGTTCAGAAGAAAATCCTTCTTGGTCCCACAACTCTGAAATTTCTCTTCAGAACATTTAACCTCAAGACCTTTACACAGCCAAGCTTTTCAGCCAGGTGTTTTAAACCTTTTCCACAGACGGCAGGACAAAGGACGCAGCAACCATGCAAGGCCTCCACGCAAGGCCTCCCCAGGGCGTGACGGGGGGGGCGGGGAGGCAGCCCTCACCTACCGTGACCTCGCGCAGGGCAACAACTTACGGAAGTATTTCAGTGTCTCCTCGATCTGCTCGGTGGTGAGGTCAATGCTGGCATCTGGGGAGATGAGGGGCGTGTGGAGCCAGTCATCGTGGTCATAACCGTAGATGGTATCGGCTCTCAGCTTATAATGAGGCAGCTGCTCCTCCAGCAGGCTGATGATCTCCACCTCGGGAAGGTTGGTGCTGTTGCACACATCTGCAGGGAAGGAGACCAAGAGAGAATGAGAGCCAGAGCCTGCAGGGGCCGTGCTGCTGTGCTTGCCACCGGGCCTGGACTGCCGTGCTTGCTGCTGGGCCTGGGCTGGGAGCTGGTGCCTTTGCTCACAGATGCAACCATATCGGGGCTTCTCCCACCTGTGATTCTACTCCCAAGACTTAAAATGATGGGAGGGGAGCCAAACAGAGTTGGGGTACAGCTGGATAGAAAGAAACATTTCCAATGCTCTGCAGCACATAGGGTCACTGTGGTTGACAGCTCATTGTTATCAAAGGGTAAGCCCACAGAAGGACTTAAAGAGAGTGTTAGTCAACAGCTGCCAGCTAATGGTGACGTGAACCACCTATAAGGGTGAACGGCTGTGAGACAGTAGTGGTCTTGCCAACCTAGAAAGGGAGCAAGCGCCCCAGGTGCACACAGGCAGACAGGGAATGCCAGCCCAATGACACATGTACTCCTGGGTCTCTCTGTATTGCGGCTGCTGTTGAGGTGGACCATGGATGGAGTGGAGACACCACAGGCCTTGTCTTCCATCCTCCACAAGGAACGGGCAGGCAGAAGGAACGCACCTAATGGATAAGGCCACTCTGAAGTGTGGGCAAAGGCAGGTGCCAAGGATGCACCTCAAAAGGGACGAGGGGTCAAATCAAAGGAGGCAGCCAGATCCCCAGCACACGCTCAGGAATGATTGGAGCCAGTGGCAGGTGTGGGCACAGCTGCGAGTGGGAGCGGGAAGGGCCTGGGTAGAACTGGCTGGGGAACGGAAGCCAGAACTCGAAATGCAGGGAGACATCCCTCCCTCCCCCATGCCCTCTGAATTCAAGGCCCGGAAGGGGGCAAGACAGGGATGCAGGCAGACATGGAGAGACCTGTGCCCAGAACAGCCATGCCACAGACTTGCCCAAATCTCTGCTTCCTTCGTGTTTAAAAAGGCCATGCAGCAGATAGAAAGGGGAGGGGGACAATTACAGGGACAGAGTGTAGGGGGTGCAGGTAGGAACTGGGCCCAGGGACAGGGTGGGCCCTGGTCTTTCCCAGTTTCCGCCAGCCCTCCTCCTCGCAGCTCCCACTCAAGCCAGCATGCGGAGATCCACTGCAGGACAGGACAAGCAGGACATTAGGGTGGCTTCCCAAAGCATTAAGCAAGGAGTTGAGGCTCAGAAAATGAGGGCATTCCACATTTCACAGCTCCGCCCTGGAGCATGGAACACATGGCCTGCCCAGGCTCCTCTGCCAGATGTGGGAAACATCACCTCACCGCAAACGGCTGAAACCCAGCCCAGCCAGCCTGGCCCGTCACTGTCACCTTGCGTGGGTCTGTGGAGAACAAAAGGGGGCCTGCAGGACAGAGCAACAGCATGGCTCAGGCAGAGACCTTCTCTGACAGCACTTCCCATCTGCTATCACAGAACACCACGAAAAGGTCCAAGTGGCCCTCAAAAGCCAGGGCTTCCTTGCTCACTCTCCAGCGCACAGCTGCTTCCCACAGAGCCGCTCTGGGGGACGCTTCCCAGCTGTCCTCAGCTGCCATGCAAACAAGGGGCCAGCCAAACACAGGTCAGACCCAACCACTACTGCACGGTGGCTACACAAAGGCAGTGCCCAGCCCCAAGAGAACAGGCCAGGAACACCTCAGGGCATGACACCCACACAACAGGTTGGCACCTGCTAGAGTCCTCGTGTTGCTTGGTGGTAGAGACACATGGTCTGAAAAGGTAAAGACCTCTTCTAAGAACCCCATGTCACTCGTGAGCACACTGGCAGCAGCTGGAAAGCCGAGGCTTGACCTGCCCTCCCGCGTGTCCAGGATGTAAGGTCCTTGTGCCCAAGAGACCATGCTGCTCAAGGCGCCTGATGACCAGAAGATGGGATGGGAAGGCAAGGCTGGGCTGACACCTCTTCAAAAGACTGCGCATGTGACCTTTCCAATGGGACCATGCACAAGTGTCAGCAAGTCTGCAGCTGCATGGGAGACCAGAGCACTGGGGCACAGCGAGGACCGTGGAGGATGCCCAGGGGTACCCCAACCTCAGCCATGGGCCAGAGGCTCCAGTGGAAATAGACACACATGTGCCTCATAAAGAAAATGCATCAGAGGCTGAGGGTGGTGACTGTCACCTAGGAGACTTCAAGAGCCCCACAGGCAGACTCTCCACAGGCCAAATCCCAACTGGGGTCCCCAGAGACCGCTGGGGCCCTCACAGCAGACTTGGACACAGATGTTACTTGCTCAGCATCAGATCCAGTCTGAGAAGCCCAGCAGCGGGCGGGCAATCTCTCCATCCTTTTGCCACCTGCTGCCCCCTTCTGGAGGGAGCCCGCAGGTCATGGTAATCCCAGGACTGCCACCACAGGAAGCTCAGTTCTAAGCAGGCCAAGGCTGCCCAATGGGCCAGGATGGCCAACCAGATGTGGCGAGCCAGGGTGGTGCTCCCACCCCAAGCACAGAGGGACAGTCCATCTTGGGAAGCGAGTCTGCCACCACAAAGTCACAGTGAGGGACGGCACTGCCCCTGAGCCCATACGGGCTGGCAGAGTAAATGGACACTGCCCCGCACAACCAGGGGGGAAGAGACCTCTCGTGTACTCTGCGGTCATCACATCCCTGAAGCTCCAATCCACACGGCAACCAGCTGCACAAATGTGCTGCTGCATAAAAGTAGCCAAAGAAGAGCGAAAGTTTCTTCAAACAGCCCAGGCCCCCAGAGGGCATGGCTTCAAAAGATCTGCAGCAACAGCAGCTGCCAGGGCAGACCAAGATTCAAGAACCCCTCGGCCTCCTCCTCACCTTCTCCTCCAGCCCCCACAGCCGCTGCAGGTGCCATATCTAGAAGGTCATTATTGTTATCTGGGATTTCTCAGGAGAATAAGACAAAACAGGACACATAATTTATGGAATTACTTTATAATGGTCACCCAGAGTCAAATACAAAAGAAAGGAAATCTGTCCACACGCTAAGACCTAAAGAATCCAGCCAAGGGGCTGGATCCCAGGGCAGCATCCTGCATGAGCTCAGCCGAAGACCTACAGCCCATGACAATGCCTCCCATGGGTCCAGCTGGAGGCCCAGAGCCCACGATGTCTCATGCAAGTCTGTTTCATGTATCTGTACCTGGAAGGTCCAAAGGTAGCAGTGGAAGCTAGAAAGTCTATGCCAGAGGGGTGAAGGATCTGTACCAGCAGGCTGAGGGTTCTGCACTGGAGCCAGGATGCAATACTTTTTGGGGGACTAAGGCTCCCCCAAAAAGTATCATAGCTATCCTCAGTGATAATGAGGTCCCAAGTTCCTCATTATGAGGAACCACCAATGAGAATGGCCGAGTTCATATCGGGAAGCCAGTGTGACAAGCTTGTCCTGGAGACTGAGCAGCACACATCTTCCCCTCCGGAGCCAGGAGGCGATGCTCAAAGTAAAGACCAATACCCCCTGCAAAGTGAACCACAGCCACTCTTAGTGACAACAAGGTCCCAAGCTCCTCTGACAGTGAGAACAGCCAAATTCAAATTAGGAAAGAAGCTCAACAAGCTCCTCCAAGAGAGCCAATGGCAACAGGAGAACCAGAACCACAGAGAACCAACAAAAACACCCCTTCTTCCTCTCCAGGTCTCCTTATCTTGGCAAAAGTCTCAGGTGCGCCATCCATGCTCAGCAGCACGCTGATTCAGTCAGCCGGTATTACAGGCTGACCACCAGTGATCAATCCACCAGTTACCCACCCCGCTGCCTGTATAGAGCTTCCTGACTCTGTCCCCCTCCACCTGTTGGCTAATACAGTTCTACTACTTCCTTTTGGGGATGCCGGCCCCAGGGGTGGCTGGGCCCACAGCTTCCCAGCTAGAAATGACCACTCCCAACTTGCCCTGCAGATCACCCAAGTCCCTCAGCAACAGGAAGCTTCTCCTTTCTTGTCCATCTGCAGTCAACCAGTGCTGGGGCCACCTCCAAGGACAGCAACGCAGAGGGATGACCAGGTGGCCAGCCACCTGGTCTCGCTGCTGGAGAGAGTCCTGCAGGGCCAGGACTCTTGAGAGGGCAGGGGCAAAGGTGTACCTGGAGGAGGCCAGAGCAATGCCGGTCTGGCATCTGGTCAGTCAGCTGAAACGACATAGTTCTTACCAGCGCAGTCCTGTGCTCGCCTCCACGCCTCCTCCATTCACCACATCAGCTGCTTGCTGTTCTCCAAAGATGCTTTTGGCATCTTCCCCACAAATCCAGGTTTTACACCAGCAACTAGCCACACCCCAAACATCACCCAAATGTCACCCTGTACCCCAAGAGCTTCCCTGGGTTTCTCACAGCACGGCATAACAGGGTTTTCTCCATGTCACTCCAGGGACCACGAAACCCAGGACCCTGGGCTCAGAGTCTCCAGCTGGGCACCCACCCAGCCCTTGGCACCTTGCTGAACAACTCCAACTGCTCACCTGGATCACATGGAGGGCGGAACCGAGAAGAGGAACAGCAGTGACAGTGGCTGATCCGACTGTCCACCCACTACCCGAGGAGGGCACGTGGCCGCCTTCACTGGGGTCAGGTCTTCCTGGCCCCTCTGGGCGCAACTCAGGAGGTGGGTGCCCCTCAACCCCCAGCCAGCCCTGGCCCCATGCCTGCCATCCTCAGGGCACCCACCCTGCCCAGGCTTTCTCCAAGGCGTGGGATTTGGAGGGACTCTCCTTTCAGGTGAGGGCTCACTCAGGGCTGTGAGCAGGCCCCCACCCAGGGCCTGGCTGTGCGTGGGTGACACACCCCTTCCTGACACCTACCAGGAATCTGTCCCCAGTTTGCCCACAGCAGATTTGCATCCAATCTTTACAACTGCGAAAGCCTCTGGAAGCACATCCCCCGGATACACTCTGGGGTGCCCAGTTATCTAGGACTGGGCCTCCTCTCAGGAGGGGCAACACAGGCTCCAGGTGGCAGCACCCCAGACAGGGGAGGGGGCCCCAGGGTCTTGGCCTCCCACTGCGCGTGAAGCCAGAGGGCTCAGGTCCCAGTGGTCAGAACAAACGGCAGGACCCCGAGAGCTGATGGGGACGGGAGCACCCCATACACCACCCAGCCACCTTTATGCAGAGAGCAGAGACGAAACAGGGAGAGGGGAGAGAGCAGAGAGGAGCAGATGGCACAGGAGACAGGGAGCAGAGGCAGGCACAGATGCAGGAGGAAGCAACACCAGGCTGCCACCTGCTGGCAGTGCCCAGGGCCAGTGCCAGCCCAGAGAACCCTTCCAGCTCCTCTTGCCCCAGCTTCACCCTGTGGCCTTCACGGAGCCGTGGCCCATCTGCCTGGGCCTCACCTCCTCTGGGACAGGGGCCGCACCACTTCCTCCCAGGCAGGAGTGGCCCTGGTCTCCCCTGAGGCTGGCTTCTGCCTGGAGGCCGGGCTGCCCAGCCACAGATACCCTTGGTTCTGAATGCCCACTCCCGTGGACCAAATCAAAAATGCACGTCCCGGGCCGGGTGCTGGGGCCCACATTGGCATCTCACTCTGGGACACGGGATGACGCTAGAGAGAAAAGATCTTCACTCACCTAGCAGGTGAGTGTCTTCCTCCCTACCCTGACCCCACTCCTGGGGTGGCAGTAGACCAGCCAGAGCCGGGCACTGAGTGACCACTAAGCCCTGCCACAGGTACAAAGGCACACGCACGCACACGCGCACATACACACACAGCACCCCGGCTCCAGCCACACATACCTGACAGCAGCGTCTACTCCACCCGCTCAGTCAGGTCAGAAACAAGGTCTTCAGCACCAGGCTAAAGAGTGATCTTGTGCAAGGGACCTTGGCACTGTCCCCTGGTCAAGAGATTTGTTGTGCAAAGGGGGAGGGGCACAGTGACAGGGACCTGCTGAGCAAAGTCTTTGCTTCTGAGGACAGGGCAGCACCACACCTCAGCACAAGGGGCCTGACCAGCAAGACCAGAGCAGCGTGCAACAAGAGGAAGCTTAGTGTGTAAACTAAGTCCAGCCAGAGCCACACCACCAAGAAAGTATGAAAAAGTGGTGTTAGTGACCATCTCAACTCGGCACACTAGGAAACAGAATGAAAAGATACTCTGCACTTCCAATCCTCTCGGTAACCTCCTGAAAGGGAGTGTTGCATCTGACAATTATTAAACAGCGCTGGGACAGAGCAGTGTACCCAAGCTTTCCGTGATCTTTAAACCAGTCTCATGCCTGGGATTAAATGTCACAGAGGAGCCCCAAAACTCCAAAGTGCAAGCCACAGGAGCATGGTTTCTGGTCTACTTGGTCACTAACACAGACAACCAAGGTCTTCCGAAAGTGAAGACACAGAACTGCCACCGGACACAGCAAGCCCATGTCTGGGTGACCCAAATGCCACAGGAGGGATGCCAACAGGCCTTTCTGCACCCACACACTTCACGGTGTCACTTGTGGAGTCCCAAGGGCACAGGTCTGTGGGCATGCCCTGGCAGAGGATCCATCACAGAACACAGCTCCACATCCCCGACACATACCAACCACACACAGGCCAACCATGAAGACATTATGCCAAGCGACATAAGCCAGCCACACTGGGACAGAGCCTCCATGACCCACTTCTGCACAGCACACAGCGCGGTCAGAGTCACTGCCTGGGAGCAGACAGGAGGCTGCAGGGACTGGGGCAGGGGAATGGTAGCTGCTCCTCGGTGGGCACAGTGCCCAACAGGGAGCACAGGGACACTGAAAGGGACAGCGGCAATGGCTGTGGCCACAATGCACTGAGCTGTGCACTTGAGATGCTTCCAATGGGGACATTTACGTTCCAGACACTAAACCACAGCCTAACAACCAACAACCTGCTCAACCCACGTGGCCTGACCACAGGCTCCTCGCACTTGTTTTCAGGGCAGTTCTCTTGCAGAGGAGCCTATGACACATCTCCAGCTTCTTCTTACAGTACCGAGCGTGGGAGTGGAAGGAAGCAAGCGAGCTTCACCCTGCCCTGCACCTGGACACTCCGGTCACAGTGAGCTGTATGGTGATGGCCCTGAGAGAAAATGCTGCCGAGTGACACCATAGCTGTCTCAGCTGAAACATACACGCTGCATGACACAGGATGCAAGATCAGTGTGGACTCTCCCTCAGCACACACCCTTCTGCACAGGGACATGTGACTGCAGCAACACCAAACACATGGAAAGCGTAACACTGGTGAGCAAGGAGACACAAAGGGGGCAGGCATGACACCATCTGTGGGAACTCGAAAGCATGCCACACACACATGTGCACAGACACACACCGAGCACACACGGAGGACACCCACAGGTCTCCAACCTGCTGCTGAGAGGGTGGTGAGCAACTAGGGACAGGGATGCGGTCAGGCTGCATGAGGGTGCCACCCGCCTTGGCTCGTCAGGATGCCCAAGTACGCCTAGTGCTCCAATGTCATCATGAGGGTCACTCTGTCACCTGCAGAGACAGCCCTGGAAAACAGCTGAACAGCCCCTCAGTAAGCAAAACACCTCTCAGTCCCATTCCCACTGTGTGTGCAAAACAACTAAAAACACACACAAATGCCCAGCTGGGGTGACAGTGACACAGTCCCAGGGGGCACAGGGACCTGAGCCCTGCATGCTGCTAATGGGGTATAAAGCAATGCCACCCGTATAACAGGGCTGCAGCTCTATAAACAGAATTCTAAAAATCTCTAAACAACACATGTATGATGGGTGGGTTTACAGTTGGAAACTACACCTCAACAAAGCTGTTCTGTGTTTTTTCAATGTGTCCTTGCTTGGGCAATGGTCACCCAGCTCTGGTCAGTTATTTAGGAGACAGATCTGAAACTGAAACAATGCAAGGCCACTCCAAGGATACAGCAGAAGAACCCCGAGACTAGGACCCTACTCCTGCACCCCCAAGACACAGCTCCCGACTTTGACCCACAGGCTGAGAAGGAGCAAAGTCCCACACAGATAGCACCACTGTCCCTTCCCCAACTCCGAGCCAGCCTCATCCACATGGAGACAGCGTCCGACCCCAGGCAGAGGGCTCAGGCCCCAGACTCCTGCCTCGCAGCTGCTTCCTGCGCCTCCTGCACGACCAGCTCCAGACCCGGCTTCCCACAGCCTCCTCCTTGGGTTTGGAGAATCTGCCCAGTGTCACAGGACTGGGAGAAGTGCTCATCTCAGCTGACTGGTTCACCAGGAGGTCTCCTCAGCAAGGCGCAGTGCAGGTGGTGGGATACACAGCCCCACACATACCCTGTCCCCTCCAGGCACCTCCAGGAAGCTCCTGAACCCCATCCTTGTGAGTTTTTGTGGCCAGAGACCAGTACAGCACAACAGTCACCTCTGCACACAGGCTGCACTGGAGGGGCCTACCAGCCTGTCCCCTAGGTGCTCCAGCACTCCCTCCTGGAGGGCACAGGCGGGACCCCTGCTGAAGCACAAGGCCTCTGTCCACTACAGACAGGTGGACCAGGGAATGTCCAGCGCAGGCAGAAGACCCCCCAAGTCTCTCGGGAAGGAGTCAGGAGCCCCAACCACAGGGGAAAACCAACAGCACTGTACACAACATCACAGCACTCAATGGAAACAGAAATTACACTTCCACGTCAGTGGTCCTATCTTCACTGTCTCTTCAAGGGACCTCCTGCATCCCTGAACATGGCCTTCCATTTAGCAAAGGGGTATATTTAAGTAAATTGCGCCAACACCATGGAAGTCACTCCTGTGCGTTTCCAGGGAGGGGTTCTTGGTGAACACAAGAGTGAGGATTTGGCGAATAGGTAATGGACCCGTATGAAACTCAGCATGGCGCCTGCCCAACACTGCGCTGGGCCCTAAAGGGACAGTGCGTCCCTTCTGTGCTGATTTGTGTTCTTCTTCCAAGCTGAAATTGAACCTTCACTTTTGGCACACGCCAGCATTTCCCCAATCTGCTGTCAATATGTCACTCTGCCCACCCCTTCTACAAGAGCCCAGAGCTCCTTTGTCTGCCTTGGAGGGATCTTGCACGTTCCTGCAGCTCTCCCAGGCCCGCAATAAAGGCCTTTTCCCCTTCTTTTCCTCTTTCTGCTCTTGTTTCTCTACCGTGCCAAGAAGAAACCTAACAGTAATGGCAGGTACAAAGGTGGCCAGGGGCAGGCCGTGTGGCTGCAGCCCAGGGTGGGGACAGCTGAAGGCTGATGGCAGGCAGGGGCCTGGCCCCAGGTTACCTGGCCTCACAGACCTACACTGGGTCAACTCTCCTAAAAGCATCTTCTAGGTTCATGAATCGAGGTAAACTTGCAGGGCAGCCTGGTGTGCCCTGAATCATTGGTTTGCTTTCTTGGTTAAGAAGCCAAGCAAAGTCACTAGAAGAAGGACATCGCATGGCAGCCACAATGCCACCATCCCATTGCCCTGGCCTGCAGGCATGGCCTCTGAAGACTATAACGGACCATCGCCTGTCTTCCTCTGGTCTGGTTAGTAAACTGCACCAAGTTCCCCCCAGGTCACCCCCAGAGTTGAGCATTTAGCAAAACACAACTATTGACTTCATTGAAGGTGGTGCTGAAGGAGCAGCAGGCTCACTCGGGAGCTTGGAGGCAGCGCTTCTTGATTGTGGACTCACACGCACCCTCAGCCTCCTTTACCAGCAGTGAATAGGAGAAGTAGCCCTCAAAGGTCAGTGGCAATCCTGCAGGTGACAGGTGCACTCTGGACTACCTTCCTGCTGTCACTGCTGTCACAGGAGGTAGCAACGTGACCCCTGTCCCTCCACAAGTGGTCCCCGCCTCACCTGCACCGCATCCACAGCCTGCCTCTCCTTGCTACAGGCCCAGGCCCACCTGCACAGAGACAGAAACACACCCACTCACACACAGGCAGAGGCGCAGAGAGAGCTTCAGCAGACAGCCACCCACACCCGTCACCAGGACGGCACACCCGGATTGCTCACCTGTGCATGCCATACCTTCCCTGGGCATCACTGGGGACAAAATGCTCTCCCTCAACCCTGGACTTAGGCCGGGCCACCCAACTTGCAGCAGCTGACGGGATGTCAAGGACACAGTTTGGTTGGGTCCAACTACTCAGAAGGTGCTGGTGTGGCTGGTGTGTCCTCCTGAGCACCTGTCCTCCACCAGCAGAAGACAGTGGCCTTAGAGCTGCTGGGCCTTTCATCCAAAAGATGACAGGTAGGAGAGCAGAGACAGACAAGAGTTCCACTGGGTCCGAAGGTGACCAATGACCACAGCATCAGTTGCCACTGGGGCTCGGGGTCTAGGTGACACCCAGCTGATGGACATGGAATTCAAAGACATGAATGCACAATAACCACCAACAGGCAGGGGAATCCAGGTCACAGCAGAACTGCGGCAGAACCTACCAACCTGCTCACAGTGTAGACGGCCCAGGGCGAAAGCATGGACCAAGGCGGGAGAAGGGCAGGGGTACGGCCTCTTCTGTTCCACATATTAAAGTGGCAGCTCTGCCTGTCGGACTCCCCCAGACACTACAGAGCTGCATACCCGCCATGACCTCCTCAAAACGCCTGTGGTTTGTGCTCCCCGACCGCCAGGTGGCGCTGCGCCCTCACCTCACAAGCAGGCTCCTGCCCAGTCCAGGCTGCCTTGGCTCTTTATGCAGGGGCCAGCTCCCAAGTCCTGAGTCCCTGAGGAGCGGCCTCCTGCAAGATGCACAGCTTTCATTCAGCCTTAGCCAGAGTTCACCTGCCTCTTCCTTCCCATTTCACTCTAGCTAAGGCATCTGGTTTCACCTGTGCCAGCCTCCCACCCTAGTAAATGCCCAGGGTCCCAGATGCATACCGTCAGGCTTCCTTGTCACCCTAGGACATGTGTTAGGTCAACAGAGGGCACAGCTTAGGGCCTGGCCCTGCCTGTGACCTGTCACAGGATCCAAGTACTACTGAGGGCAGAGAAGCTTCCCAGGGCCTTGGTGGCCCACACTACCTTGATGCACAAAGAAGAACTGCATCACTCAAGATGGCAAGGGAGGAAGGGGGGTAAAGGGCTGGGAGAAGGACTGGGGGAGAGGGGAGGGAAAGAGCCGGAGGGGACCAGGGAGAGGAAGGAGGACTGGGAACAGAAAACAGAGGGCGCCTCGGGTGCCCCTCTGGGATCAGCACATTGGGGCCCTAATATCCAAGCAGCAGCTAATCCAGCCACCTTAGCTGGGTGGGGTCCACAGCCTCCAGGGCCACCCCTGCTGACTATAGCCGGACAGGGCCTCTGGGACCAGACTGCTGAGGCGGTGTATTCCTACACAGATGTCTAGGAAATGTGAAGGCCAAAAGCCACATATGGCACTCCCCGCTCCAGTGCAGAAACTGGTAGGGGCCCTGCGGCTGGGTCCTCAACTCCAGAACCCACGGCCACGCCCAACAGATGGTCAGGTATCAAAAGCCAGTGACAGGCAGGGATGGAGCTAGTGAACTCACTGTGGGCTGCAGTGGCTAGGGCAGCTTCAGGGAAACGGGACTGAGGCTGAGCAGAGGGCGGCAAGGCCTTCCGGCACTCACTGAGCCTGCCTGTGCCACACGGTCCAAGCGTCGGATAGGGAGCATCCACATCCCTTCATGCCCACCTTAGAGACCAGGAACAGGGCCAGAGGCCAGCGAGCGCCCACCCCACGATCGCACCATCAGTGCTGCACCTGCCTCGTGAGCCCTGGAGCTGACATGCCTCAGGCCCTCCTGGGAGGCCACGCTACTCCTCCCAGTAACAGTCTGGTCAGGCTGAAACAGGAAGAGCGGGGAGACTGCCACAGAAAAAGTTCACAGCCTGAGAGTGCTGAGGGCCTCTGTCTACTGTCTGTCTATGTGCGTGTCTGCTGAGGACTCAGCAGCACCACCAGCATAGACAGAGCAGGAGCAAACACCGCACCTGGTGACAGAGGGGCAGGAGCGTGCAGAGAGTGCAGGTTCACACACTGGAGACCCGAAGAATCCAGCTGAGGTGCTGGACCCCATGACAAGGTCCTGCACAGTTCAGCTGCAGACCTAGAACCCATGACAATGCCCACCGTGAATCCAGCTGAGGCCTAGAGCCCGCCACGGTGTCTCACGCAAGTACATTTCATAGATCCGCACCGACAAGGCCCAACGGTCAGTGGTGGAGCTGGAAAGTCCGCGCCAGCAGGGTGAAGGAGCTGTGCCAGCAGCTGAGGGATCTGCACCGGAGCCAGGAAACACGCTCAAATCAGGACCAGAGCCCGCCCCAGAACTGTAGTCATCCTCAGCGACAGCAAGGTCCCGAGCTCCGCCATGATGAGAACAGCCGGGTTCATACCAGGAAAGCCAAGTAACAGCTTCTCCGGGAGAATCAACAGCACCATCCTCCCCTCTGAAGCCAGGAAGCGACATTCAAAGTAAGGATCAGAGCTCCCCAAGAGAACCACCGCCCTCCTTAGCAACAGCGAGGACCCGAGCTCCTCTGACAATGAGAATAGCTGAGTTCATACCAGGAAAGTGAACAGAACAAATCTCTCCAGGAGAATGAACCAACAGTGCACCATATTCCCCTCCAATTCCGCTTTTATTCTACTGGCAACAATCCTCAGGTGGACCCTCCACACCAGCACCACGCTGACCCAATCCAACTGAGTGTCACAAGCTGCCCATCCGTCAATCCATCCCAGCTGTGAACATGCGCAGACCTGGGCTGTCAGACACCTGCCTGTTCTAATTTAAATAAACTCACATCACACAAATGTAAAGCATGGTTCCCTAGAGAAGAGCTACCTGCTAGAGGAGCCAGTGAGGACAGCCAGGCCAAGACCCCCACACATGCTCAGGGTGGGGTGCAGAAAGGAGCCAGACCTATGCCAAGCAGGCTCCTCTGTTTTAGCGTCCAGGTCTGGGGTGGCCAGTGACAAAGGACATCCACTTGGTTGCTGAGCTTCTCTCTCAGACATGCTCAGGCTCTGTCCTTATAGATGAGGCCTGCTGCAGGCCAGCCCCAACCTGCAACCAGGGGTGGGGGACAGCTAGGAGCCCTGGTCCCTGACTGCAGATGCATCTCTCTCTGCAAGGCCAGAGGCATGGCCCGTGGGTATGGCCTGTGCAAGGGCCCATGGCGGTGTGGCCCGCAGAAGGCAGGGCTGCCCAGGATGCTCCTGCTTTGGTACCATCTCTCCACACCGCCTACCTCCCTGGGCACTTAGAAACTCAACACTTGACTTCAGTACCCCAACGGTTGTCCAATAAACATTCCCTGATGAACAAAATTTGTTCTTCCAAGTCATCACCATTCAAGCACTCTACGGCCACATGTGGCTACTAATATATTTCCATAACGCAAAGGTTCTTTGGGAGTTCATTTAGAATTTCTGGGTTTTCTACGTATTTTCACAAAATATGTCACTTGCTCTCCCGTATTCGAGTCTGGGAAGCAGTTCTGCCTCACCAGCAGCTCCACAGGCCTCCAGAGCCCACCGGCCCCTTGGCACCACAGCCCACAAGCTCCAGCAGATCCCAAGACCCCACCAGCCCTGCCACCCCCAGCAGGCAGCACAGAGACCAGAGGCCCCTGCATGGGCAGGCAGCAGAGGATGAAATGGAAGAATAGCTCTGTACAAACAAGGGAGGGCTAGCAAGAGAAACACTTCTGGGAGACAGCCCAACTGTGCCCGGGGACAGAACAGTGAAGCTGGAGCCACCGGGGAGCTGGGCCCAGGCTCAGGGGCTGCAGGACAAAGGAGGAGTAGGGGTCTGCCTACTGGACAGCAGCAGAAGCCAGTCCTGCAGGACAGGGAGGAGGCCGGAGACCTCGGCCCATAGTACATTGTGCACACACCCTCCTTTGTGGACAGACACACAGACGGTAGGAGCTCGACAGAGAGACGAGGGTAGTAAGTGAGCAGGGGTGAGTCAGAGAGTAAGTGCCCTCAGGCCTCAGCTCGCACTTGATCCTCCCCTCATCCCAGGAGGTGGGGACTCTGGGTCCCTGCTGTGGCTGACAAAGACAGTATGATTATCTATTTGGGTTAGAGAAACACCCACTCCCTAAGCAAGAACCAGATGCTGTTAGAAGCATTTCTCTCAGGTGAGTCTCTCTGAAGCTCTTCTCTGCATGCGTGTGCAGCGAGAGCCCTGGACCCTGACTGCAGATGGGCCGGAGAGAAGCTCGGAGGAGGAGCACTGACTTCCCAGGTTCAATCCGCAGTACCACAAGAAACAAAAAACTACAGTAACATGGAAAGATGTTTGACCTGTAGACATGGAGAGGAACACACATATGCGTGCTGCACCTCCCTGCTAATCCCTGGGTGCTACCCATATGGACCCCACGCTCTCCCATGCTGCCTGAACAACACACAACAGGACCCGGGGCCACGTCCACGGAAACGAAAGTCCCCACCCTCAAGCCTCACCTGCACCTTCACCAGCATGTGGCTGCAGGGAAACCACCAACCCTGAATGTGTCTGCAGACACTAAAGACCATCTACTCTCCACCAGACAGGAATTCATTAACCAGATGTGGCTCTTAGGAGCAATGAGTAATAGTCTCCAATGAGGCTGAGGCAGGATGGTGGCAGGTTCAGGCCCATCCTGGGCAACTCTGTGAGCTGTCTCAAGTTACAAAAGGGCTGGGCTGCAAAGGGCTCAGTGCCAAGGCCCTGGATTCCATCCCCAAAGGAAAAGAAAAGAAGAACGTGACAGTCCCACACTAAAGGAGAGGTCTCCACTACAGGTCACGGAGTAGAAAAGACAACAGGGTCTGCTGCCTGTCCCCACGTGGGGACGGGGCGCACTGCACACGCATGCAGAGAAGAGCTTCAGAGAGATGCAAGGGGCAGGGCTCCTCCCCACAGAGGACAGAGGCCTCATGCCTCCGTGCCACCGCCTTCCTGCCAGGCAGCTGTGAGCTTGGCTAGGAGGTGTCGGGGGACAGGCGAGAGAGGAGCAGCAGGCCCTGGGGTGGGGGAGGCACTCACTGTGAAAGGAAGGCCTTCTCACTGCGCGTCACATCCCTGCAGCCCACACGATGCTCAGAACAGAGGCAGGTGGCCCAGACCTGGCTCCCCTGCCCACTGGCACGGCACTACCTGGGTGGCTAAGCCCTCCGTACCTCAGTTTCCCCCATCAGTGGAGATGGTGATGAGATGCTGTGCCATGTGACCCACCCTGGCCTGGCCTTGCATACTGCACACCAGGGCCCAGCAGGCAGGGGCCCCACACTGCCTCACCTTCTCCCCACCCCAACCACTGTGCATCTCCCAGGATGGCCAGAGCAGGTGAAGGCCACGCTGAAGTGATGCCTGCCAGACATCAAAACCTTGATTCAGATGCATAACTAACTCCAGCCAGGAGGAGGGTCAAAGTACACCCAGCTCCTGAGAATGCAAATCACCTGTTGGGAGCCTTGCAGTAACCTCATTTTACAATTTGTCACGAGTCCTGGAGACACACATTCGACCCACTCATCTAAGGAGGGAAGAAAAGAGGGAGACCCAGCACATTTAAAGCCACAGGGAGCATCTCTTTGCTTCTGCAAGGATTCAGGATTCCACATTAGCTCTGGATCTCTTGGGGTTCTCCTGGGCTCCAGGAGCACCATGAGGTGTCCTGTGCTTTCTGGGAAAGATTCATGCACTGGAATCCTCAAGTGCCTGAACAGGACCAGGACCAAGAACAGGACCAAGCTTCTTGGGAGTTCAGTGCTTTGTGGCCCAGACAGCAGACAGGACAGAAACGCACTGGGTCAGACTCGGCTGCCTTGGGGAGGAGGAGCGACAGGCCCGAGCAGGCACCACCATAAGCACTCTACACAGGTGTGACTGGAACCCCCGGGCCCGAGCCGGGTAAGGAAAGGGCAGGGGATCTGTCTGACCCTGTGCTTCACACCTGGAAAATTCCTCTCTAACCCGTACCAGCCAAGGCTCTGAGAATGTAGGGTAAAGATGTAACCTTAGACAGACAACAGTCAGAGAGGCCAGAGAGCCTCAGAGACTGGCGGAGCCCCTGCCAGACCTGGGACGGGAGGGAGGGGCGGCCATCAGGGCCCGGCCGCAGTCAGCCCCACTGCAGGTGTTACTGATGGGGCACAGTGGTCTCTGAGTGCACATGCCTGTACATCATCAACACGGCAATTTCCCACCAGGGCACTCGGACAAACACCAGGCAGCACAGAGCAAGAACAAACCACCCTCCTCAGTTACTTTTCCTTCAGCCAGGCCACAAAGAAGATGCAGAGGATACCCAAGATGGCCACACTTACCACATGGGTTGGTCTGAAGGCACTGGCCTGGGCACAGCCTGGGCCCAAGCTGGGCCCCCATGGGCTGCCCTGGCTGGCAAACCAGTGCCATGTGCAGGCACAACTCCTCGGCAGCTCAAGGGAAGAAGACGTCCTGCATGGACACCTGGCTCGGATGCCTGCTCTCCGAGCCTGCCTGGCACTTTCTGAGCTGCCTGTCGGGGCAAATCCTGGGGCTGCAGCAGCTGCCCAGCAAGCACAATGCATTACATAACTAGGCAGCCGGGCGCCCTATCGGCTTATCTCACCCAGCCACCCCAAACAGCAGTGACGCACCCAAAATGCGATACCTCCCAGCCAGGGTGCAGGGCAGGGCCCACTGACGGCAGCACTCAGCTCTGCCTAAGCCACGGTGGAACAGGCGTCCCTGCCGTCCTGGGCTCGCTGGGCAGCGGGGGTGATTGGGAGGCTGCATGCCAGTGCTGTCCTGGGACTGCACTGGCAGAGGCTTGGGGCCCACACACATTCCCAGGACAGCGCAGGCACCAGGAGAACACACACATTTTCACATCACGTCCTCTCTGTGCAGCTGCCACCCCCTGGCATGCTGCCTGCGGCCCTCAGCCTGAAGGGCACAACCGTGCTGGGGTTCCCTTTACCCAGCATTTGCCAATGCCCCACTCTTGCTAGCTGCCCATCCTCTATACCATCCCCGTGCCCCCACCCCCCACCCCACCTGCACGTTCAGAGCAAGGGGAACCTGTCTAACAGGCTGGATGTTCCTGGATGGCACCGGCTCAGACGTGGCTGGACTCCCACGGGTGAGGTAACAGGCTTGGATGGAGGTAGCACAGCTGTGACCCTACCACCAGCAGGAGGCCCTGCCCACCCCCAACCTTGGATGGTACCCTCCTGTGCATGCCTGCTCATCATAGCACCAACCTGGTGCCCAGCTACCTTGATACTCGCCAGCACACCCACCCCTCCAACCTAGATGCTTCCTAGGGCAGCAGAGAACCTGAGGACCCACGGGCCTGGCAGCAACTCCGCCATGCAGTGCTCAGAGATTTTAGTCACAGTGCTAAACCTCTGTGACTTATCCCATTCACCTAGAAAGGGACACAGTACTCATGGCAAGACATATTCACTCAACAAACACTCCCCAAGCATGGGCCACAGGCAGGGCCACCTTAGGCACTGGATCTCAGGAACACACAGGTCTCAGAGACACACAAGGTCCTTGCCCTGGAGAACTTCATACTTTCTGCATGTTGGAAAGACAAAATGTAACATAGGGCTGCTCTGAGAATGGAAAGGCAGAAAAGGGACTGAGGAAGGGTGAGGGTCAAAAACTGCACCTGAGGCCGGGGTTTAGCTCAGTGGTGTAAGTGCCTGCTTGGCAAACGCGAAGTCTTGAGTTCGATCCCTAGTACCAAAAAAAAAAGCTGCACCTGATGCAGTGCCACCTGGAGACAGGAAGTAGAGTCTCAAGGCACCAGAGCAGGGGCAGAGGCTACAGCCAGTGCCTGGGCTGCTGGGGGATCAGCAAGGACAACAGGGCTGCTGGAGCGACTGGCCAGGAGGGTACAGCTCAGAAGCACAGGGGGCATGGGGCACCAGGGCACAGGAAGGGCCCTGAGGGTTGGAGGGGAGTTAAACCCTGGCTTTGCATCCCAATCCAGCTCACGCAGCTGGGTGACCACAGACTGGTGAGGAGCCCCTGCCTCCTCCGGGCAGGGGACCAGCGTGGCCTGGACCAGGTGGCTGCTGCGGAGCTGTAAGCAGCAGCTGAATTCCAGACGTGCTCCAAGGACAACAGGGCTGATGGGTTGCTGCTGACTGTGAGGCAGAGGAGGAACAGATGCTGCAGATGCCGCCAGGGTCAAGTCACCCACAGAGGACCCAAGGGAGAACCAGAGCAGGACAGCGGGTAAGAAGGGGCACAGAGACATAGCCCAGGCCTGTAGGGAAGGCACCTGAGGAGGCGCCATCGAAGGAGCGAGAGACCACAGCATATTTCCAGCTAAGGTCAGACTGCGCAGGGTACTCACTCTACATCTCCAGGTCACAGACAGAGGGCGTGGGGCGTAGTACACAGGTGGAGAGCAGCGTGTGGCCCATCAGGGTTGGTGAGGTATGCAAGGCCCTACCCAGGTCAAAGCCCGGCTGGGGCTGCCCCAGCCCTGTGTGGCCAGGAAACCTCAACACTTGACCCTGACCCAGAACAAAGAGGAGCTGCCAGCAGCAAATCTGCATATTTTAAAGAATCACTGGGCATTATGTCAAGCAGTCTTTGGTCTTTGCAGCTACCCAGGAGGTGCTGCCCACATCTTGGAGATCAGCAGCTGACATGGCCACAGAAGAGTCACTGGCAGGCCAGGTGCTGGGCACAAAGTTCCCCAAGCCCACAGCCCAGGCTCCTCTGCACTCCAGGGTCTCCCAGTCCCTCAAGTCTCCCTCCCTGGCAGGGCACCCCATACCAGTAATGGTGCAGGCATCCCGGTAACCTCTGCAGCCCGCTGCATCGTCCAGAGCCTCACTCACGTAGTGTTCCTCGGGGAGGCCCGGGCCACAGGCTAGGACCGCATGGCCGCACACCTCCGAAGTGGGCACGGAGCTGGCTGAAGTGTCGTCGTGCAGAACTGTGGCGTCCAGCTTGGCAGGTTTCAGGGGGAGGTGCCCACTGCCATCAGCGTCCCTGCTGCCGGAGTCTGGGACTGGCAGGCAGACGGTCCCCAGGAGGTGTGGGCTGCCTGCAGGGGTGGCTTACGGGGAACCTAGGAACAAGGCAGAGGGACAGGCGTGATTATGCGGCCTGTGAAAACAGTCTGGACAAAGTCTAGAAAACACAATGCCATTTCCACAGCAAACCCTGAGAAGCGTCCCCTGCTCGAGGCATCTCCAATACTGGGCCTCAGTTTCAGGACCGAACTGCAGGGACACTGCCTTAAGTGAACCAAAGCACCTATTAAAACCCGCCTGAAGTGGCTGTAAGAAAACAACCTGCACAGCCCCAGAGCACCGACACTGAGGCCAGGGCATCAGGTACGGCCACTGCACAGTGTCCTGGGGACACCACTGAGGTACCACTACGGGACACTTGGCACAAACAATGCTGGGTACAAGAACTCATAGAAGACACGTTTCCCTTACACACTTCCAGACTGCCGAGAACTCAGACATGTGTCCACCTGCACAGAGGGGTGTGACAGGGGACTCCTCAGGGAAGCTGCTGGAAATCATGGGCTCTGCGGGAGCTCAATCCACTGGGCACTGTGAGCCCAGGACAGAGGGCAAGCCTCGGCCCCATGGGTCCCACCTGTGCTTTCCAGGGCCACTGCCACTTCACCTACCCAGTGAAGCAGCTCATGCCTCCACTTAAACCTGCCTGGGCCCAACGACAGAGGGTGGATAGGGACATTGTCCACGTAGGCCACCGAGCAGGAGCTGTAGCCGGCACAGTGTCACACACATGGAGAGGCATGGGGAGCCTTGGGACACAAAGCGGGCAGCCTGCAAGGGTTGGGACACACATGCTCTTGGGGCAGTGCGGGGCATCCGGGGCTCCCCGCCTGGCCCAGGGGCTCGGAGTCTGCACTGCTTCCCGGTCCCCAGCACGCAGAGGCACCACACAAACAAGGGCAGCACTTTGGGCCTTCTGTGAGTTCCAAGGGTCCTGGAACAAAACAGTCTGAGGCCCACTGCTCCAGCAAATGATTGGCAAGAAAGTGGGAGAGGGCAGGGTTGCACTCAGCGGTGGAGCACAATTCAAACACACAAGACCCCCGCACTGGGAGAAGAGGGAGGCTAACAGGTAATTAATCCAACATTTCAGCCTAACGAAACCACAGCCGTGCACCTGCAACAGTTTCCTCGATAAGACAGTTCCTCTTGAGGAGCGCCCAGCCCACTCGCCACACGGTGTGGAAGGAGAGAAAGTGGGTAGCTGGCACGTCCCTGCAGATGGCAGTGACGAGCGTGGTGTGGAGACTGAGCCAGGTCAGCCCCGTGCAGCAGAGGCCCTGACAGGCGGTAAGCACAGCCTGAGCCAGGATGGGGATCCCCGGGTGAGGCTAAGGAAAGAGGCACTGCCGGAGTGGCCTCAGAGGTGAGGGGACAGGCGGCGCACGTCGGGCTCTCATCCTAGTCTGGATGGGGCGTGGGGACACCGCCACACTGCATGTGTAAATCTGCACCCTGGAGAGGAGGCAGTGGGCAGGGTGTGGAGCCCCAGGGGCGAGCGGCAGAACTTCCCGGAGCTGGGAAAGCACACTTGCCAGGCTTCCAGAAAGGGGTAACGGGGAGGCTGAGGCAGGAATACAAACACATACATGCAGCCACCCCGGACAGGACTACATGGCTGGAGATGTGCTTCTCCCGCCCTCAGGGCTCCACAGCAAGACTCAGCCAGTGCTCCTGAGAGGGACAGGCTCCTCAGCTAGGCAGGATTTAAATCCAAAAGACAGAAATCTCAAAGATCTAATAAACCTGAACTGGGAGACAGAAAAGCATCCCATTCTAAACCTCACTGGAGGGCCAGGGAGGGAGCCCCCTGGAGAGTTTGGTGATGCGTGTTGTAGCTCCTGTCCACAGGAGCACATGCACGTGCAAGCACGCACACACACACACACACACACACACACAGTAAAGCCACTGTCAGCGCTCAGATGAACATGCCCTGCCACGCCAGAGCAGTGGGCACCCCGACCCCATCTCACAGGCTCCACCCACAAACAGCCTGGTACATGAAACCCAGCAGTGAGGACACTCAGCAACATGCAACCAGCTCCGGGACGCAGCCAGGGCACCTAAGTCCTGTCCAGCTGGAGGCCAAGATCCATGACTCTAAAGCAGACAGCTCAAAGGACATCAGTGCCCTTCCCTGGCCAACAAGGAGCCCACCTCCAGACACCAGCAATGATTAAAAAAAAATTTTTTTTAAAGCTGTCAGACCAAAAAAAAGATGAAAAACTTGTAACAAGAGAGTAGTGCACATCTGCAGCCCAGCTATGCAGGAGGCTGAGGAAGGAGGGTCTCCTGGTGCCTGCCTGAAAACACATCGAGACCCCTACCCCAGAGGGGGAGGTGACTATGCTTGACTTGGCAACTGTCCTAGGAAACTTGTAACCTTATGAACTATTGCAGGAAGGAGAGGAGTACAGAAACACACATGGCTCTTTGGCCAATAGGAATGGGGCAGCGATGTTTATCTCGTGAAATGCTACAAACAACCCACGTGCAGCACAGGAGACCAAGGTGCCAACAATGGTGCAGACAGGGAAAGGTCAAGTGTGCCACCACCCAAAGCAGGCTCCAGAGACACCAGACAGGGGCGGTAGAGGACTGACTAGAGCGGCAGGCGTGTCCAATGCATGGACAGACCGAGCCTTCACCTCCCTGTGTGAAGCCTCACCTGAAACCTGAAATACCTTCACCCTTGCCAAAATGCAGCTGTTCAACTAAAAAGAAATGTTCGTTCAAATCCACATTATAGAAAAAAAAGAGTTCTAAAGCCTAAAGACTTCTCACGCAATGCCTGCCCCTGGAATCCGCAGGATGGGTGGAAACCTTCAAAGCTCGCAGCAGCAGCAAGAGCCCACTGGGCACATGGACCACAGGGTCACTGCCACTGGGCACAGGATGAGGGAGGGGGTAGACCTTCCGCGCCAGCCCTGAGCCACTGTCTGTCCTGCTGCTGTGTCTCACACACTCATCCCAGAATTATACTGCCATCAAATGAATACTGCAAGTCAGCATAATTAACATAAGCACTTTTGTTTCTTTTGGTCTTTTTGAGACAGGCTCTCACGATGCAGTGCAGGCTGGCCTTGAACTCATTATGTAGCCCAGGCTGGCCTTAAACTCATAGTGATCCTCCTGCCTCAGCCTTCTGAATGGTGGGATTACAGGCGCGTAGCACCACACCTGGTTAACATAAGTGCTTTCTAAAAAACAAAATTCTGGAGACATCAACAAAGGCTCACTGGCACCTCAAAAGTGAAGAGGAGCAGCAGTTATGAAATCCCAAGAACATTTTATACAGCAGCAACCAGCCAAGCCATTCAAAAGCCCTCTCGATGTGAAAAGACCAACTCTCATCAATTAAAATCAATGGAGGAATAACGTAAATTCCTAATGGTTGAAAACAGCTATGCATGCAGCACACCCAGGCTACAGATTCTGGAAAACAAGTGAATCCACGGGAGGCACCGCCCTTGAGAGAGTCCCTGTTCTCAGCCTCGATCCCCTCCCAGGGCTGCACTGTGGGCCTGACTTCCAGTTCCTCCCGCTCTCGGGGCTCTGACCTGGCACAGCCCCCGCCTCATCCACCCACACCACTCGTCCACAGTGGCCCTGGCCCAGGAGCTCCCGAGTGCACAGGCCGCGGCGGGGACGTTTGTGAGCCTGACGGAATGGGATCTGGGGCTGACTGTGGAGCGTGATCCCGTGGGCCACACGGGAACAATGGGTTAACCTCGAGAACCACACCCTGCCAACCTCGAGGATTAGCAGATGGCACAGGAACCCTGGAAGCACTGCTGCAGGGCGCTCACCGTGGCCACACAGTACTCCTCAGGTGCCACCCACCCCCACTCACTGCCTGCTGCCTCTTCAGGGCACAAATGTGACTGGGTGGGTGACCACTCAGGGCCAGCACAGCTCATCAAAAGCTAGGGTGCAAGATGCATCCCACTGTATTGTGTGTGCCCCGAGGAGCCTCAGAATTTCAGGGAAATGGTAATGCCACTCCCCAAGGGGCAATGCTCTTGGGTGGGGCAGAGAAAGACTCCATGACTCAACGTCCACTCTGCCTGCACTGCGCACCTGCGCTGTTACTCAAACCATACTGCTATGGGGACACTCAAGACCTCCTCGAGCTCTAGGATTGGAAGCAAGCAGCAGCCAGGCAGGCACTGGGAAAGACAGCACGGCAGTGGCCAGGAAGCCTCCCCTGCCCAGGGCCCACACGTCCCCTGCAGAGGACGGAAGGGAGGTGCCCAGGCTTCCGGGCTGTGGCAGCAGCAGCAGCAGCGGTGGCAGACAAGTCCCTGCAGGGCCCCGAACCTTGGTTTCCTCTGCAGAGTGACAGGACCCATACGATAAACTCCAAGACTGCAGTCAAACTCCTCAAAGTCACTCCTTGATTGTCTCAGGAGTGACCCTTGAAAGTCCCTAAAATCCGTTTTGAACACAGGACGCACCTGTAAAATCACGACACTGCCGGTTCTCCTGAGGAGCCCTAGTGTGCCTAGTGTGCCAGGGCCGTGGAAGTCCTAACCTGCACAAGCCAGCACCACCCACCCCCACAGCACTGTGTCGGCCCTTAGCCAAGCACAGTCACCAATCCCACTCACTGTCAAGCCAAGGAAACAACATTCATGAAGGCTCGAGACCTTCCCAAGATCACAGAGCCAGTGAAGGAGAACCCCAAGGCAAGTGTGGTGGCGCACACCTATAATCGCAGTCCTCTGGGAGGCTGAAGGAGGCTCACAAGTTCAAGCCCAGCCTAGGCAACTTAAGTGCTTTAGTAAGATCATGTCTCAAAATAAAATAGTAAAAGGGCTGGGACTGTAGCTCAGTACAAAGGCCCTGGATGGAGGGGCTCGGGTCTGAACTGAGACAAGGGATGAGAACCCAGTGCAAAGTGGTTCGTGGGCCTGTGTTGCTGGCTGAGCCTCCTGCCACCCCTCTGCTGAGACACAAGGCATTTCCAAGGGTTATATGGCCTCAGGAGCAAGGCCAGTGGCGCCCGGGCTGCTCTCAGCTGCTCTCAGTTCACCGAGCCAAAGGCGCCTTTCAGGCAGAGGACATCAACAGCTCCTGCCAATCCTGAAAGCACCCCTTTCTGGTTTTCCAAGTGCCCTGGGGCCACAGGTGGCAGGAGTCTTCTCAGCAGAGGAGGAGAAACTCTGCAGCCTGGTCAATGTCTTGGCAGAGAGTGCCAGGAAAGGAGGGGAGAGGACAGAGTCACACGGAACAGGGAGACCGCCCTGCCTGGCTGGCCAGGGCACCAGGACCAGCTCTGTGTTGGTGACTTGGCCCAGGGTTGGACACTTGCGGGCTGCTTCGTTCCAAATCTCTGCTGAACACTGCTCTGCTGACACGGGAGGTGCATGCAGGTCCTCCCATCTTCTCCCCTCCAGCCGTGTGTCACCACCAAGGTGACCACGCTCTGTCTGGGTGCAGAGTCCTCCTCTGCACAGGAAGTGCAGAAGCCCACACACATGCCCACAGCAGCCTTCCAGCCATACCACCCCAGCTCCTGCATGGGGCCTGAGTCGTGCCCAGCAGGTCCTCTGCTCTTTCTGCTGCCCAGAACAGAAAAGGTCCCTGATCACACCATGCACATCAATGATGTCTGGCAGCAGAGCAGGCTGCTGTGAGACATAAGTCACAGTCCCCAGGGTGAGATGCTTTCCCAGGACCAGCTAGGCTGGATAGAGACAGCTAGCAGTCAGAGCTCCAGGCCTGTGGGTGACAGGGCCAGGGCCAGGGCCAGTGACCCCACCATGCCAGCCAGGTGCCACAGCTGCTGAGACATCTTTGCTCTAGGCAGAGGCATCTGACATGCTGGGGACAGATTCTACTCCGTGGTCTGCAGGTAGTGGTTTCACAGGCTTGCACTGTGCACCCAGGACAGCAGTCTCCCAGCACAGGAGATGACACCCTCTGCCAACACACAGGCTACAAGTCAGACCCCGCGTGGGGCTCCCCAAGCTCGGTGAAGGTGGCAGGGCCGTCCCCACGGAGTGCCAGGAGAAAGCAGATGTGTGACAGCTGGCAGCTGGACAAGGTATAAAACACAGGCTGCAGGTGTGCAGCAATAGTGCCAGGTTGGGGACAGCAAGGCCTCTGAGAAGCAGGACCCTTTCACTGCCCAGGATACCTGTGGACTTCCACACTTGATGCCACACACACACACACACACACACACACACACAAACCCTTACCAAAGCAATGCTAAGGCACGCTTGGGAGGAGCGGTGCCTGGTGTGAGTCAGTGGTGAGGGGAGGCTGGGGACAGGGGAAGGGACTTGCTCGAGGTACCTCCACTGAAAGACACATCTTATCCTGAGCATACTTCAGCTACTGCTGCAGTACGCTGGGAAGGGGAAGAGCATCTCAGCAGGGAGTGTGGACCACCCACAGGACAAGAGATCAGGAGGAGCTGATCAACCACTAGTTAGAAGCACTTGCACTCAAGGTAGTCAGAGGCACAAGGAAGGAGGGAACAGCAGTGTAAGGGACAATTCCCAGGGTTCTGCAAACTCCTCCGGAGCCTGGGGCTCCTAATGGGGAGGCAGGGCAGCAGGGATGAGCAGCAACCCTGTCACAGCTCTGCGGGGACTCCAGGATGCCCCTGCCCACATAGAGATATATACGCAGCAAGTGCCGCCTTGCGAGCCACACCGGTCTCCGGCTCTGAAGAAGTCAATCCCCCAACAGAGGTGGAAATTAACCCACGCAACAGCAATTTCCACAACAAGAGAGGTGACACTGCCCTAAGCAGCCCCAGCAACGCACACCTGCCCCCCAGGAAAGCTTTGAGGTGGGGACAAGCTCATCGCTTCCCATCCATCTGGGTCTCATGAATGAAAACTGCACTCATGTGACCATGTCCCCGCTCCAAAAATAACCCTGCTGCAGTGAGAGGAAGGAGCTGCTGGCCGCACCACCTTGTGCAGGCCCATCTCGGCTTAGAGCGAGGGCGAGCAGAGAACACGCATGGTGTGCCCTCCACCTTATGTAACCGTCCCTTGCTCGAGCTGGCAGCAGCAGATTTTTCAGCACCATAAATAGCTCTGGCCCTGCCAAGGCACCAGGCTGAGAGGCCATGACAGCCCACTGACCCTCCATGCCCAGTGGAACCTTTGTGTACCATCCAGCATGCTGAATCTGGTGACACGAGGTGGACAGAGTCCAGCATAGACATAAGTCACCTCAGGGAGGACACCAAGGCTGGGCAGGATGCTGCTGGGCAATGTAGGTGACATAAAGGCAGCACATGACCCTGCGTGGGGCTTCCCAGCACACCAGGCCAGGGGCTCACTCTGGAGGGGAATGGGCCCTTGGTCACCTCACCCTGCCCATTGGGCACATGACCAGGCTGGTGGGCAGCAGGGGAGCAGCACAGAATGACACAGCAATCCCCACTGCCAGCCCCCGTCAGCAAGCCAGGAGCAGAAGGTGGCTCTGCTCACATCCCAGGGCACCAGGAGGAGTCTGGGAGAGGCTGACACCAGTCAGGGTGCACAGCAGGACAGTGCCCTCGCCCCGAGCCCTGTGCAGCACATTGCTGGGAACTGGAGACTCCAGGTACAGAGCTACGGCTCTGAGGAGGAGAACCGTGTGACAAAAGCTCCAAGCATCCCGTGCCGGGAAGCCCAGGGCCCATCCGGCACCTCCCTCTGCAGGGGTACAGGGCTCGGGGCACAGAAGAAACAGAGCTGAGGGCCAGGAGAAGCAAAGCCGGGAGCTTCCCTGGCCCCCCAAAATCAGGCCAGAGTCAGTGCTCTTTGTGCCGTGGCCCGAGTAGTGGCCACCGGGCCACCACAGCCTCGCACAAAGTTGGCAAAGTGACTCCTAGAAAACACGAAGTCAGGTGGGACAGGAGCACAGTGCTGTCTGAAACCCCACCTGAGGTCTTGCTTACACTGCACTCAGAGCTTTTAAAAAATCACAAGAGCCAGGAGCAGTGGTGCACACCTTTAATCCCAGCACTCCAGGAGGCTGAGGCAGGAAACCCACAGCAGTCTGGGGCCCACACCATCGCCTCTGCAGGCCACTGATGGGTGAGCTGAGCAGCCTGTCTGCAGCTGGTTTAACTCACAGCACAGGTAGACCTACTGGGCAGGGAGCACACCAGGGACACAGCAGCACAGTGCAGTCTTCTCTTACCGGGACTGGACTTGAAGAGCTTCTGAACAAAGACCAGAAGCGTAAAAAGAACAAAACTAATGAAACACAATTTTTAAGAGTGTAAGATAATAGCTCTTTGAAAATAAATGCACTCAAACAATGAAGGTTTTTCAAACTCCAGAAAAAATGTAAATCCACATAACAAAATTTCTAGGTATGAAGCTTATTAAAAGAAATTCAGCAGTAAAAAGTTCTTGAAAAAAAACAGTGCTAATATTCAAATAAGTGAAACGGAGAACAAGGAGGATCCAATGCCATGTTCCGCGCTCACTGCCCAATCCTAGTCCTGATTGAAGCCCACACCACCCAAGCATGCCTGCAGAGACCTCACTCACACGCAGGAACCTGCGTCAGAGATAATCCCGCAGCTGAGCTGTTCCCTCAGCAAAGCATAACCATCCTCAGGATGGAACCGTCCTCTTAGCATCTGTAGGACACTGACAAACTGGAAAATGGAAACATCTGACTGGGCCCAGAAGAGACACCCAGGACAGTGGAGGGGGCGGAGTGGGTCACAGACCTGGCAGGGAGCACATCACAGCTGCTCACACTGACACACACAGACCGAGGGAGCCTGGTTCCAGCAGAGCCCACCCGCGCCCAGGACCACCGGGGCTCTGCATCCCCACTGCCCAGGCCCTGCCGGCCCCCAACAATCCACTGCAGTGTCTCAGCCCCCTACATCTTGGGGCAGCTCTGAGTACATCTCATAGCCACCTCCAAAGGCTCCCGACAGCTCTGTGACGACTGCCCTGGGGGATGGAAAGGCACAGTCAGCAGAAGTCGTGAGGCCCTGAACAGCCCCTGTTCCGCTACACCCAACCCTCACCAGTGCACGGGGAATGAGAATAGCACTGCGCAGTACACGCTTGCGTGAGCTGTCACACTCGCCGCACGGATGGGAGGAAAGCACACTCCAGGCACACACATGTGCCTGCTGTCGTGGAGCTGACCCCACAGGATGAGGGTGCCCTGCTGGAGAGGGGGCCCCATCTCAACAGGATTCTCCCACCGCAGGCTCTGCACACACATCACCTTCCTGTGACACGGGTGCAGCCCACTGGGGGCAGACCCCGCCTGTGCCATGCCCGCCCTCTGCACCTGGACACAGGCAAACTCAGCGAGGGATGACGACGTTGGTGACTCAGCCGTGATGCCCCAGCCTGCTGACGAAGCCACACTGATTCTTCAGCCTTTACAGTCAGTCACCTGGCAGGCCAATTAGGGCTGTAACCAGCCAGGAAGTACAGTGGGTTTTCACTGAGTCACCTGTCACATGAGTACAGGAGGGAAGGTCGGAGGGGCTCCTGGAGTGACCAGTGCTTCCTGGTCAGCTTCTGAACCCATCTGCAAAACTTACACGCTGCTGGGGGAGGGAGGGGGAAATGTCACCAAGCCAAGGGGAACAGGAAGTATTTGTTTTAGAGCCTGTAGACAGAATAAAGCCTCATTTCCATTTCTGTATCAGTTTCTCAGCGATGAACTACAGTGAAATCACAGCCCTGTGTTTTTGAAAACAGATTCTGCAGCTATGGAAACGAAGCTGTCACCACATTCTGACTGCACTGTAGACCCGCTAAGGAGAGCGTCTCGGCACAGACACAGCCATCTTCTTTTCCACAAACATAGCTCACCACAAGCAATGTGAAAATCCCCCAAAACTAGTTTTCTGAATAACTGCAATGAAAGTTCCTTCAACCAGTGAACCCAACATCAGATACCGACCTGTGTGGAAGGAATTCTATTCCTAATTTATTAACCCTAAGTGACCCCCAGAGGCAAGCGGCCTTCACTCAGTCTGCATGAAGGTCCGATTCCAGGCTGAAACCTGGTGGAAAGGAGATTCTCTACAAAGCATGGGTGTCAGCACCTGGAAAGAAGGCAACAACGGGATCCCAGCAGCCCCCACAGTGCCACAAGAGGTGGCACAGTAATTAGGAGTGGGTGGCCTGAGGGCAGAAGCCAAGAGCCTATGTACCAGGACACCCCAAAAAACCAAGGCCAGGCCAGAGCAGCGCCTCCCCACCCCCTGGAAGGCACTCAATTCATCTGATCAGGTCAGCCAGTCCTGCAGCCACACTCCACAGCATGGCCTTCATGCCAGCACTGTGATAAGCATGGCCACAAAGGCAGAGCGACACAGGAAGTGGACACCAGAAAAACGGCAGCTCAGAACTGGCTGGAGTGGGCAGGGAGGACCCCTTCTCGGGAGCTCACGCCACAATGCTTTGCCAAGCCAGCTGTCATTCGTGCCCTCCACAACCTGCACTGTACCTCTCCACGGCCCCCGTAGGCTGGACGCACCCTGAAGTTTACTGCAGTTTACCGCAGCCTGTGAATACGGCCTGCTGCCAAGGCCACACCCTGCTTGGCTCAGGAGGGTCACACTTTCAAGGACAGCATGGTGTTCTCTCTAGGGTGCCTTTCAATGTTTAACTGCCAGGTCTTAAAACTCAAAGGCTTTCATATAAACCTGTACCTCCCTCAGCCTCTCGTTGTGTTCCAGGTGTGGCCATACAGGCTCCCCCCAGCCATCCCAGGTGCCCCCCACAGCAGTGCCTGCTCCCTGGCTCCCAGCCGTCCCTCCTGCTGTCTGCCTGTCTGTCAGCATGCTGCCCAAGAGCAAAGACACTTTAGAAGCTTCCATCATGCCAGGTAATTCTGGTCTTGGCTGGTCCCCTTTCTTATATCAATACCATCTTTGCAAATTTCCAGTTAAAAAGAATGTCTGGAAAGGGACCAATTTTAAGCACATTTCTGGATAGTTTGTTACTCACATTCACAATTGCAGCATGCAACCCAAAATAAAAGGTACCTCAGGAACCCTTAGAACTGACACAAGGTGGATTTTCTCCATCAAATTCTCCAACCAGAATTCCACAGGGTTTGAAATTTACTAGACATTCAAAGACCAGATAATTCCAGTGACGCTTACACTGGTCCAGTGCACAGGCCGTGAAATCACAGCATAGGACTGACACCAGCAAGGTAAGCCCAGTTCAAGGTTTTAAACTCCACTAATGGTGTCCACCATCCATACTACTCATCTAAGGAGAAAAACCCCAATAACACCCATAAGTGCTGAAATACCTTCCATAAAATTCAGCATCAACTTCCCCAAAACAGGAACTGATGGGTGCAGCCCACAGACCTGGAGCCAACACCCGGCACTATGGGGACCAGCAACATCCACAGTGAGGTATGGACCAGGACAAGGGTGTCCACAAACCCCACCATGCATGAGGTGTCAGTCAGTGAACACAATCCCACCAAAGGAGAAAATCAGCAGCAGCAGAATGGAAACAGAAGTAGTGAGATTATCCCCTCACAGACAACCTGACCCTATTCCTAGAGTAAGAAGGCCAACCATGAAGTAATGTAGCAGGGCACGTTACCAACATTCCTTATTACACTACACGAAAAGCAAAAGACTTTTTTTTTTTTTTTTTGGAGACACGGTCTTGCTACGTAATTCAGATTGATCTTGAGCTTACTATGTAGCCCACGCTGGCCTCGACCTCCCAGCAATCCTCCTGCCTCAGCCTCCCAAGTGCTGGAGATACAGGCGTACACTGCAAGGCCCAGCACAACAGACCTCATATCCATGGACAATGACCAGTTAGAAGACACAATAGAAAATAAAATTCCATACCTCACAGCAAAATTAAAATACTACTCAGAAACAAACTGTAAAAGGTGGAAAACATTATGATATGCATTGTAAAATACAGGAAGCAACCTAAATGTTTGCATGTAAGAGTTAACAATGGAATACTGTGCAGCAGTAAAGAACAAAGAGAAATAGTTCCAGAGTGATTATGGAAAAGCTCCTGGAATATATTCCTCAGTGAAAAATGAAAGGTTATATAAAGATCACTGCTTTTTGCACATGAAAAATTCAATTGTATGATTATTTTTTAATAAAAGCTAAAATGTGTGTACTAAACATGTAATAATAAAATTCAAAATAAAAACAAATAACAATAGGGCAGGGGATTTAGCTCAGTGTTTAAGTGCCTGCCTGGCAAGTACAAGGTCATGAGTTCGATCCCTGGTACCAAAAAAAGAAAAAAAAAAAAGTAACAATAAACTTGCTCACATGGGGAGTCAACAGAAGCAGAAGAGATTAGAGGATGACAAGCCATCTCTGGCCACCTTTTTCTGTATTTTGACTTTTGACCATGCACCTGCTTTACATAACCAAAAATTAAAATAAGTCAGTGAAGATGAGGGACCTAAAACTACACTGAAATCGGGAGAGAGGAACCTAACCGTAGAGCCAGTTAGCAGCAAACACCCAGAAGACAGGAGCGTGTCGGCGTCACTCTTCACCTCATACTCCGCACACGCACAGGGGAGACATCTGGGGGACACATGCAGGAGGTGACCTTGGACTTCACCTAGGGAGTGTGCCGACAGTTGCTGTAAGGGAATGAGGAATTTCACAGTTAATCCGAGCGTGTTTTCTGTGCGGTGCGTGGGAGGTGGAAGGGCAGGGGGAGTGCTCTCACGGGAAGGAAAAGCCCTTGAGCCGGTGACTGTGTGGCTGGAGTCTGAGCTTTCAGGGCGGAAGCGGGTGGGCAGGTGGGCAGGTCCAGGCCAGCTTGCCACACTACTCCAGGCGATGACCACATGGCGACCACAGGGCCCCTGCCTCGGGCCCCCGCTGTCCACACGGTGAATGAAGCCAGGGGCTGGGTCATCCATCAGAAAGCGTCGTGAGCAAGCAGTGAGGAGTGCACAAAGAGATCGATCGGCTTTGTGGCCTGCCCTACCACAGCCACCACCCCAGGACCGCTGACCAGAAGCAGGCAGTACCAACTGGAGCAGCTTTGCTCAATGCGATCTCTTCGTTAAGAGGTACAGCTACTTAACCCACCCAAACCCACCCCAATGTTCTAAGGTAAAGGCCATCCGTAAGTTGTTTGCAGAGAAGCTTTGGGTTCCAAGGAAGTTGGGCGCACATATTTTTTTTTAATGTTTATAATTTGTTTTTATTTTGAATTTTATTATTACATGTTTATTACACACATTTTAGCTTTGGTATCTTAGCAGTCTACAAGCAGCTTAAACTGTTTATCAATGCGCTTGTTTTTGTATGACAAGTTCACAAGGAAGCAATGCCATTCTGTGCTTCTCAGGGCCAGGGTGTAGCTCAGCAGCACAGCGCCTGCCTGGGAAGCACAAAGTCCTGAGTTCAATTTCCGGTACCAAGAAGTATCTCAGATTCCGAGAACTCCCAGGAGCTGCACATTGGTAGCTTGGACACTAAGCTGGAAATGTGTTGCTTCTCAGAGTCTCCCAGCCCGGCCTGGGCCTCTGGGAAGGAGCACGTGTTCATGATCAATCCGGAAGCACTGGTCTCCCTGGCAACTTGGGTATTTCAGTTATCAACTGTTCTGGACCCACCCCCAGCCCGCCTGCTTAAAAACAGTGGTGACTTCTCACAGTGCTTGGCTGGCAGAGCTCAAATGGGCTGTCTTTCTGTTTAGTCAGAGACCACCTATCAACAAATGGATGTGGCGATGTTCCAATAAAACTTTATTTGCAGCACCAGGAGAAAGCCTGGTCTGGGATCGAAGAGCTGTGCCTGGAGGTCCCACGGTGCTCCTCCCTGGCAGCTGGCCCTTGGGAGTGGCTCTTCCTCAGCTGAAAAACTAGGATCATGTGGTCCCTCCCCCAAGGTGACAGCTGTAAGGTCCAAGTGCACCACGTGGACCCCTCCATAAAACAAGTGTGCCTTGTTCCAGCTGCAGCACCCGCAGAGCCACTCCTGTGGGGCTATGGGAAGTCCAGCCAGGCGGGGACAGGGGATGGCCGGGCACTGGGTTCCCACGAAGTGAAACCTGCCTGATAGCATTCTGTGGCACACTGAACAGTCTTTGTTAGGGACCTGGCACTGTTCCACTCTTTCTCAACAGCAAAATACCTTGTTTTAAGGCAAACAGAAAACACTGACACAATCTGTATTTCACAAATAAGCGGTGTCCATGGTCAGGAAAAAGGAAAGAATAACCACCAGGTCCTTTGGAGGCACAACCATTTAATCACCCTGTATCTACGCCAGTTTGCAGCTCCTACAGTTAAACAAAACACAGTCTCTGACTTGTAAAATGCTAAAAGCAGCACCAGAATTGTTTTAAAACATGTGGATGCAAGTTTTATTTTTCTGAAATTGGCACCGGTAGAAAAAAATGATTCAAAAAATTTTTTTCGCCACATAGAACTGAGCACTCAGTCCGTATCGCCTTACCATACCAGGAGTCTACCAGGAGGACAGGAGCTTCCCAAGAACCACTAGCAGCCTTCTACCCCTGTGTCTGGAAATTTCCGTTTCTCCCCAGGACAGTGGGCAGACCCGGAGCCAAGTGACCCTGCCCTGCCCAGCAGCCCCTCGCAGTGTCCGAGGAGCAGCTGTCCCAAGCCCACCAGAGACAGCTGCCTTCTGGAAGGTGTGGCCCCGAGCCCAGCGTGAGTGCTGTGCCTGTCCGCTTCAGCCGGCGTCCCCTCCTCAAGCAACCTGGCCATCACCCAAGGCACAGCACCACAGGATAAAGCTGCAGCCCCAGCGCTGGGCGGGTGGGCAGGTGCACTTGCTGCTCCTGACTCACAGACTAATAAACTGGGTTTACTGTTGGTCTTCTCACTTGTAAAGCAGAAGGTAAGGAGGGCAGAGGGCTTAGCATAACACAAGCAAACGTGAACTTTCCCAGGCGCCCTTGGGCCTGTGGTGGAGCAGAATGGAGCTCTCACATGACAGCAGAGCCTATATTAAGCATCTTGGGACGACCTTCTAAATAAGTCCAAGCACACTGAGCCGGCCTGGCCCCAGGGCTCCCGGCCGCTGACCGCCTCTTGCCTCCTGCTTGGGAACTGCAGCCCTTCCTGCCAGCTCCTGTCTGGGCAGTGTCCACTCTGCTCCCCGGGTTCAGACGTACTGTGAAATGACTGCTGTGTGTGTGTGTGTCACACACGCGTGTGGCTGTGTAGTCCCATTGCACTGGAAGCCTGAGGCTGGTGTTATGCCAGTTGTGAACACTGTGACACTGGACCAAGGGTGCGTGGGAACTCCCTGAACTCTCAATCTGCAACTCGAGTTTCTGTAGACCTAGAATTAGGCCAGAACAGAGTTCGGAAAATGAAGCAGCACAAGTCAGCTCCGAGGCCAAGCACAGCATTCCAGTCTCCACAGGGTCCTCATGAAAGCCACTGAGTGCCTTGGAGGCCGGACTGTTCAGCCTGAGTGAAGCTGGAGAGAGCCCCAGGGACTGCCCAACACCCAGCATCAACGTGACAGGGCTCACATGAAGGCTTCTCCCAGGGACAGATCAAAACGGGAAAGCCATGAGACAGGGCAACATGGTGCCACATCCCTGTCATCCTGGTCCTCGAGGAGGCTGAGCCAGGAGGACCACAAGTTCAAACCCAGGCTGGGCAACTTAGTGAAACCATACTTCAAAATAAAAATTCTGTAAAGGTTACTGGGGATGTAGCTCAGTGTGAAGGTCCTGGGTGCCATTCCCAGTGACACAAAAGTAAATAAATCAGCAAAAACAGTGAGGTGCTCAGGAAGCCAGGCCCGCGAGAGAGGCGCCCCGTCTTACCACTCTGCTCCTGTCCCCAGGGTCAAAGCCACCCCACCCTGGCCTCATAAACACCAAGGACACACCACAGCCAGGACAGCTTCTGGTCTGGCCTTGGTCTTTTTAAATACACCTGAAGTCATTTTTATTCAGCTTTTCTGGTAGGCCTAACTCACTATTCCCTAAAATATAAATGAAAGCAAAATAAGACAGATTATAGGAAGTAGGGAGGTGGATCTTTTGCAGATGCTAAGGGAACCAAGAGGTGCGGGGAACATGATCACAATGTACTGCAAACATGGATAACAAAAATAAAAGTGAAAAAAAGGGAAGCGAAGACCTCCCTCCCACCCCAGGAAGCCCAGAGCCCCGTCCACACTGCACGGCCCCACCTCTCACACTGCCCTTCCTTTCCTCTGGGAAGCAACCCTTCCGCCAGGCCAGGCGTGGCAAGCACATCAGTGCCGCCACAGGCAGACGCAGGAGGACTGCAAGTTCAAGCTCTGCCGGCCCTACGCGGCTGACTTGCCAAACCCTGTCTCAAAGTCAGTACAAAACAGGGAGAGCAAGGCAGTGCAAAGGCTCTGGGTGTGACCAAGTCCCCCAAGTACAGTCATCCCCACACTCGCTCAGCACCCATGACCCAAACAGCAGGAGCACATGGGGCTGGGCTCCGCCATCCCTGTTCACCCGCTCACAGGACCCCAACACAGCCCACCGGCATGGGTGTGATCCCAGCGGCCAGCCCGTCTGTCTGACATGGTTTTCTGGGGTGAACGAGCAAAGCACAGAGGTTCTACAGAAAGGGTGTTTGTTATGCAGAAACAGTAATAAATACACTCCGAGCCACTGCCCTGTCATTCAGCCTGTCCCTCGGGCCTTACGGTCCTATACTAGTGTCCCTCAGGTGCACACATTATTGTGCCTGTCACCCAGCTCAGTCCTCACCTCTGTGGCAGGGGTATGGGCATCGACACCAGGAAGAGAACGGAACACTCAGCACCCTGACAAGAATGCCCTTGCCACAGGGAATAACCTAACACCCAGCACCCAGCCCCTGTCACAGATAATAACCTAATACCCAGCACCCTGACTAAAATGACCCTGCCATAGATAATAACCTAACACCTAGCACCCTGCCTAGAATGTCCTTGCCATAGAGAATAATCTAACACCCAGCACCCTGCCTAGATCACCCCTGCTACAGATAATAACCAAACACCTATCACCCTGCCTAGGATGTCCCTGCCACAGATAATAACTTAACACCCAGTACCATGCCTAGAACACCCCTGCTACAGATAATAACCTAACACCCAGCACCCTGCCTAGAATGCCCCCGCCACAGATAATAACACCCAACACCTAGCCTAGAAACCCATGCCACAGATAATAACATAACACCTACCACCCTGACTAGGACGTCCCTAACACCTAGCACCTAGCCTAAAATACTCTGCCATCACTGGGCGCCAACAGAAGCCTGCGGAGCAGTGTGCTCCATTTTATTGATGTTAAAGTAAAACTCTCTTGCATCGGTTGTATTTTCTGGTTTCTTTAAACACACAAGAATAAGAACACAAACTGGGCAGATGTGGGTGCAGTGGCAGGGGAGCCCCAAGGTCACAGGGTGCTTTATGGAGAGGAGGTACAAGGCCGGCCCACGCCTGGTCTCAGGCAGCAGCTGGGTCCACAACAAGGGCCACAGACAGCAGCACGCGGTGGCTGGGGAAAGGACCCCAGGAGCCATCCTAGATAGCCAGTTTCCGAGGGTACCAGGCCCAGGCCCACGCCACAGCTGGCAGGGCAGAGGCCACCTGAGTGGTGAGGGGTGTCCCATCCAGGCAAAGTGTAAGGACTGCGGGGAGCGGGGCTGCTTCCCTTGGCGAGAGAGGGAGTCAGCAGGGGTGCAGCGGACCGTCACCTCCTCTCCTCCTCCCTCCATGTTTCCTTCCTTCCACTCTTCTTTCTTTCCTTCTGTCTTCCCTCTTGGCCATCCTTTTCCTCTCTCCCTCCCTCCATTTCCTCCTCCTCCCTAATTTTCTCCCTCCCACCCTTCCTTCCTTCCTTCCTTCCTTCCTCATATCCATTATTTCTTCCTCCTTTCTTCCTTCCCCCTTCCCTCCCTCGCCTCTTTCCTCCCTTCCTCCAGAAGCACCCCTGAGGCCGCCTGCAGTCCTGCTGAGTAAAACACAGGCATCAAATGGACTCCAGCCCCCAGGGCTCCACAGCCCAGCTATGTCCACTCAGGAGTAGTCCATGCTCCTGGATGTCAGGGTATCTGGACACCGAAGAGAAGTTCAGAGCAGCTTCAATCACTACTCCTTAAATATGCCACCCCCGCCCTTGGGACGCAGCCTGCTAGATGCCACTGGGCTTGGGCAGGGAGGCGGCAGAAGATGCCTTTCACCACGGGCCTATTAATAGCGGCAGTGCGTGACTCAGGCTCCAGGCTGGCCCCGGCCATCTGAACCAGCTCCCTCTCTGACCAAACTCAAGTCTCTTAAGCAGGGTTTTTCCTTAAACCTTCGTACTGTGAATGGACAGCCTAAGCTCAAAAGTGTCACCGTAAAAAGGGTGCAGAGCAGTGTTTGATTACAATCAGGGCTAGAGAAACATTGAGGACCAGGAATTTCCAAGCAATCTAAAACAAGTCAATGTTCAATCCCAACACAGCATGCAGACAGGAAAACTGCACACTTCAGAGCTGCACTTGGGACAACATTAAAAAGCAGGCTTATCCCCCTTTCCTCAATAGCTGAGTGAACAAGACAAAAAGAAAAAGAATCCCTCCCCTTCCTACTCCTCAGAGAAATCACCTAGTAACAGCTCATAGGTCTGCTCAGCACAATTTAAAATCACTACAGCAGAGAAAGTCTGCTCATGCTGAAAAACTGAAGAGCATGTTTAAAGATGCTTATCCAGGATGTGATAGCACTGAAGCCCAACAGGACACACAAGAAGAGACACGCAACACAACAGTCCCTCGAGGAGCCAAAGACCAAAGTCAGACAGGTGACAGCAAGTGGCAAAGCCGGGGCACACTGGAGCGCAGACGCTGCTGGAAAGGATCCAACTGGACCCAGTAGTGGGCACCCAGCCAGGCAGTTTCTCCCCAGGCTGACTACAGGGTCCCCACGAGGCCTAGCGATTTCACTCGCAGCTCTTTCACTACCAACGGCAACAAAACACTCGTCTTTGGACACCCAGGCAATATTCTTCAGAGCAGCCTGCAAGCAGAAACGATCCCAAAGACCACTGGTGGACACATGAATCAAATATGACCACAGGCCGGGATGCCAGCCGTCAGGGAAGGGACAGGTGCCGAGACGAGACAGAGCCCAAGGACCGCGTGTCATGGCTGCGCCCGCGGAAGTCTCCAGTCGGAGATCTGAGGCATGGGACAAGGTCAGCAGGGGCCAGGGTAGAGTGCTGGCTGAAGCAGGGTCACCTCAGATGAACATGGGTTTCCTTCTGGGGCAGTGAAAGTGTCCTAAAACGGCCACAGCACTGGCTACACAGCCCCAGGGCCACACAGAGAGCGCTGGACACCAGTCCTGCGATGGAGGCACCGCACAGGACTAGGTCTCAGCAAAGCTGCTGTTCACAAAGGTTTCACAAAAACTTTTAAAAGGAGGGGGCTGCAGAGGAACAGGACAAGGCCCACAGAGTCCCTGGGCTGTGAGGCTGCTCTGCACCCTGAGCCCTGTGTCAGGAGTCATGGAACAGCACTCAAAAAGAAAAAAGCCCAAGACGTAAAAATGGAAACAAAGCTTTTAGGGGAGGGGAAAGAGGAAAAAACAAAAGAATCAAGGTACATCATGTGCAGCCAGCCACGAATTTCCTATGATGAATGTGATCGTTACATGTACCTAAAATATACCAATAAACAATTAAAATTCAAAAAGTAAAATCTCATAAAGTCTGTTCTGCTGTCTAATTCTAAAAATAAAAATTTCTCAAAAGCCTATGACTTCTGGCCAGGTGTGGTGCTGCACACCTGTCATCCCAGCACTTGGGAGGCTGAGGCAGGAGGATTGCTACAAGTTCAAGGCCAGCCTGGGTTACACAGTGAGGTCAGGATCAGCCTGAACTACATAGTAAGAGCCTGGGCCAAAAAACAAAAAACAAAACAAAAAGTCTATGACTTCCTCTCAGCACTCAGGGAGGCTGAGGAGGGAGAATCACAAGTTCAACTCCCACCTGGGTAACTTGGCAGGCACTGTTTCAAAATAAAAAAATGTTTTTAAAAGGCCAAGGATGCAGCTTAGTGGTAGCACACACCTGGCTCCCATCTCCAGTACCATATGCACAAAAAGTACTCAGCTGTGGACGGACTCAAGTGACACACTAACAAACACTCAGAGCCATCAAGGCAATGACGAGGGGAACTGATTCACCTCTTGCTGACTCCGTGCCTGCCTAAGTGAACAAACGACCGTGTTATTTCTGTTTTCCACCACGCTTAGAATTTCCACCATACAGAAAATACTTCTGGAAATTTTCAACCATCTGAAAGTAGGCGTGTCAGTGGTAAAAGGGAAACAGGCTGAGTGTATAAATAACAATCTTAAAGAGCTCTTCTCTGAGGGCCCGGTGGAGGGAGGCCAGCAGCGGATGCACAGGGGCCCGGTGCACAAAGGCCTGGTGCTTCTGCTCTGGTCGCAGGGCCCGGATCCCAAGGTCAGGCAGCCGCGCGGAGAAGCATTACCTGGCTCCCAGGCATGGGCAGCCCATCTCGGGCTCTCATGGAGCTCAGGGCTCTCCAAAGGCAGCTTCCCAGAGACACAGGCCATCCACAGGAGCCTACTTGTTACCTGCTTCTCACATCCCCCCAGGGACCAGGCCCCAGCACATGAACCCTGGACACACAGAGCCACGGCAGCGCCACAGCACGGGTAGGCTGCCTCACATCCTCCCAACCACCTGCTGAAACACAGCATGCTCCAGCCCTGGCCTTCAGGTCTCTCCATGTGCAGCTCCAACCCATCTCCCCTTATGCCTCAGTTTACCCAAGAGCACAGGACATAACAAGGAAGCAGGGGAGCCAGGCCCGAGGCACTCTGCAGCTGCTGGGTATTCAGCTGCTGGGTGAATACCCAGCACTCGGGGTGCACATGTCACCAACTGTGTGCACAGCACTGGCACGTGAGGAGCCCTGGGAAAATGACGGGGACCATGACTGCCGAAGAGGGCCCTACAAGCACATGTGGTCCATGTCACATACCCACATCCCACACCCTCCACACTTCGAGGACGCCAGGAAGCTGGGCTCAGGGAAGAGAGAGGACTGGATTTGAGGAGAGCAGGGAGCAGGAGAATTACCCACTGAAATCCAAGGTGGACCTTCGTACAGCTGGAGATACGTGCTGGCGTCAGGTGGGGTCAGGGGTGGGCACACCGTCTGCAGGAACAGAGCGGTGAGCCCACAGCCGGTCACAGAGGAAGCAGAGGGCCTAGGGCTGAGTTTTCACGGTCACCTCTGCCCTTGGCCAGCTGAGACCTGCTCCACCTGCAGGCGGGGTCAGGCACGGTCAGTGAGGCTTGGCTCAGCGAGGTCCTCAGGAAAGGTGCCAGCTCCTGGCCAGGGCCGAGGAGGCAGCAGCTACTGCAACAGCTAGTGCTGCTGTCTCTGCCTCTGCCTCTGTCTGTCTCTGTTTCTTCCTCCGCCTTGAGCCCAGGAGAACTGCTCGGTGCCACAGCAGGGGCTTAGAGAGAGGCCCCAGCTCCTCCGCAAGGGGCCCCCCTCGCCTACCCAGAGGGCCCTCTGGCCTCCGCCTCTGCTACCAGCACCCATCCTCCCGCCTCTGGTCCACTCCCAGTCTTTACTTTTCTGACACAAGCTCCACTCGGCTATTGCACTACACCTACTGTAAACATGTGATCACAGCCACCCAGACAGGGTCCATAAGGCCCGTCGCCTGAGCGCATGGCAGAGACAAGGGGCCATTGTGTGCGACGAGGCCTGGGAGAAGCGGAGCTCATGAAAATGGCCATTGTTCAGGAAAGGACAGCCAGCTCCATTCCAGGAGTGCAGGAAAAAGCAGCACTGGGCCTCAGTGAGCCAGCGGTGGAAACAGTGAGGGAGTGGCCCGAGTCAGGCCTCAGGGTGACCAGGAGCCTTGAGCCCCAGCAGTCACTGTGTACTCAGGGCCTCCATCCTCCGCGCTACAGGTCTGGGTACCTGAGTCTACACACCGCAGAGCAGTGGTGTGGAGGGGCCCCGAGTTCCGGTGGCTGCTGGCCCCACACCCCCCTCAGATCCTGCTTGTTCTACACATCATGCAAATAGCACAGGTTATATTTTCCTAAAGATTAAATCTCACTGCCCTGTCCAGTTACCACCTTCCCAGAACAGAGCAGAATCCATCCAACAAAGCACGAGGGGGCTTAGGCAGGGACCAAAGGGGCCACTTCTTGGGGCACCCTGAGGGAAGCCCACAGTCCACTGCTGCCCAGGGCCATCTGAGCCTCTTGGGAGGCCTGTGACACAGATTGCTGCCCACACGGAGTCAGGAATCTGCATTTCTGACAAGGTTGCAGGTGGGCCGACTGTGAGGGTCAGGGTTCTAAACCAGTACTCGAACCCAGGCCACACCCCCAAGCCACAGACCCTGTGAAGTCTAGCACAGGCGACATCAGGCCCCTAGAATGAGATATGTCTTTATTTTTAACCGTCCTTATATTCTCTGTGCGCCTGGACTGCACCAAGGCTCCCTGCTCCTGACAGCATCTGTAACTCTACTTGCTCAAAAGCTGGGCAGGTGCTACACCACCAAGTCACAGGGGACAGGCAGCTTCACGTTGCAACACTGGTGAATGAGTCCTCGAGTGTTGCTGGGCAGCAGAGATAATGTGGTAAGGCGGGGAGGTCTAATAAGCAAATGACCCAGCCAACCATGCCCAGGCCATACCAGGACTGTGCCTGGCCTGGACTTCCACTGTCTTTCACCACTGCGAGGACAGAGGACCCATGGTCTCACAGTTCTCTTCCTTCTGGTGCAGAACGGTTCATCCTGTAGCCAGCAGCAGGGCCCACAATCCTTTGCAAACCTGCACAGCCTTTCCAAGTCCCTGCAGCCCCAGAACCATCCGACAGCACTCGGCTATTCCAGGCTGTCCAAAGGAACAGAGCCAGTGCAAGCAGAGCACAGCAATTTGTTGGCCAGCTGGGGGTAGCAGTGAGATAAAGGGGCATCCCCTTCCAGTGGGCACCGGACTCGGAACAGGGTCAGTGCCACTTCTACCTCACCTTGCCTCATGGAAGATGACAACTCAGGGCCCTAAAGAGTTATCAAAGACAGGACCAAAGAGGATCTGCCCTACCCTGGCCTTCACAGGGGTCAACTCAGAAGACTGGGAGCTCGAGAAGGCTGGTGACGCCACCAGGACTGTGACAGCAATGAGGAGATCCACCTGTCACCACCAGCAGACAATACTTTGTGCCCCATGCCTGCACTTGCTGACCAGCCTGGGAAAGAGAAGACCAACAGTTGCCATGAAATGGGACTATGTGTGTATTAGCTCTTCTGTGCATAAAAACAAACCTTCTTCCTTAAACTAGAAAAGAACCAGCTGCAGCCTTAACTCTCCAGTGAAACTAGAAGCTTTCTGAGGATCGGGATCAGTCTTGCAGCCCAAAGCGGGAGGAGCTGCCAGAGTTTACAAAGAGAACGTGGGACCCTCCCCGAAGGGGCGCCCGCCTGCCTCCCCACCCGTACACTAGGTGCTATCCACCTGGAGAAGCAGAGGCAGGGTGCTGACGCAGGCACCCTAGCAGGCAGGACAGGGTGGGGCAGCGGCGGGGGAGCACTGGGCTTAGGCCTGGGTGCCGTCCCCAGCACAGCAAAAAAAAAAAAGTGAAAAACTAAAAGCCCAGCAAGTACACTAGAAACAGGAGTGTGCAAAATCTACACACTGAACACACGAGAGCCCTGGCACATTCAGCCCAGCTCCCTGCCAGCCCCAGCCGTCAGGCAAGGAGGGGACCAGAGAGATCTACTTAGATCCAAGAGGAGACAATGGGCAGCTTCAGGGTCTCCAAGAGGAGACGCTGGAGCAAACCAGAAGAGGGTGGGAGAGACAGCGCGAGGCAAGAAGGAAATGTCGGACATCGTCAAGCCCGCTGACAGAGACAGCAGAGCTAAGAAGGGCACAGGTTCTAAGAGTGGAAGGGCTTTGGGGAAAGCTTCTGAAAACCGGAAAATTGGCAATGAAAACAAAATCAATCACACAACAGGACTAAGGAGAAGGCTGGAGAAATCTCAAGAGAGAGGATGAGAATAAGAGTAAGATATAAACAACAAGATTGGTGCCAGAGGAGTGCCAGCATGAGAGGGGAGTGAGAGGAGGGGATCCCAGATCCAGGCGATGAGCATTCCTGGGACGGCAGGACAAGACCTGGGTGGGAAGGGCTGGCGAGCACCCATGGTGGACCAGAAGTTCCGCATGGCATCCGAAGTTCAGAAGCTTCTCCAGCCTCCAGAGAAAATCAAGACATGCAGAGGAACTGGGACAAGGTGGCAACCCAAGATTCAGGACAAGGACGCCACCCTCAGGCCCTGGGGACACTCTTTACCTGAGTCCCACACCCTTTCCTTGTGTGAGGAGTCAGCACCCCAGGCCTGTTCCGAAGAGAAGGCTGACCTCCCAAGGGGACTGTGAGGACACTCCAGGAGTGAAGAGAGGACCGGGAGCCACCATCATCTCGCCTGGCTTTTAGTGTCACAGGACACTTCTAAAGGCTCGTCCAAAGGTGTGGCAGGGATCCCTGGACAGAGGGCCACACTGGGCCGCACAGGGGCTGAGTGAGGCAATGTCAGGCCTCGGGGACCACAGCCCAGCCGGTGCTTCCTTAGGCACGACAGAGCGGACTCTGCAGAGGAGGGAAACTCAGCAGGCACCTGTCCTGGTCCCCAGAGATGGCTCCAAGGGACAGCTGGGCTGTGAAGGTGGGAAGCGGGGTCCTGCTCTCTGACAGGCATGGTGCAAGGACATCACACTGCCTCCATCACACTTGCCTCTGTGTGACTGTCTGAAGCTACGTGCCTCAGGGCTCTGTGCCGCACACCAGTTAGGAGAGGCTGAGGCCGGCCCAAGCAACTTGGTGAGAACTGTCTCAAAAATAAACAGAAGAAAAGGAGTCAAGGGAGGCGGAGCACACGGTACACCCGGCTCTCCTGGCAGGGCGAAGCCGGAGGATCAGGGTTAGCCCAGCCCTGGCGACTCAGCAATGGCTGTCTCCAAATCAGAACTCGAAAGCAGGCTGGGATGTGGCTCCAACACAAAGCTCAACCCCCAGCTCCACAGAGTAAGTGGACAGCTATGTACACATTGCCATGCTCAGACATCGCACAGACCATTTCTCACAAAACACTCCCTTTCTTCAACACTTCTCATCTCTGCTCTTTCCCCAGCAGTGAGAACTTCAGAACTGGCTGGGCAGGGTGTAGCATGCAGGAGACCTGGGGTTCGATCCCCAGCTCCAAACAAAAAATAATGAAAATTGGCATTGCTTTAAATTTTTAAAAAATCAGCCACAAGTTTGTCCATGTGGGCTGATCTTTCAGATCGTGGGCACCAGAGCTCGGCATCTGCCTTTTCTCACTCCAGAGCCCAGAACAGAGGGATGGACAGGAAAAGGGAGCCTTAAAGGAGTACACGTTCTACCTCTCACGTGTGCTAAGTGAAAGTGATCAGCCTTTATGGCAGCATCTGTACTTCTGCTGTCCTGGGCAAATGATGGAGACATGAAGCAGTTCTGCCACTTTACCTTGTTTTTTGTTTGGTCTGGGTTGTTTTGTTCTGTTTCATTTTGTTTTTTCAGTACTGGGGATGAAACCCAGAGCCCTCACACTGAGCCACACCCCAGCCCTTTTCCATTTTGAGACAGGCTCTCATGAGGTCACTAAGTTGCCTAGCTTGGGCTCACACTTGCCATCCTGCCTTGGCCCCCCGCAGTGCTGGGATTACAGGTGTGCACCACTACCCCTGGCCAAACCACTTTACCTTTTCAGAAGCTTAATCTAGTATCTTCCATGCTTAACATAATTAATTTAACTAAAATGTTACCCTTAATTAGGTAAATATTTACATATGGATCTTCAATTTTGTTCAGTCTGTAGCACCACCTTAAGTATTAAATGAAATTAAGATAATCCTAATAAGTGGGAAAAAGAAAAGGCTATTTCAGAAAATATTTGAAAATATCAAAATATTTGAGCAAATAGCAAGCCTGAAAATATTCAGAATTCATAATCAAAAAGCATACATTTGCTCATCAGTAGGAGAACACTACAGAATCAGCCCCAGAAATATGACCCATTCAAAATTGTGGGCCTCTGGCTGGGAGATGGTCTCAAGGAAAATCACATTTCTCCCTCCCCAAACAAGTCAACTCCAGCAGCCCGCTACCAGCCCTGTGAACCCAAATCAATGTGACTTCAACTTTGAGCCACTGGATTCCCTGCCCTCCCAGAGGGGAAGGACATACACTACACACATCTCCAAGCCGAGACTCCAGGCCCTGCCGTCCACCCTCCTGGCTCAAGAGGAGCCTGCAAACTCCTGTGGAAAGGGTGGCCAGAGCCTGGCGGGGTACAGAGGGCTCACTGCTCACACTGCCCAGGCCAGACTCCGCCCTGATCCACCTCACCCAAGAGGCCCCAGCTGCAGCACTGCAGCAAGACAGTGCCCGTGTGACCTCCCCAATAATGTGCTCGAAGGCAGCTCTAAGCCAACAGAAGGAGATGCAGCTGCAAAGCTGCTCGGTCAGAACCGTGGTTTTCCAGGACACAAAGCTTCCAGGTCTAAGTCTGGTCTCTGTGGCCCAAGAGGTGCACACAGAGGAGCCAGAGGCTGACCTGACAGAGGAGGATGCAAGGCACAGGACAGCACCTCATAAGGCACTCAACTCTCCCAAGTGCATGCGACCGAGACACACAAATAAACACTTTTTAAAAGCACTTTTGCATTCAGTTTTACCTTAAATGAATTAAAGAACATTGAAAATCCACCTTTAAAACTGAACACAGGAGTCCAGCTTCTAAGTAAGGCACACAGTCAGCAAAGGTCCATTTCATGCAGATAACAGCACCGCGAAACGCACCACGACAGCACAAGCTTGCACAGCAACTGACTTCTGCTCTGAGCAAAACTGCCAGGCCCACTTTCCTGATTAAAAAACCTCTAAGCAGCACAGTGACCAGCTGGTAAAGATTTTATTTTCCAGTAAGTTGTCTTTGCAGCTCTAGTTTCTGAAAGTGGGCTAACTTAAAAAATCCAGAGAAATCATGTCATTCAAGTGAAAAAACAGATCGCAGGAGGGAAAACAAAGCCACTCAACACAGGCTGGCGTCCGTCTCAGCACTGGCCTCTGCACCCAACAGTCCTGGAGCTGGCAGGCAGCACTGACATCCTGAGCACCTCCCCCTCCTGGGCCCCACAGTGGCCGGGACCCCCACGGGTCAGGGGGATGCCCTGTGGTGGGCCAGAGAGCCCCAGGAGCTGTCATCTGGCCGCCCTGGCGCCAGCCTCTACAAATCCAATTTATTGACTACTTTCTAGGAAAGCTGCCCTTTTAAACAGAGAAAACGCCTTCCATGCAACACAAACAAGATCCAAACAACCTTCAGGAAGACTATCGCGCTCAACCGAGGCCAGCCTGGGCTACGTTGCAAAACTGTCTCAAAAAAAAAATGTTTTTTTAAGTGCAGATAACTTTAACAATACTGAAAAGCTAATGGAAATGGATTAGACCCTAAAACAGATCTGAAAGGTCATTATTAAAATCCGAATCTCAGTTTTAAGGTTCAAAAGCCAATGCAGGGCCTGGGACATCTGGAAGGCAGGTTCTTGCCTGCCAGGACATGCAGATCTGTTTAGTCAGAGGTCTGGCTGGTCAGAGCGCCCCTGCCTGTCCACCTCCAGAGACCACCACAGCAGGTCATGTGCAGAACTCCTATTTAAAATAAGCCACTGACCATCAAAATCAGGTCAGTGTGCTTTATTTCTAATAAATTAAAAAATAATTTAAAAACCAAACGCTGGGCCGGGGATCTAGCTCAGCAGTTCAAGCACTTGTTTGGTAAGTGCAAGTTTGGGAGTTCGATCCCAGGTACCTAAATAAAAAAATAAAAACCAAAAGCTGGGCTCCCACCAACCCAAAGGTTGCTGCATCAATCATCGAGTGCTGGCAGAGCTCAAAGCACTGCTCTCTTTCAAACCCTCCAGGGAGCTGCAGAGGGGCCACAGTAAGAACTGGGGGTGCCACGGAGGGAGCCACAGACCAACCCTGCAGGCAGCAGTGCCTGGCTGTGACCTCCCGGAGTCTGGTGTGGGAGAAACCCCAGGCCAACAGCAGAGACAGCAGCTGTCCAGGGCTAACAGGTTAAGATCAGGGACAAAGGATTCCCAGGACAGAGGGCAGCAGTGGGGACCAGGAGGAGAAACAGCAGGGGCCAGGAGGGACCAGGAGGGTCAGCGAGAAGGAGCAGGCAGAGGGCAGATGTAAGAGGAAGACTGGAGGGGGCCGAGCAGATGGAAGGTGAAGAGACACTGGACCTGCAGTGACCGCAAGGTGGCCAGGGCTGCATCGGGCCTGGAGCTGGAAGGAGGAAAGGCAGGAAGATGGCTGAGCAGCAGTCCCAGCAGGGACAGTGGACACGGCCAGGACAGTGGACAGCCTGCATGTCAGCACACCCACGCGTGCTCCTCCCAGGAACACACACCCACCACGAAGCAGGCGGTGCCTGGGTTCATTTCCCTGAAAGAAAATGAGTAAAGCTTTAGTTCCATGACAAACAATTTGCAACCAGAAGTGAGCTCTACTCAGAAGTCTCCACTTCACTGGAAAAAACAAAACAAACAAACAAACAAAAAACAACTATTTTTTACTTTGCAGAAGTCCTGAAAAACTAATATGAAAAATACTAAAGTAATGATCTAAAAAGGCATCAACTATACCATATTAATGAAATAAAGGACAAAAAGTTATGACCATATGCACACCACACAGACTCAACAGATGCAGAAAAAGCATTTGACAGGTTCAACACCCTCCCATGAGAAAACATTCAACAAAGAAGACATAAAATTTTCGCAGCCATACGGGAGAGCATCGCCTGTGATGCACCACCCAATGTAGCCATCAGGAAGCCCAAGGCGTCTGTCCACTCTCACCACACCTGCTTGGTATCACACAGGGGGCTCCACCAGAGCAATGAGGCGAAGACAGGAGGGAAGAATGAAAGGAAGAGAGAAAGCGGGGACAGAGTGCGGGAGGAGCAAAGAGAAGAGAAGGCCAGAGAGGAAAAGCCACACTGAGAAGAAGCAGAGCTACTTCTAGGTGTAGGATGACCTAACCTTAAATATGGAAAGTCTGAAGGACCCACAAAACTACTACTAGAATCCAAAAGTTCAGTGAAGTTGCAGAATACAAAATCAATAGATCAAAAAGCATAGTTATACATACTAGCAACACACATTCCAAAAATGGAAGAAAACCATTCCATTTATAATATATCAACAAGAACAAAATACTTAGGCATAAATTTGACAAAACAGTACAATAGTTATACACAGAAAACTACACACACCATGAAAGGAAATAAAAGAATAATCTAAAACGAGAAGATACCTCATGTTCATGAGTTGGAAACTCGTATTGTTAAATGGCATATTCCTAAAATTTATCTACATATTCAAAGCTGTCTTCTGCAGAAATTAACAAGCTAGTTTGAAAATTCATATGCAAATGTAAGGAACCCAGCAGAGTCAAAATGATCTTGATAAAGAAAAACAAAGTTGGAGAGTTCACACTGCCTGATTTCCAACTTCCTACACAGCTATGGTAACCAAGACAGTGCAGTCCCAGCGCACGGACACAAATCAGTGAGAAAGACCTGAGAGCCCCAAAACGAACCCTTAATTTTTATGATCATTTTCACTTTCAACTCAGTCTGGGGAAAAAACAGTCTCTTCATCGAATGGTGCTAAGACAACCAGACATTTAATGTGCTGGGCCCAACCTCACAAAAGTTAATGTGAAATGGATCAGAGACATGTAAGAGCTGACACTGTAAAATTCTTAGAACACTCAGACCTTCGTGACCTTGGGGAGACAACAGCTTCTGAAATACGCCACAAAAGTACAAATGGGTACCCAGTCAGCCTGTTAACCTAGCACTTGGGAGGCTTAAGCAGAAGGATCTCCATGAGTTCAAGGCCAGCCTAAAGCACACAGCAAGAGCAAGGCCAGCCAGAAGTACTCTATTTCAAGTGGGGGGAAAAAAGCTAAATAAGACTTCATCAAACTTGAAACTGATATACTGACACGATGCTAGCGAGAGAGAATAGGCAGCCCACAGGAGAACTGGTAGCCCACAGAGAGAACACCCGCAGATCACACACCCGCTGAGCAGCTGCATGGAAAGAGTGCGAGAACTCTGACCGTCCAGAGTGGCCCCACACCAGGCCTGAGCACAGCAACCTCTGTCCCTCGTGCTGCCATGTGGTCCCAGAAAGTGAACCTGAGGAAGCCCCTGCCCAGGTGGAGGCCCCGCCCGGCAGGTGGCAACCTCAGCTTCCAGCAGGAACAGCCCTTGGAGGCCACATGGGTGTAGGTCCCCCCAAAACATTCAGTCCCCACCAAAGACATTCTGGGGCCACAGACAAACGCCAGTGACAGCCATGTGGAAACTCGGCACAGACAGTCCATCTGGGGTGGGGAAAGCTCCCACAGCACGAGTCGGCAGCCCTCACAGGGCACAAGTAGGCACAGAGGCAGGCAAGGCTTTCCCAGCAGAGGCCACACTGGAGAGCACAGCAAGGCAAGGAGTCCGAGAAGGCTCCACAGCCTCAGTGTGAGGGGAAGCACAGCCCCTGGGCCCCATGGGGAGCTCCTGACCGCATCAGCAGAAAAAGGGCTCATCAGCAGAAAGGGCTCATTAGCAGCAGAGTAGAGACACACGGGGAGGTCCAGGAGGGCATGGGGCAGCAGGCCAGGAGAGGGAGAGGCAGCAAGCGCAAGGCCAGGGCTCAGGGACAGCCCTGTACCTGGGGAACAGGTGGGCAGCACCTTGTGTGCACCACCACAGAGGACAGGCACCTTCGGGAGGTAACACCCTCTGCTCCCTCCGTGTTCCTGCTCTGCTGGAGCCCCACGTACAGCCCAAGCACACACAAGCAACAACTAACGGATCACTCCCCAAGAGTCACGCCAGCCTGCCCTGTCTATGCGGTGCCTCCTGGGCAGCACGCACACCAACAGGAGGCCGCCAAGTGCGGCGGGCAGGCAAACAGGTCCGGAGACCACAGGCAGCTCTGGACCAAGATCTGAGCAGTGCTGGCGACCATGCCACAGCCCTGGTGAGGTCCCGAGGGACAGCAGGCAGGCACAGACTCAGGGCACCTGAGGACACCAGCAGTCAAAGGTTACATGGGGACAGGACCTGAGGCTACAGGTACAGGAGGCAGAGTGACTGGAGGAGCTCGAGGGAACAAGGAGATACAGCTTCCTGGCAGCCAGGAAAGGGCAGACCCCGTAGCCCAGGAGGGCACCCGGCTGGCCAGCAGCCTCAGACTCAGTTCCAGCACCGCCATGTGCACTGCCGGTAGCAGATAATGGTGCAGGTGTCTGGTGGCCATTGGGCCAGGGACAGGGACAGAGGACACTTTAAGGTCTAGACAGATGGCAGAGACAGCAGCACACTGTGGCCCAGGGGGCAAAGTCCATGGACAGGACAAGAGGGACACAGCCAGGCACAGGAGGATCGGCCCAAGCAGGACAAGCAGCACGCACGTCCCACACGGACAGTCAGCAAGGGCAGTGGGCAGGGAGGGCAGACCTGCTGACTCTGCCCTTGGGGCGGGAAGGTGCGTTCGAAAGGCAGAGGGCAGCAGGGCAGGTGCCCACAGGAGACACGGAGCCCAAGCCAGTCACCCAGGTAGAGGCAGCGAGAAGCCAAAAAAGCATGAAAGCATCCAGGCAGAGCTTGTGACCATGTTTTATGGGTTTATGATGTCCCCATGCCGGGTGACAGGTGACCACGTTGTGGCTCTCAGAAGGCAGGGCAGGTGTGGCCAGGTACATGAGGGAAGGACAATGGCCAGGACAAGTGGCCAGGACAGGGAGGAGGCTAAAGCACACGGGGACTGAGCTGAAGAGGTCAGAGGAGGGACAGGTAACTCCAGGTGACACAGCCAGGCACAGTCACTGCTGTACGACACACAGTCATGGTGCCGGGTGAGTCACCAGAGCCTGGTGTCCCACAGGGGAGGGGAGCCCATCACAGGCCAAAAGTCCTCGCCTCCGAGGGTGCCTGGGAGCAGAAGGAGGCAGAGCTACAGGCCCCTCACCACTATGGCCATGTACTCCATGCACCACTTCCAACACACAGCTTTCGCTTTACGCAGAAGCCTGAGGCTGAGCAGCTTGAGCTTTCCCAAGGTCACAGAGCCCACACATGTGTGTGTGCGTGCACACACACACACACACACACACACGGAGGGGGACAGAATCCCCACTCAGCCCACCCCCACCCCCACATCTTCCCGGCACAGCCACAGAGAGGCAGGGTAGATTGCATTATTCATGCCCCAGCAATCGCTTGTCCCCACACCAGAGCTCGCTAATTACTCCTCACACCACTTCAAGGAGGAGGTCAGGGGCCCAGCTGCCACTAATGAGCCCGGCTGTCCTCCTCTGTCCTCCTCACTCAGGCCTAGGCAGAGATCACTAGAGCCATTAGCAGCACAGGGCACCGGGCACAGGGGGCAGAGGGTGTGTGGAGCAGGGGGCAGGCGTGCGGAGCAGAGGGCAGGCGTGCAGAGCAAAGCACTAACAGCCCAGAAGAATCCACCAGGAGAGCATCTTGTAAGGAGACCCAGTCCAGAGCCCCAGCTTCCAGAGGGCCAGACCTGACCAGAAAGTGACAGGAGGAGCCGCCCTTCCCCCGCTCACACTCACACACACATACATACACACACACACACACACACACACACACACACACACGCACAGGGTCCCAAGCAAAGCAGCCAGGGCCTGGCTTTCAGAACAACAAGCTTCATTCGTTCCATGTGGCTGCGGCTCCCACAGTCGTTTCAGGGATTAAAAAGTGTTCAGCGACACCACCTTGGGGAAAATTTTATTAAAAATGAAGAAAGCAAAGATAGCACAAGAGTTGTGGGGCCCCACAGACACTACAAGTTGGCCCCGTGCATTCATCTGCTCTCTGGGCACGGAAAGGCCTAGAAGAGTCCTGGGCTGGGACGAAGCTTGCTCCTTCGGGCTGACCCCTCCAGGTACAGCATCTGTGCAAGCTCGGTGCCCAGGGAGCAGAGATGACAGGGGTGGTGACTGAGCAAGGGCAGGGTCACGGGGCAGAGGGATGCGGTGGGTGGGGTGACTGCTCCTGGTCGCAGTGCAGTGGGGCCGCTGAACATGTCAAAGCAGCTAGTAGAGGGGACTGTGATAACTAGTGTCTGAGGGTACAGCTATGCCAATTATCCTGATCCGACTATTACACATCACATCCATGATTAAAATGTGACACCACCCAGGATGACAAAAAGGCCACACTGTGCCCTGTGAATATGCACTCTCTGTGTCAATCAGAAGTAAAAATTGTCTTTACAAATACCAGGCACAGCAACACTCGGCCCAGGGTCAAGGCACAAAAGAAGCACCCCCGAGTCCCGCCAGGGTCAACAGCCAGGCCCACCTCACTAGCCTCACTCCCAGCAACCCCAAAATGGTCTTCGCACACTGCAAAAGCGGCATGATTTCTGTCCCTAATACCCTGGATCCCCAGAGGTCCCACCTCTCTGCTGAGAACCTCAGCTGTGCTCCTCCTAAACCCTGCACCCTTCTGCAGGCACTGGCCAGCCATTGCCCAGCCAGCCCTGGGCCGGGGGCAGCACGTCCCTGGCTCACACTGTCCCTTCCCATGGAGTGAGCCCCAGTGCCTCCCTGCCAGTCATTCCCAAGGCTGCAGCTCCGTGGGAGGGAGCTAATCTCTGACTGCTGAGCAGGTCAGGGGTGACAATGATGAGCCAGATTCGGCCCTTAATCTCTTTACAATCTCACACACACACACACACACACCCAGCCCTATCAGGGACAGGGATCACAGAGGTCTGAGGCACCTGCACTGAGACCAGCAGCACACACTGACTTACGAGGAGAGGGGTGTCCAAACTGTGAAGGTCAAACAGGGGACTGTCCCCAGCCAGACACAGGGTGGCAAACTTCACCACGTACACTAAGAAAGTACCACAGAATCGTGCCAGAATCCTCAGAGAACTTTCAACTCAGAAAAGCAAACAGCAGAGATGCACTATAATCAACTGTCACCAACACCTGGCTCTGAGACGATGGTCCACCTGCTTGCTCTGCTGAGGAAAGGACTTTCTCAGCCACAAAAGAAGACCCATGTCCACCTCATCACTCTGGCTCCCCTCACTGCTATGACCCAGTCCCTGCCTGCTGTATGACAACTCCTGCTGCCCTCGAATTTCACAGGCCTCATCAACAGTGTGCCACAGATCCAGGCCCTGTGCAGGTCCAGTGCCCAGGGCCAGAGCCTCCGCCCCAGGCACAGCATGCCCTGCCAGAGCCTCCAACCCAGGTACATCATGCCCTGCCACTGGGCCCGCACCGGCCACTGCAGAGCCTCTCTCCCCCAGCTTCACCTGCACCCAGCAGCTGGGGTGTGTTTACAAAACCAGCCCAGCCAGGTGTGATGACACATGCCTTGGAATCCCAGAACTCTGGGATGCTGAGGCAGGAGAATTACAAGTTTGAGCCCGGTCTGGGCAAGTTAGTAACTTAGCAAGACTGTGTGTCAACGTAAAAACATTTTACAAAGAGCAAGGCATGTATTTCAATGTGAAGGCTCTGAGTTCAGTCCAGGCATCAAAAACACAAAGAAAAACTCAATCAGCTCATGTCACTGTCCTGCCCAGAATCATGCAGCAGCTTCCAATCATATTCAGATTAAACGGTCACCTCCCCATTGCAGCCTGCGGGGGCGGGGGGGGGGGGGAGGTGTCCCTGCTGTCCAGAGCTTCCCTAGAGACACCTTGGCTGCGGCTCTGTCTCCTCCCATTTCTAGCTACCATCTGCTGCTTGGCTGCCCAGGCCCAGCTGCCAGGGAAGCCACTCACCACACACCTAGGCCCCTGTCTCCCAGCCCTATGTCCAGCCAGTGGTCCTGGCTCTTCCCAGCGTCCATGCCTGTTTGCTGACCACCAAGAAAAGTGAACCACCGCTGGCTTCTGGAGTAAGCATCCCGGCAGGGAGGCCACATTGGCCAGTTTGCTGAATGGCCCTGGCTGCCTGCCCCGAGTGAGTCCCTGACCCCAGTCATCACCGTTGCCACAGAGGGATCCAGGCTTTCGGCTTTTTTATCCCATCTCTCTTACAGTTGAAGAATGTTTAAAATCCAAAAGTATTTTTAAAATAGATTTATTTACTTTCTTTTGAAAAAAAATGCCCATATTACAGAAGCATTCCTTAAAATGTATTTCCAACAGGTGCAAACACTATTAAAAGAAGCACCTATTTGTTCAAATTATTATTTTTGAAATGCAAGTATCATCAGGCAATTATGTCACACTTATAAAATGCATGTAAATGTGGACATCGTTTCACCAAATAGCAGGAAGTGTCTCTACCAATGCTGGCATTTGTGAGCCTCAGCGGGCATCCTGAGGCCAGAAGGCAGAGCAGCCCCGCCCGTGGGACCTCGGCACAGCCATGTCAAGTGGGTTCCCATGAAGTCTGCGTCCAAGTGGACACAGGTCATTGGGAAGTGAAGGACAGTTTCTGCTACAGGTGACAAGGGGATCAAGGGCAGCGACAACAGGGAGGGGCCTGCCAGCAATCACACACAGTGAGTCCAAGCCAGCAGGGGACAGGAGCCAGCTGTGCAGCACATGGCAGACTGGACTTACCTGCCCGCCTCACACTTTCTGCCCAAGGCCAAGGAGCACGTCTAAGCTAAGATACGCAAACTTTTTTCTTGTCCCACTCAGCTCTTTCCCAGCTCCACACAGGGCTATGTGAAAAGGACTTGGAGGAGAAGACAAGGATGGGTGGAGGGGCAGGCAGAGTGAGGACCCAGGAGAGCAGAGAAAGGGATGAGACTGGGCGGGGGAGGGGCAGGGAGGGAGAAGAGAGAAAGGAACAAAGGGAAACAGAGGGCAGAGAGAGAAAGTGAAAACCAGCAGGGAGAGACACAAAGCCAGGGAGACAGAGGAGACAAAGACAGAGAAAGAGAAAGAAAAGGGAAAAGTCCATGGGAAACAGGGTGAGGCGGCTCATGGAAAGCTGCGTGGTGGAGCCCGTCCTCGCCGCGCGCTGCACTATGCCATATGTGGGAAGGAGCGAGGCCGGAGCTCCGCCTGGGAACATCTGCGCGCCCACCGGACTTGAAGAGCCCTAAGAATAGCGCAGTTGGTGTCCCGAGAGTGAGCTCAGCACCATGTGACTGCTCCTTCCTCTCCTCCACCCTCAGGCAAGGGCTCCACTTCCTCCTCCTCTCTACACTCCCCAGCACCACTCCAGCCGGCTGCCGGGCTGAGTGGTTGGCACTGTCCCGACACAGATGTGGGAGACCCTAACGTGAAGGGCAGGTGTCAGCAAGAACCAAGGAGAAGAGAGTGGCAGAGCACAGATGCTGAAGAGGAGAGTCCTGCTAACAGTTGGAATGAAGTCCGGAAACAGACTAACTACAGCAGTTAGGAAGAGAGGGCCTGAATCCCCCAGTCTGCTAGAGGTGGAATTGCTAATCAAAAACCTCTCCACACAATGAAAGGCCAGGATGCCCCTAGGGAACCCGCCACCGGGCGTGGGTTCTGACCTCACCAGGGCCGGACTCCAGCTTGGGGATACCAGTCTGGGACAGGGAGCCAGTCCAGCCTGAAGAGGGTTGCTAGGAGGAAACCCGCCCGCAGGAGAGGAGGGGGCGGGGAGGAAGACAAAGAATGGCCGGCCCGGGAAGTTTTAACCCTCTAGGCACAAGTTTCTGAAAGCAATCTACCCAGAGAGGCCTCTAGCGGTTTAAGAACCTGCATCTCTGCACGGGAAGGGAAGGGCTGTGCTTCTAGGGGAAGCCCTGGTCACAGAGTAGACTCCCGCTGGCAGGGATGCCGGCTCTGTCTCCATGGCAACAGGAGCAGTGGCTGAAAACTCCGGGATCCCTCATTTTCCTCCAAACAGCAAATCCTGACTGCTAGGAAGAGCCAAACGCAAATACAACATGACCGATTCATCAGAAAGAGGTGAAGAGGGCCACACATCACAGCTCACGCTCGGGGCTCACACCAGCATCCTGAGGTCAACCAGGTAATTATATCAGTAGTGATCACACAGTTAGCTAAAAACGGGCAATCATTAACCTTCCCTACTGCTGAACACTGTTACACACAAAAGACGGTGGCTCACTCCTTGTTAACACCATAAATAAGTTACAAAAGCTTGGCAAATCCACGTGTGGACTTAAAACACCAAAGCCACTCCTGCCACAAGCTAAGACACAAAAGTCACAAAAACTCAAAGACAAGGATCACAGTGTTTTACAGGCTACTGCATATTTTGTACATTATTCTATTTTGTTGGAATGCTTAATATACTGAGAAGACCCCTGCAAGACACAACATCCACTCTGATTTCTGTTGCTCTTCCAACCGCATCCTTGCCCTTCCCAAGCCGTACCCCCAAGCCACACTGCCCACCTCGGTTTCCCTGGAGAGCTCTCCTGGTTTTACCACAACCACCCAGTGCCCAGCCCATCAGGCCACACCAGAGCCTGAGGCAGGGAGAGATCAGAGGTGCATGCAGACCATCCTGTTTGTATAAGCTTTTGTGCTGTTTATCATAGGTTTTCTTTGGCACTTGGAGTCTCTGAAGTACTGCATGATTTGGGCTGGGGGTTTGGCTCGGTGGTAGAGCGATGCAGTGCTCATCAGCGCATGCACAAGCCACACAACACAGGCACAAAAATCCCTCCTCGGGGCTTCTGAGTGTTCTCAGTGCCCTTGTTTAACCACCCACCCGTCCAACTATTCAAATACAGAATGACCAAAACTGCACATTTTTTCATTAATTTTTATAAGACAACAGAACGGGAAACATAAAAATGACAATTATATCAAATTTGCTCAATACAAGAATCAAGTGGTTGAAATGACACCTGCCGAGTGGCACTCTGGACAGAAGGAAAGCAAGCGGGCTGCCCCACAAACGGCGCTCAGGATAAAGGTAACGTGGTCCAGTTTCGCAGCTCCAGCAGGCGTCAGAAGCTTTGTTCTGGTCCAGGCCCTGGCCATAGGGGCAACAATACTCCCTGGACAAACCAAGGATAGGAAAGACAACACCCAGCTTTATTAAGTACTCAGATGGATCACAGTGCAGACTGTCACGAGTACCACAGAACCCGTACACTCGCGTATGGCCACATTTACACAGCCAACCCATCTGTGCTAACAGCAGAACCCCAGTGGCATAACAGCAAATATTTGCACACCAACTCTGTATAAGCCAGCCTGAAGGACCCCGTATCCTGTATCCTGTATCTTACTCGGACTCATCGTGGTGATCCCATAAGCCCCACAGCCACCCTAAGAACACCCTCTGCCTCTGCCAGCCCTCCTGGGCTTCCCCGTCCTATGGCCCCTGTTTCGTGACGCAGGACATCTCCCCTGTCTGCACATCAAGGTCCCCACCCCTTACCTCAAGCACAGCTCTCTGCCAAACAGTTGGGTAAATCCCCACGGGCCTCAACCCCTCTACGTAGAAGCCTGCCAAGCACAGTGCATGGGAAACGCGACTGTGCAGGTCCTCACTAGCACACCAGAGCCTCTGTCTCCACCTCAGAAACCACGGGTTCACCTTGGACTCTGCCCCAGGCTGTGCCTTCCCACTACTTCCTCATGGTGCCCGCCTAAGCTCACAGCCTCTACACAGCCTATACAGCAGATGTCTGTCATCCTCCAGGTGGCCTGGGACACAGTCATCGTGGTGAAGCCAGTCACCTCTCCTAACACAGGCTTTCTCTGCCCATGGAAACACACCAGCTTCTCCCCTTCTTGGCCTGGTGACCAAACGTGAATGTGACTTCCCTGAGTTTATAAGCAAAACTCAATCTGGCTCCCGTGATCACTCCCTACCCTGCCACCTCTTCCAAACAGGACTCGGCACACCAAGAAGGGAAAGGCTTGACTCCAAACGAACTGAACCCCAGGAATAGTTACCACTGCTGATGTTCTTTCGCAATGAGCATCATTTCCCTCAAACATGGAGAGACTCAACCCAGCTAAAAGTTTTCCAGGTAACATTCAATCGGTAAAACACTCCTCTTGTACTAAAGTAATCTCATTTCTGTTAATACAAACTACTTCCCAATCTCCTGAGTACAGTATAAACCCATCAATTTCACCAGTCAACAATGACTTGCTTTTCACATCTTTTACCCACTCTTGAAATAATAAAAACATTCTGCTTGTTTTCCCAAATAGAAAGTGGACTTTCTCAAATATATAACAACAAACTACATATTTTCCACAAGAGGCCTTTGGAATGTCTTGATATCTGTGTTTAAATATCAAGTCCTAAGGGATTTTTCTAGTGCCTTGGGACCATTGCAAAGTTAACTCTTTCCTCAAAGCCAAAGCAGGGAAGTTGGTTGTCAGATGAGCAAAACCACACCCCACAGCAATACCCTAGGCCACAGAGGCTTTTCCTGTTTCTGCTGGCACCAAGGCCAGCGTGTCCCCCAGGGCGTACAGGGACGCCCCATAGTGATTTGTGGAGGATAGGATCATGGAGCTCAGCAACACCCACAATGATGGCTAATGCCAAATGCTTACTCAGGCCCAGCAGGGCACTAACTCGGACAATCACCCTAATAATGTCTTAATAACAACCCAAAGTTGTCGCAACAGCAGTGATGCAGAAACTCATGCAAGTTCTACACTCTGGGCTCCAATCCCCAGCAAGGCAATGAAGAGAAGAAACATGTTTTTTGCAGTTTCAACACAGCCAAGCACCCTTTTTTAAGAGGAAAAGAAGGACATACACAGGTTGTATGTTGCATTTTATCCAAATAGTTAAATCTGAAGAATTTTATTTTTCAAGTAATGAATGATACAGAGAACAGAACTGTCTGGTTCGCAGAACAGCCACATTTGGTTTAAAACATAGCCTAGGTGCTGGGGATAGAGCTCAGTGGCATGGCACCCACCTGGCAAGCGTAAGGTTCTGAGTTTGATATTCTAGCTGCAAAGCCTGAAACATCAGGCCCACTGCCTGGGTGACAAACCTTTCCTCTCCACTGTGAAGCCAGGAAGCCAGCAATCTCCAGCAGCCCGCACCAGCTGTACACTCATAGACAGAGCACTGAGGCGTACACACACCACACTGCTTGACTCCAGCAACCCACCTCCCTCTGCATCACTACATACAGAGTGTCTGCAATCACAGGCTTCTTTTTCTTTTTTTTTTTTTTTTTTTTTTTTCTTTTTGGTTTGCTCGGTGTCTTTTAATCACCAGGCACAAAGATTACCCATTCTAACTCTGTACCATGACAAGAATCTGCTTGTCCCTTTAGTTTAAGTGAACCTCCAACTTTCTTCCCAGGTTTCATTTCTGCAGTACAGGCGAGGCCCTTTCTCTAGACCCCTCAGTTGACCCCTTGACAGAACAAGATCCTTCATACTCTAACTCTGCTGCCACATATCTGAGATCTCAGACCCCAATGCAAGCAGCCTAACTCACACCAAGAGGCTGACCGAATGCACTGCTAAAACCTTGTGTTCAGAATCACAATGCAGGCGGGTACAGGCTTAGTATGTGCGAGGCCCTGGATTCAAGGACCAGCATCCACAACTACAAAACACAACAAAAAGTCACAAAAAAGTAATACACTGGGGACTCAGTTGTCTTTCTTCTTCCATCTACCAACTCACACCCTCCAATTTTCATTCAAAAGTTTAAAAAGTAAGGAAAAAAACATAGGGAAAGACCAAAAGCACACAGGGCCTGGAAGCCGGCAGCTCTAGACCAGATAATTCAAGTGCTGCCCAAAGGATGAATTTCAGCAATGCCTAAGAGTGAACCAGCAACCCAGAGGCAAGAGGGTGATGGAGAGGGGTAAATGACACAAAAGAAACAACATGCCACACCCACCAGGGTAGCCACGATGCAAAACACAAAGAAACAGCAAGCACATAGCAAGTGGGTGCCGGGGAGGCTGTGAAGAGCCCAAAAGCCGTGCTTGCCGGTGGGAACATGAGCTGATCCAGCCTCGATGAGATGGACGAGTGGCTCCTCCAAATGTCAAGCCCCAAAGGGCTGCATGACCCAGTAATTATCCAGTACCCCCAGAGACCTGAAGGGTAGCCCAAAGAGATGTCAGTCAACCAGCGTTCCCCGCAGCACCTTCCCAAGAGTCCAGAGATGGAGGAAGGACAAGACACATGGCACAAGGGGCACATGCAGTGGGACGTGGTAACCTTGCCTTACGACAACACTGTGATGTTCACTATTGTGCAAAAAGACCTCGAGGACACAGGGCGGGGGAAACAACTGCACTGCACAGCTGCACTTCATGAGGTTCCGAGCACTGTCAAGCTCACCAAGATAGGATGGAGACTAGGGGCTGCCGAGGCTGCGGATCAGAGAAACAGGCAGAGAGCTTCAGCTGGGAAGATGAAGAGGCTCTGGAGAGAGTCGGTGGTGGTACCCACGCAATAATGTAGACAGATCTAACACTGTCGCACAGTACACCTACAGCATAAGATAGACAAATTGTGAAGTGCACACTTTGTCATTCAGCATTCTGTAAGATGGTCACTGTGCTGGGGCTGTCTGTCCTATGACCTCACAGCCGGGAGGGCTTGGGTACCTCGGAGGAAGAAAAGGACTTTGTCAGACAGTACCTGCTAGGCTCTGTGGGGATGTGGCAGGAGCCCAGCAGGCAAAGCACCACATCTGCCAGCAAGACGGGTGCTGGAGGACAGGGCCAGGTGGCATGCGCTGGGCCCCCTCCCAGCTGCACTCCACTGCCCAGACTTGTGATAGCCATGCCTCAGGACAAGTGACACAGTGCTTTAGGTCACTTAGCAGAGTGGGCAGTGGGCAGGTCACTACCCTGCTGGGCAGAGAGGGAGTGGTCTGCTCCACAGAACTCAGACTGGCAGCCAGCATTCCAGGTATGTGCAGGGGGTGGTGGCACCAGTGCTCGCAGGGACTGGCTGAGAAGCAGTGTTGTCCCTGCCCACAGGCCCTCCCAGTTACGCTTCAGTTATGCACAAAGAAAAGAGAGGTGTCGTGGGAGAAAGAGATCAGAAACCTCTTCTGAGAGCCCTAATCCTCCCCCTGCACACATGGGAGGCTGAATGAAGCCCGGGGCCCAGCTCTCCAGAAAGGCAGGAGGGGAAGGGGGCACAGCGGCTTGCTCCTCTCAACATCTGCAAAGCCTGCTTTGTGCATCTGTGTGGACAGAGACGGTGCCTCACGATAAGGCCTGTGAGGGCATGGTGACACTGCAGGTTCAGGCTGGGCGGGTCTAAGATTGCAGGTGCGAAGCCTGCAGGTGACGCTGCTGCCCTTCCTTGAATCAGGCACCCTACATGCTTCAGTCAGCCTCAGTCACAACAGTGAGGCCCAAAGGGAGTCAAAACGCACAGGCCACGAGCCCCCACCATGAGCAGCACCCTCTTCCACGCCTGTTCCCTCAGAGTGTAGCCACCTGGTGCCACTGTGAAGCTGGGCTCCACTTGGCTTCTTGGAGTCTGTCCTCCCTGGTCCACAGGCTTCCTGGTGGTCCTCAGATGGTTTCTACACCACTGGTCCTGGGGCCCAGATTCCTAAGTCAACACTCAGGTACAGGTAACATCAGACCACTTTCCACATTCCAGGGGTAGTACTGGGGAGTGAACCCAGGGCCTTCACACTGGCTACATCCCCAGCCCTCTTCACTTATTTTGAGACAGGGGCTTGCTAGGTTGCTAAGTTGCTCAGGATAGGCTCAAACTTTTGATCCTCCTGCCTTAGCCTCCCAGAGTACTGGGGTTACAGGTATAGGCCACTGTGCCTAGTTCTCTAGAGACATTTATATTTTGCCACATCTCAGACAATAAATTATTTCATAGGACACATAATACCAGGAGACAAGCCCGTGCAAGATCACATCCATTCTACTCTTTGCAAAACTGAAAAACCAAGAGCTTGTCTGTCAACATCCAAATAATCCAGAAATATGGTGCTGATATTAAAGAACTGTCTGGAAAGACTGATTTCATCAGAATCCCAGAGGAACTAACAGAGAACTTTTAAAATCCCATAGTTCTCCTTCCACATATAGGTGCTTTCTCTCTCCAAACCCAGAGAAAGAAGAAAGAAAGAAAGCCAGCCTCACATTCCGAAGTTTAACTAATATCCATTTCAAGAAAGATGAATAAACTTGTGACAAGGTAATCTAAGGCAGGACTCCCTAAGAGCTGATGCGCACAGACACAGGTCAGCAGGCAGTGGCATTTCTGCGTCAACATCCTCACGCTGCTTCAGGAGGAAGTCCAGTCTCTGAGGAGGAATGCAGAAAGGGGGAAACTCTGAAGTGGAAGCTAAGCACATACTTTCAGCCTCCTCATCCACATGCTCATGCTCATCCACATGCTCATGCTAATTATTTTTTATGAGATTCTAAAGTCCCCTGAATAACTACAGCACATTCTTACTTTTCCAAATACAGATGATTTAGTTTATTAATTATAACTACTTCCTCTCAATGTCAGATCTTTCTTCTCATTAGTATAAATGTCAGTCCATTTGCTCTGGGTATACGACCTGCTTTTGAGTGTCCTGATGTGTCATACAGTCTAGACCTGGAAGACAACCTAGAAACAACCAGCTCTAAGAACCTCAAACTCAGTTACCTGCATACTTAAGCTGGGAGCCTCCCAGGACCTCAGAAAAGACCAGGTACACTGTCCCCAAGCGTTTTTTGACTGAGACAACAACTTAAAGTGGTTTTTACAATATTAAAACAAGATGAATCCAAACCAGGAGCCATGGCATGCACCTGTAGTCCCAATATGGGGAGGCTGGGGTGACAGGATCACATGAATATAAGGGTTCAAGACCAGCCTAGGCAACACAGCAATATCCTCCTATCAAAAATTTTAAAAAGAATCCTACATTCCATTCTTCCTCAAAGGACTAAACCATTGGGTTAACACTGAAAGTGTTAGAAACCTCAGGCTATGCTCCCAAACCCCCTTTCCTGAGTTTCCATTGCTCTGAAGGTTACAGGGACAAAACTAAGCATCGATGTCACCCATTCTGCAGTCAGACAGAGGCTCAGGACTGTCCTGAGCCACAAGTGACCACCAGAGAGGTCTGCCCCGTCGGGTCTGCCTAGAATGTTGGCGCACAAGCCCTCATGGGTGCCCTGCCCCTCCCACACCCTCTTCCACCTCAGGTGCTCTATGAATGACCCCATAATTAAATGGGCTTCCCAGTGAACAAGCTGCACAGAGCCTCTCTTTAAGCAGCTGCACATCACCTAGCAGTACATGTGCTATTATGCACCACATCACCACAACTTTGAACTCCTCAGTACTGAACATGGCCCCTTCTGCACACAACTAAGAAGGCAGGCAGAAGCATTGTGAGAAGGAAGACCCTTCCTCAGTAAATCCATGCATCCCACCCTGACCCCAAGCTACAGAATGAAGGCTAAGACCCATTCGACTCCTCTTGGCGGGAGTCTCCCTACCATATCCAGCCTCCAGAAGAGGCACGCTTTTGTCTTCCCCATAGAAACCACAGTGCTTCCACATTCAAACAGGTTAAGCAGACTGGGGTCCATCTGCAAACACCAAGGCCACAGCACTGCTGTTGGAAGAGGCCAGTGACTGTTAAAGGATCCCAGCCACAGAGCACACAACTTTGTGCGGACCACACAAAGGCTTTACAGAGGATCCACAGCCTGCAGGGTTAACTTCAGCCCTACCCCGTCCCATGTCCTTCTCACATGAGCCCTCAGTGGAAAAGAGAATGCCCCTTGTAGGGGAAGTGGCTGCCCACCTGCCAGCCCCCTGGCCTTCTTTAGTGAGTGTGGCACCACAGAACTTTGTGTCACTAAGGGCCAACAAAGCAGGGAAGCCCAGGCCCGCTCTCCATACTCGGGGCACCAGGTCCAGCTGGGAAGCCAGGACCCTCCCACAGTGAGGCCTACTGTGTGCAAGGCCAGGACAGGAACATAATGACAGACACAAAGTCCCACAAGATGGCCAGCGGTAAAATGTTGGTTTGAAAACTGAAAGTTTAGCAAATCCTTTCGATGTAAACAGTGCTCTATTATTTTCAAAGCCCTTTAAAGTGTTAGATCTAATTTGCACAATAGACTATAAAAGGCAAATATAAGATCTGATTTATTATTACCTCTGTAATAGTATTACCTCTGGGAGTGCCAGTGGGAAAGAGAACTAAAAACCCTCCTAGAGCACCCCAATTTTTACAGATACTTTCATTTATTCCTTTAATGTTACCATTAGATGAAGTTAGGAACTCAGGTCACAGAGCCAGGAGAGAGGGGAGCCAGGCTCTGACTCCAGGTTTCCCACCCCAAGGCCAGTGTCCTTAACTCACCAGAGTGTCACAGCAGCAGCAGCAGCAACCCAGCCGGGGCGCGGATACCCTCTGGGGAGAGCTTCGCCAGTGATGGAAACCAAACCCCACCGATCCCTGGGGCTCAGACAGGAAACGATCTAGTGCTGGGGCCAAGCTGAAACCAAAGCCGCTGCACTTACGCTTTCTAGCTCAGCCTAGCGCCCGCCCCTGGCCCTACGTTGTCTGGGTCTTCAGTGATAAATGGGATCAGGGGTCGAAGAGCAGGAGGGCGAAGGCAAAGCTGCCATATGTCACCACAGGTTCCCGCTCTGCAAACCTGGTCGCCAGTCATCTCCCAGAGCTGAGGGCGCGCCTGGAGTTGGGAGCTGGAGGGTCTTGGAACGGCTTGTTCCCAGTGCAGCGGAGGCCCCTGCAGGAGCGGGAACGGCCATAGTGCGCTCTGCAGCGCGGGTTAGGGACTGGGACACGACTGCACGGTGGCGTCAAGCGGACAGGGTCCGGGCAAGACGTTGGAGGCCTGGACTCTCACGCTCGGGTGGCGCATGGGTCAGGCAGGGGCGCCCGGCTGCAGCGCCCCAACTTTCGAGACCTCCTAACACAACTTCAGAGACAAGATGCCACCGCTGTTTACCTGCGGGTGGCCTGCCTCGCAGGAGGGCGAGGCCGGGGAGACTCTGCGGCGCTCCTGAAGGTCGCGCCGTCACCGCGGCGGCCGGGACCCGCGCAGGGCGACACCACGGGCGCAGACCCGCTCGGCTCCCGTGCCCAGGTGCTGCGCCGGCCCAGCCCGGGCTCCGCTCCCGCGCGGCGGCAACTCAGGGCGCCGGGGCCGTGAGGCCTCCGGCGGGGACACGAGCGCGGGTCACGGGCGAGGGGTCGCAGGCGCGCGGGGTCTCCGGGGCGGCGGGCGGGGAGCCGGGCGCGCGGCGCGGGCTCTCGCCATGGTTCCCGGCGGGCGGCGGCGCGCACCTCCCGGCCGCCGTCACCGCGCTGCGCAGGCCCCGCCCACAGCCGGGCCCGCCAGTCAAGGCTCCGCCCAACACGCCCGCCCCGCCAGTTCCGCCCGGTCACGCCCCCATTGGCCACGCCCAATCGGCTTCGCGCCTGCCGCCACCTCCGAGACGCCCGCCGGCATCCGCGCTAGCTGCGCACTCGCTCCGGGGCGTGCGAGTCAGAAAAGCCTCGCCCCCGCCCTGCGCGCCCGTCAGCCGGAAGCACGGACCCGGGGCGGTCCTCAGGCCAAATCCCTTCCCGCGTGGAAGACAGCATCGGGCAGCTGAATGAGAGGCCACCAAAGGGCGAAGGCGACAGGGGCAGGGCAGGGGCGGGACGGGGCCTGGGAGCAGCCCGCGCGATCCTACAGGGCACGGAGCCCGTGCTGTCTTCCTGAGGCTTCGCAGGCTGCTCTCCTGCCTGGCGTCGGCCCAGAGCGCGCGGGAAGAGGCTGCGATCTGAGCCGAAGAGGCGGGAGGCCGGCCGACAGGGAAGGTGCGTGCCGCAGGGATCCGACGGACGCCAGCCCCAGAGCGCGCCAGGCCTCCGTACAGGCTGGGGTAGCCGGGCCCCGGGACCACACCGAAGGCAGAGGGGCGACCCTGGCCCGGTGAGCGCAGCCGCGGGCCTGCCATGGCCAGCGCCCCACATGATCTGACAAGGACAGAACCTCAGAAACACCCACGACGAGGAGCAGTCCCTACCCAGGAGCGGGAGTTGTCCCCCAAAATCTCAGTGTCACAAAAGACAAAAGGAGGCACGGGAAGTGCTTCCCAGAAGAGAGGCCAAGAACCATGACAACTGAATGGGCCCTTGAAAGGTAGTGGGCGGGGTATAAGGGACATTCTGGTTGAAAAAAATCAGAATCAGCGTGGTGGATGAAAGTATCGGATCAGTGTTGATAATCTGTACTACACCTGTGCATAAGAATATTTCTGTCCCTAGGAAACACACACTGCAGGGGGAAAGGGTCGGCTTAACTTCAAGCCATCCCAGGGGAAAAGACACACATTGCTAGGAAAGAGTGATACACCAACAGATGCCATCGGTGACCCTGGTGCGGGGTGCACTAGAGCATTTCTGTAAATTCAGATTTATTTGTAATAGAACAATTTTGAAATAACATCAGGAAGGGGTAGGAAGGATGTAGCAGTGAGTATAAAAGGGCAGCATAAGGGATCCTTGTGTTTTGGGGATTAAGTATCTTAATTGTGAAGTGATAAAATTGTGCAGAACTTATACAGATATGAGAAAATTGGAAAATCTGAGTGACGGAGGTGACTTGTACTCTTGTCAGTATCCTACTTGTGACAGCGTACTAAGCCTTCAAAACCTGCAACAAAGGAGAATACATGATGCTTTTTTTTTTTAGACAGGGTCTTGCTGTATAGTTCAGGCTGGCCTTGGGCTCACTGGTCTCAGCCCAGCCTGGTCTCAAGGCTCATGACAATCCTCCTGCCTCAGCCTCCCAAGTGCTGGGATTACAGTCATGCCCCACCACACCCAGGGATGCATTATTTCTTAACATTTAATGTGAATCTGCAGTATGTCAAAATTTCTATCACCAAAAAATCATCAGCTATTTGCCAGGCTCATATGTGAATGTGTGTGGGCACCCAGGAATGAGCAACAGCAAATATGCAGAGCTGTGTTTAAGGACTTAGACTAGAGGTGGTACTGTGACCAACAGCAAGGCCACTAATGGGAAGAGACCAGTGAAAGTGTAACGAGTGGCCTGGACTCCTCTCAGTCTGTCGTTTAAGAGAACCAGAGTCTATGGGCCTCACCATCCCACTTTCTGGAAGCCTTGAGGAAAAAAGGGCTCCATGGTCACAGAAGCATCCTGCACATGGTAACTCTGAAACTATAGCTCCGTCAAATGCACCTTTGCCAGCTGCCCATCACTTCCGTTATGCACAAGACTCGGTCAAGGTTGGCACAGAATCTTGAAGTCACTTGATCCGTGGAGTTGCTGGCTGTGGCCTTCCAGTTTCCTGACATCTGGTTCCCAGCCCCAGTAGCAGATGAAGGACCAAGGTCCCTCTGAGGAGGAGGGGCTGTTTCCGCCTCCCACCCCAGCGGGTGGAGGAGCAGGTGGCAGGCAGAGCCGGCTGCAGGGAGTGGCCTGCTAGGGCCACTCAGAGCTGGGAGCCACCTGATCAGCTGCTGACCTGCTGCCACAAGTCAGATGCAGGGACTCAGCCAGGAACCAGCTGGGCACACAGAGGAGCATCGCCAGCTCCGCCCAATGTCCGGCCAGCAGAGTCCCCTAGGTCACGAACAGCACTGCATTCCTTCCTGTCCATAGGTCAAGTCAAAACCAACATAGGATTTTAGTATTTGCCATGCCCCAAGTTTATGATTGGGGTAAAAGACAATAAATACCATCCATCTGGTCCATGCTGCAGAAGAAGCCCAGAGACAGCCGCACCCAAGCTAGAGAAATGGAAGTAAGTGACAGAAGGCGTTCAAATGCTGTCCGAGTCAGCTCGGCTCCCCCGGAAGCAAAGAGATAGCCAGGGAGCTGCTTTGGGGAAGTGGCTCCATTCGATAGGGGTGGAAAAGGATTAGGAGCAGAAAGCGTGAGAGAGAAAGAAGGCAAGAAGAGAAAGGAAGTGGGGAGAGAGGGGCATAGCCCCTTCGAGCAGCTGTGGAACTGGATAGGAGGCTCCCTTCCTCTCTCCTGCCACCAGGCTCCTGTCTCCCCTTGGTCAAGCGGATGCTGAACAAGTCAAGTCCGCTAGGATGTGACTCAGCACATGCGTAACAGATTCCTGATTCACCAGAGAAAAAGCATCCTGTGATCCAGGGTTTTTTGTTGCTTATTCATTGCACCAAAAACAGAGCCTGGTCCATAGAAGACGCCCAGTCAACAGACCCAAGCTAACATACTAGTGTAAGTCAACAATAGAAGGAAATATAGATGGTAGCTGTACCCAAGTGGGGTGCCACCAACCTACAGTTTCAGCACTTGGGAGGCCGAGGCATGAGGATCACTCAAATCCAAGAGCTCGAGACTACTTTAGGCAACATACTGAGACCCTGTCTTTAAAAAGGGAAAGTAAGGAAGTGCCTAAGTTATTCTTCAACAATCCTTTGCAAGTGCCTGCTTGTGGCAGATGTTGGGCAGGGCCAGGCAGATAGAAAAGAGAAAAAAACAGGTGCCTTCCTGCCTGGCCTTCCAGTCCAGCAGAGGAGCACGTGGGGAGCACTCTGAGGACACGGGGAGCACTCTGAGGACGCGGGGAGCACTCTGAGGACGCGGACTTGGGCACCGGAAGTGGGGTAACTGGCCAGGGAGCCGTCTAAGGAGAACACGCTCTCCAGGGAGGGTGGGGACCAGTGTGGTGGGTGGAGGGAGAGGCCCCAGGGAGAGACGAAGGGGAGAGGTGGCCCTGGGCCACCACCCTGACCTTGGCAACTGCAGGTTTCATGTACAGAGTCACAGGGTCAAATCCACATTTTTAAACCCTCCTCCCGCTACTGTGCAGCAGCGCCTGGAGCCAATGCTCACAGACAGAAGATGCGGCAGAGGCTGGGAGGGTGAGCAGCCACTACTGTCACCAGAGAGCTGCCCCCCACTCACACACACACTCACACACACTGCACAGCTGCTGGAGTGCGGGGCTGGGCGACTGGAGGGTCATCAAAGCCGCAGACCTCAGACCATCTTTCATCCGCTCTGTGGGAACAGAAGGGGAAAATGTTTCCATTTGCTCAATAGATGTGGGGATCTGAACGATGATTACAAATAAAGGCTCAGGATGCGATAGCGGGGTGCCCCCCTCCTCCCGCCCGGCACAGGTGCATTCCCAGAACAGTTGCCTCCTTCCCGAAAGAAGCAAAGGTCACCTTCCAGCCACCGAGTGCTACCGGGAAGGAGCCTCCGGGTTTAAGCTGACATCCATGGGGCACGCGGCTGCACCCAGCGCCCTTTGACGTCTGCCCTGGATCCTCCCTGGGCTCGGAGGGTGGCTGTTACAGCCCGCAGCTGACAGATAAGGATAGAGAATCTGCTCACACAAAGCCCCACGTCCCGTCCCACGCTGTGAACAAACCCACATCCCACGCAGGCTCCCGGGCCTGGAGGCTGAGTAGACTCTTCGCTTCAGCCTCCAGCTCCAGGAAAGGAGCGGAAAGGAGCTGGGAGGAGTCTCAGGGTTAGGACTGCCAAACCCTGTGGTGATTTAGGGGCCTGGTCGTGTGCCCCAATCCATCTGTCTCCCTACAATGCACCAGTCACGCTCACCTCTGTTGAAGCTTGCAGGGACTCCCAGCCACCCAGTACAGCTGGACTGATTGCCCCAGCCACCGGCTGCTCACCCACCCCCAGCTCTGCCCTGCTCGCTGAGCCCCGGGCCGGGCCGGAGACTCGAGACTCGGAAGCCCCTGCAGCTGGGAGGGAAGCAGCGCCTGAGGGAAGCGGCTGGGGGGAGGGCAGTGTGTCGCTGCCTTCCCCTCCCGCTGAGCTCAGCCACTGTGATGTCTGCTAGATTGCCAAAGGAATGAAGTGTCCATGTTTTACATTTTGACAAAATCAACAGAAGAAGCGGGCGCAAGCCAGCACCAGCGCCGGGCCCTCTGTGCCTGCAGTTAGCTCCAGGCGCACCTCAGTCTGACTCTGTGTCCGGCTTCAATGCCCACCTGCACCGTCCTGCAGATCTCTGTGTGGGACTCTTACCCTGCACAGCCACACACCCCACCAGAGGGGCTGTCACTTCCCACCCTCCCTGCTTCCTCCTGGGGGCTCAGCTCGGAAGGGGCCAGAGTTGCCTGCTTACTGGTCTGTGAGCTCCCTGTCCACCCGTGCCTCTATCATACACATCCCCACGGGTGGATGTTGCAGCTCCAAGATCACAACTCCCGCAGCCAGGCCCCGGGCTAGACCCAGCGCACCTGCAGCTCCTCCGTGGTCTGGCTCCACCCTCCCACCGGAAACCACCACCTCCTGGCTCTGAGCTCACTCCTGCTAGTATTCTCTCTCCACAGTCTGGAATCCTTGAGTCTGCCACCTGTCACCATCTCACATCCTCCTAATACCCTCTCAGTTTCTCTTTTTTTCTTTTTCGGTTTTCTGAATTGCTGAAGCCTGGCTCAAACTTGGGATCTTCCTGCCTCAGTTTCCCAGAGTGTAGGTATTACAGGCCTGTGCGCCACACCCAGTGTCGCTAGGTTCCATGGTAATTGTGACAGTCACTTTCTTGCACACTGCCTCTGCCACACCCTCTCCCTCATAGCTGGCAAAACAGGCTTCATAGAACCCACTTCCTGCCTTCCCCACCCTGAACACAGGTGCTGACCATGGCCGCAGATGACCGGCCTTGCTGAGGGTCTCGGTGTGAGGTAGGCTTCAACACTGCTCCCCTGCTAATATTTCTCCAGTCCACCCATTCTCCCAGCTCCAGAAAGGCCACAGTACACTTACCCGCCCACACCCCCGCAGAGTTTTGAATCTTCCACATCTTCACTGTCCACCGATGACCTTTTTCTCATCTCACTGAGGAAATGGAAGCAGCAAAAGAAACTCCACCACTACTGCTACTCTGCAGCCTGGGCCAAATTCTCTGCAGACACTGGGGTACCAGAGACAGACTGTCCCCGCTCCCACCAAAGCCAGCTCGCCCCAGAGAAGCAAACCCCATTCCATGTGATCTGCTATATCAGGCTTGCCCAGAACCATGGATGTGACCTTGTTTGGAAAAAGGGATTTCTCAGATGTAATTAAGTTAATGATCTTAGTTAATGAGATCATCCCAGATTATCTGGGATAATGGTAGCAACCTAACAAGAGAAAGGCAAAAGGAAACTGAAAACAGTGTTACAGAAGAGGAGCGATCCAGAGAAAAAGGCGATGTGAACGCAGAGCAGAGAGGTGGCCGTGGTCAAGGGAGGCCAGCAGTCACCCAGAGCCACAGAGGCAAGGAATGGCTTATCTTCTTCCACGGGCAACACCAACATGGTGGCCAGTGATCCTGTAAGATCTGAGTGAGGCAGAGGTGTCACTCGGTGAGGAAGGTGTGTGAGAAGCCCTGGGCTCCATCCCCAACACCCACCCCAAGGGTGAGTAATCTTATATCATTCCTCTTTTCAAAACTCCAGGGGTTCACCATTTCCCCCCAAATACAAGCAGGAGCCCAGAGCAAGTGCTTCTTTGCCAACACTTCAGTTTCAGATTTCTGGCTTCCAGAACTGTGAGAGAACAAATGTGGTTTTAAGCCACCAGATGTGGGGCAACTGGCTGTAGCATTCAGAAAGGAACACCCCAACCTTGTTACTGCGTGGCAATCATCCTACCCTCTCCCTCATCCTCGGGGCTCTCCTCTCTGCTGGGGCATTCTCACCAACATACAGGCTTACTGTGATTTTTTTTTCCCCTTAAAAAGAATAGCATACTCTCCTGACTTCATTTCCACCTCCACCTACCACCCCAGTTTTTGTTCTCCTTAAAACAAAACTCCTGGAAAGACTTGTCTACTGTCACAGCCTCCAATTCCTCTCCTCCACTTTGCCTTCCACTGAGTCCACTCAAGCTTTTTTCTGGACTCCTCAACCCAAAGGCCACCACTGACCCTCACGTGGCCACGCTGAGGGGTCCTTCCCTGTTCTCCTTTCACATGAGCACCCACAGTGCTTGACCTAGCCTCTGTCACTTTCTCCTGGAAACACTTTTTGTGTGGTTTCTGAGAAACCACACTCTGCTCACTCTGAGTGACCTCATTGAATCCTGAGGCATGAACACCGTCCATACTTATGACATAGGGAATGAAACTCCCGACCTATTATATGTCTGGTAAGAGTTTGTGTTCTCTAAAATTGAAGAATGAATTTTAGGAACAATGGAGGTTAAGAGTAGAATATATTTATTGAGAGAATGAAAGCTTCTGTCTGAGAGAGACAAAAGGGGTCCTGAGCTGGTTGCCAAAGTCTCTTGTCTTTTCTAGGGATGTTTATAGAGTAAAATCATGGGACAGGTTCAAGATGGGGAAAACTGGGAACTCGCAAGGTGGCAGGCATAAGGTGGGACAGAACTATGATTAACCAATAAGATTAATTGTTCAGGAAAAATTGCATTGGGGACAAATGGGGAAATGGGTCATGTAGAAAGCAGACATTCTTAGAGAACAGTGACTCTTCTCATAGTGGGTTGGGATGGTGATTCCTGACTTCCTCAGGGTGATAGAGAGCTATCTAGAAGACCAATCCTTAGGATATGGGTGCATTTGTTTGATCTTTTGTCTTGAGGCGTGGCCCACAGCAGGAGGTGTCTGTCTCCTCCACACTTGCAAGGTATCTGGGCCTCTGCACTGGTTCCTTGGAGGATCTAGCTCTGTCTCACTGCCTATAATATTTCTAACTCAGCTGCCAGTAACACTTAGATAATGTCTGAATGTATACCTTCAGCCCAGACTTTACCCTGGAACTGGAGATCCATGTAAAACACACTTCTTACTTGACACTGCCCTTTGGGTACTGTTGTGGTTTATGTCTAGACGTTCCCCCCAAAACCTTGCTGGTCATAGGCAGGACCCTCAGAAGGTGATTGGATCATGGGGTATGGGAGCTGACTTGCTGTCAGGAGGTGGGATGAGGCCTGGTTGTCACACTGGGCAGCACCTGGAAGGTTGTATCTCCCTTCCCAGCTCCTTCCTTCTACTTCCTGGGTGCTGTATCATGAGTAGCTCTTCTCCATCATGCCTGAGCCATGCCATCCCGCCTAGGAGCCAGCCAACTATCGACTGAAACCTCTACAAACTGAATCAAATGAACCTCTCCTCCTTTTTCTTTTCTTTTCTTTTCTTTTTTTTTTTTTTTTTTTGTACCGGGGATTGAATTCATGACCTAGTACTTGCCAGGCAGGTGCTTATGCTCCTGAGCTAAGTCCCCGGCCCTTCTCCTCCTTTTCTTTGTGGGCATTATAAAGTCTTTTGTGCAAGGTGAGAAAAGTGGCTAAGGCACATTTTGACCAGGAGTAGTGTGCCTCTATGACTGTACTTGGCTATATGGTTTAGAAATCTTTGGAACTGTTTTACAGGAGGAGTTTGGAAGGGTTTGGAGATACCAGCTGGAGAAGTCCTAGAACACTATGAGCTAAGCTTGATGGGAGAGTCTGATCAGAGGGCAGAAGACCAGAATGATAACAAGAAAGCAGACAATAAATATTTGGCTCAATTTCTAGTTAAAACAAAACAAAACAAAACAAAGATTGGGATTAGGTGGGAAGAAAGACTCCATTAGCAGTTGGACTCCAGGCCACATGTGATAACCTGTGGCAGAAAATTTGTCTATATTTTGCTCCTGTCTTGGAACTTCAGGAAACTGAGACTAAGGGCAGTGAACTAACTAACTTGGCAGATGAAATTTCAAGGCAGCTCAACATTCAATCTGTACCATGGATATTTTGGGGGCTTTTATCCAGCTCTACATTGAGAATCAAAAGCAAGTAGCACAGCTGAGTGGTTTTTTGTTTTTTTTTAAGTTTTCAGTTTTGCCCAAAAAGCTGCAGGAAATATAGAGCAAAGGAGAGTATGGATGTTGAAAAGGTTAGCATTGGGGGGGAAAAAATAAAAAACCAAAAACAAGTATTTTACAAGAGGAAAATAGAAAAAAAAAATGCTAAGGATATGTCAGGACAGAGTAAGACCCTGCCTTTTGGCCTGCAAAAATGGAAGACTGCTTTGAGAAATGAGCCCCAGGGCACCTGAGCTCAAGAATGGCCACACAGGAAATTGTTTTCACAATGCTCAATCATCAAGGAACTCAGAGGCCTCTGCAGCCATGAGTCAAGGGGGCCTGGCTATCAAGGGGACAGCTGACCTTGACACCATCCACATGGTGCTGGTTCTAGGTGCATACAGAATGCAAGACTGGTGGGGCCAGGAAAGCTTCCACCCAGATTTCAGAAGGTTTAAGAGACCAGGCATTGCAACCCTGAGAGAGAAGTGTGTCAAACTGTGAATGTGAAGCCAGAAGCTCATTGGAGACCCCAGGATCTTAGAAAAGCCAGGATCATGGAGCATCTGAGGAAAGGCACAAAGAGTGAGCAAAGCCAGCCCAAGAGAGAGGCTGTGAGGGATATAATCACTGGCAGTGCTTTTGGGGTGGGGCTGCTCAATTTCTTTAGAGTTCATATTTTTTCACAACTTGTCCTCGGTGTTGGACAGGGAACTACAGGGCTTAATGTTTGCCCTGCTGGTTTTCCATCTTGCTTTGGCCCCCTTCTTTTCTTTCTCCCTATTCTGCCCTTTCAGAATGGGAATGTTTACCTGTCCCTTGTACGTTGGCAGTGTTTAATTTCTTTTAGATTGTTACAGGGGCTCACAGCTCAGATTTTGTCTTGAGTCTCAAAGGGGACTTTGGACTTAGACTTTTCAATGATCCTGGAACTTGCTGGGATTGGTGGTGTACAACTGTAATCCCAGCACTCAGGAGGTTTGTAGCAGAAGAATCCCATTGAGTTTGAGGCCAGCCCAAACTACACAGTGAGGTCCTGTCTCCAAAACAAACAAACAAAAACCATGCTGGAAGTGTTAGCACTTTGGCAACTCTCAGAGATGGATGAAACCTATTTGCCATATGCACATGAGTCTTTTGGTGGCAGGAGTGGAATGTTATGGTTTAGATCTAGATGCTCCCCAAGGCCTCACATGAAGGTAGGCTACACCTTTGGAAGGTGTTTGGATTATGGGACTCATAGCTGGCTTGCTCTTGGGAGGTGGAGCCAGGTTGGGAGAGTCACACTGGGGGTGACCATGGATTTCTCTCTCTTCCAGCTCCACCCCTGGTGCTCCCTGCTTCCCTGCCCCATGACATGAACACACACAAGCAGATTCTCCTCTAGCTGTGCCCCTCTGCCACGTGGTCCTGTCTTGGAGCAAGCTGGCTGTGGACTGAAATGTGAGTCAAAATGAACTGTGCCTCCTTTAGGCTGCAAGAGTTGGGTATTCTGTCCCAATGACGAGAAGGTAACTAAGCTAGATTCTCAACCTCACTATACCCCAGACACAGATGCTGGTCTTCTCCCAAGCTCTCTACTTCCATAGTCTCTTAGCTTTCAGACACTCTGTCCAAACACCTTGCAACCTTTTTTCCAGCCCACATCCAGTAGATCAGGGAATTCCAGTTGGTTTTACCTTCAAAATGTAACCCAGAGCCGGGGATATAGCTCAGTGTCACAACACCTGCTTGGTAAGTGCGAGGTTGTGTTTGATTCCCTGTATCAAAAATAAACCCAAAGAACAAAAAAAAAAAATGTAATCCAGAATCTACTTCCCCATCATCTTCCTGGTTGCAATTCTGGACCAATGCACCTGAATCCTTGCTTACTCTGCTTCTCTCTGCACCCTCCCAGTCTGCACAGGAGGCAGAGCTCCTGTGAAGCACAAGGGACATGAGCTGAGCATGGCCATCCATGGAGAGGGTGGGCTCATCCCCTGCACCAATGGGCTCCTCTGTTCCAAACCCTCCAGTGATTCTGTCTCTCCCTTGCTAGCGCTGCAGTCTTCATAGTGGCCCATGAGACCAACACGGTGGACTTCCCTGGTCCCACTTGACCTCAGTGCCTCTGAGCTGCACCTGGGAGTATGTACCAGCCTCCCTCTGCGTCTGCTGGATGCCCCTCCTTGACCCCATCCTGTTTCCTGCAAACACTTCCTCCCCTGCTCATGTTTAAATCTAGCAGATTTAATACCTTGTTTATGTCTCCTCTCCCTTGATCACAGGTAGACTCTCCTTGGGTGTCTCCTGAGCCTATGTACAGAGCAGCGTGACCCTTCCCAGTCAGACCCTCAGGGGCTCAGCAGTTAGGGTTTGTCTTGTCCTGGGAGAGGCGGGTAATTCTCATTCCTCCTATCCAAGTGCAAAGGTTTTGGAAACATATCATGATATCCTCGACGTCTCATTCTCAGCCCACTATGAGGTAGCCATCTGTCAAAACCCTATTAGATCTCATTTGTTTTCAGGATATGGAATATTATTCGTGGGATACTAAGTGTTCTACATTTGTTTTGGATTATGGCATTTTTGTTCACACTGACTTACGTTGTAAGAAAGCTGCTGGTCCTTCTTCATCTTCTTTTTTTGAGACAGAGTCTCACTATGTAGTTTAGATTGGCCTTAAACTCACCATGTGACCCAGACTGGCCTCAGACTCATGGTGATCCTCCTGTTTCAGCCTCCTGAGTGCTGGGATTACAGGCATGCATCAACATGCCAGGCTTAAAGCTGCTTCTTAGCTGCAGGGTGTATGGCTCCGTGTCTCTTGTCACTGACCAGACCAAGGCATCTGTGGACTTTGAACACATTTGCTCCCTTCCTAAACTGAAGGATCTTAATTGTATTTATCCTGAAGGAAAAAGAATTCTTTACTTGGCTCTATGGAGAGCTTTTCAAATTCATCCTCCTTTCTGAGTTTCAGGGTGGCCACATGGTCCCAGCAGCCTGCTTCCTGTGTTGTGTGCTCTGTTTTGTTTAGTTTTCCCCAAGCAAGGATTCTCCCCACTCAGCTTCATGGAGGCTCACATCAGAGCATAGATTTCCTAGAATGGAACAAATCGAATAAGAAAACCTCAAATGTACATGCTCAACACAATGCTTTATATTAACTCAGTCCAAAGTGTTTCCAGGAGGATAGAAAAGCTCCCTTCTATGCCATCCTTGAGGAACTGGGTTGGTCATGGGTCTGCCATCTTAGTGGCATGGTTCTGTTGCCCTGGCCTGGTCACCCTATCAGGAAACGGGGAACAGCATGGAGGAGTGTTGTGAGAAGTTTGATGAGCTAGAGTGGCAGAGCTGCTACCATTTCCACTGCAGTCCACACGTCATAAGTCTGTCATGTGACCATCCCTACTGTAAAGGAGGCTGGGAAATGTAATCTAGATGAAAAATCAGGAGGAGGAGAGAGGAGCTTTGTGCATTCAGTCGGTACTGTCTGTCATTCTGGGTCTGAGAAGTGGGCACATGCAATATATATTTTTACTCAATTTTATTTTGAAAGTGTCTCATATAGAAAACTATATATGGGCTTAAATGATAAGATTGTGAATGCTTCCTGTTACGCTTGGTTAGATTAGATGATTGAGGTTATATGATCAGCCAATATGACTCCTGGACCAGAAGCTGGGCCTGTTACCAGGGAACAATGGTGCTCTCCGTGGTCAGCGAAGGTACAAACACCACTGCTCTGTCTTGTGACATCTGAGATAATTACTGGCTGATCTGAACTGGAGCATCCATGACAAGGATGGGTTGGGACTCTGCCTTCCCCCTGCAGATGCACAGCTGTTCTACACACACACACACACACACACACACACATACACACACTCTGCACCACTGCCGAGCATGGAACCTGGCTGAAGGAGCAGCCAGGATGCGCTGGCAACCAAAGAGCTTGTTCCAGAGCTGCTGTCCTCTCATCCCTCCAGGCAGTGCGTGTTCTCCTTCAGCTCCCAGGGCACCTCCATGTGATTCAGCCCTGTCATTTGTGCTTGATAAGGCACTGTCATTGCCGCCTTCCTTTCCTGCTCACTGCTCTGCCCCCACCTGTGCCCTGCAGCATGGATCCCAGAGACGCTACCACATACCTCAGAGGCTTCTTTCAGTAACAGGGGCACCATAGAGACCTCTCCTGTCCTACGCCTATGCATAAGGGCATCGTGCAGTTTCCCACCAGCCCATACTGGAAACCCAAAGCCAGGTTCAAAGCCGGATATTCCTCGAGGTCACTAGGCCGCTGCAGAGTGGCTGGGCTGGTGTCCTGAGCTGCAGGGATTGTGTGAAGAACACAGGAGCAACCATCTCGCTCTGCCCAGCTCAGCAAGTGGGATGTTTCTCTGATGTCACCACATTTGTCACATTTATCGAAGAAAAGCAGCTGACCTGATATAAATAGACTCCTGTTTCTCCTCCCAGGCCCCAGGAATAAATAAGAGTAAGAAGCAGGCATTATGTAGAGCAGCAGAGCATGGTGAAGATGAAGCTGACTTACCTGAAGGACTCCAAGGGCAGCTGAACTTACTTAATTCCCAAACCCGCCCCCTCTGGACCAACTGACAAACAGAGGGCTCTGCAGCCATGGGCTCTCAAAGGAAGGATCAGATCGGTACATGGGGTGGTTCAGTGGTAGAATTCTCAAAGGAAGGACCAGGGCTGGCTGTCAGCAGGGTTGATAATGAAGGATTTACAGGGATGGAACAAGGGCTCAAAGCTTTCGTTTTATTTGAATCACAAGACCCGAAAGACTCCCTATTCCATGGAGCACGATGTTTTTGACAGCAGAAGCAAAAAGTCCAGAACAGGTGCATGAACACAGTGAGGCTGAGACAGGTGGGCCTCATCCAGGGCTGGCACCCAGACAGGCCTGCCCTGTGCACAACACCAGTGCACCACCCCCCTCCTCTCTGCCAGGGCCAGAGGAGGAACCAGGCGGTGCAAATCCGGAGTCTGGATGATGGCACTGTCTCCGTTTTCTCACCCTCCTCCTCAGAAGTTTGTTGGATAAGCTTACAAAACACAGTTTGAATGAAGGTAGATTAGCAGCTGAATTGACTTTCACTGGGCACTCGTGCACAAGGCAGCCCCTTGTCCGAGGACCAGACCCCACCCCGGAGGTAAGCAGAACAGTTCTCCTAAGGCAGCCGGATCAGGGGCAGGGAAGGGAGCAC